>JARFJB010002337.1:0-87500 GCA_036346205.1 Vesta saturnalis | reverse complement strand
ACGCAAAACTTTCACTTCTGACAAACGATAAGACTGGTATAATTCAAACCAATATTTTTCTTTGCTTAAGCTTAAGGGTACTTTACAAGTCCAGCAAATCCAGTCAGTACGAACTTGAGCAGCTTTTGGGCTACATTGAGTACACGTTTTCTGGTAATCCTCTGAGCTAGGTGATCTGAAGGGGTAAGTCTAATATTTTTGGAAACCATTGGCTTTAATCGTTTTATTTCGACTGGTAAATATTCATGTCCTCGTGGCTGTGATTGACTTCTAACAGCCACTACGGTGGGAGCAGTTAATCAACTAATAACAGTTTTTCGGAATTATTCAGCAGTCATTTTGGCTATACCCAACAACTTATATGAATAGTTCGCATTTACAACTGCAGCATCTAAAAAATAAGAAAAAATTCGAAGCCACCACTGACGGTTTATTTTGTAATTTGCCAATAGATGGTCAAACTGGTCAACATTATTCATGTTTGGATTGTAATCTGTAAGGGACCTTGAACAAGGTATTGTTATAATACTTCCATCACTTTTTTCTTTTCCCTGAACCTCCTGTGTACCTTCAGGATCGTGAAAGTTAAACAATAAATGAACACACCTTAGCCTTTCCATTTAAATGCATCTAATTCAGAATTACTTGTAAACCAATCATATTCACCACGTTTTAATTATTTATCTGATTTGAAGGTCGGCATTAATTTGCGATTAGTATTTATGGTACCCACAGCAGAAATAGATCTGTTTTTCAAAGCCACCATCAACTCCACACTATTAAAAAAGTTGTCGAAGAAGAGCCATCCATTAATATATTTACAATCCTGAAACCCAAACCTCCTTCTTCTTTCTTGCCTCCATTAGTTTTTCCAACATGCATTTCAAATCTGAAGGAATATCCAGATTTGTCACGAAGCATCCACACTTTGTACCCACGCTTTTTGGGTTCTTTCGGCATATATTGTTTGATTGAGGTTCTGCCCTCAAATTTAATCATAGATTCATCTATGGCAAGCATTTCACTCGGTAATAAACATTCTCGAATTTCATTGGCAAGATGTTGTAGGAGGGACGAACCTTATACAACTTGTCATAGGCAGGCGATTTACGATCTGGAATCAAAGATGAAAATGCGCCAAAATCCAGCCAAATCTTTTAGCGGTGATAAGGGAACATAAATTTGTCGAGTAATTCCGGACAACGAGACTAATAGTCTTTATAACTGAGCACCCATCAACAAATTTATTCCCAAAAATGTTTTAATTTCAGACTCCTTTGTTCCTTTATAATGTTTTCCAGTAGAGGTCTGGACTTGTTCCGAATATAAATTGGTTTAGAACACCAAGTGAGCAATTAAATCTTCAGTAAAAGGCAATTGGAACAGCTTATATGGCGTTGGATTATCCATTTGCTTTATAAAATTAGGTACACCAGTTTCACGCGCAAATGCTGGAGGAGGACCAGGTTCTTCAGTTTTTACCCATAGAGGTGGTTGATTTACCTGCAAACCGAAAGGTCTGAGAATTCCCCTAAGCCTAGATAACGGCATATCATCATCAGAGTCGTCAGTTTCGCTTAAAATGTGCTGATTTCCATTGGTTTCTGGCATATCTCCAACATCAGATAGATATTCAACGTTTGATTCTGGGTCAGAAGGTATATTTTCAGCATCAGTATACGCATTATTATTCTCATTCAAAAACTCCGTTCGAGTTATTCCTTTAAGACGAAATATTAGATCATCTACCATTTTCTAAACAAAGAACAAAAAATATGTTCTTTATATTTGCAACTAGCGCGGTGGTACGAAAATCATACCACCCATTTTATTACAATATTTTACTATTCAAAAAAATTATGATATATTGTATGCTACTTACCTAACACGATATATTACAACTATTTTTTGCAAAAAATTATACTAATTTATCAACAAAACTCAAAACAATAATCTTCCACCAAAACAACATTTGGCTTGATGAAATTCGCTAAAATTGTGAAAAACAGCTGTTGAATGCTTAGCGCACCAAACAGTTTAGAAGTAACATGGATTTCTGATTTACAGATGTCTCTAATCACGGTGACTCATAGAATAGACCACAAATACAGGTGGAAAAAAATTATTTTTAGGTGGTGTCTTTTATGTACACAGCCGCGGTTGGGTCAAGAAGTAGGTGGTACATTTTATGCACTACATACGGGGTAAGAGTTAAAAGTGTTGCGTTCTACATATAACGTGCAAGTTTTACTGTTTGTATCCAAATTTGCTTTCCATACTTCTGTTTAAACTGCGATATGAAACCATTTTTTGAATTTCTATAAATTATTCATTTATTGCATGACGCTATAGTTGTTCCTTTTTACGCAACAAATTTTAAATTTAAATTTAACCAAAACTTCTCAGTAAAAGTAGACACTTGTTAACAAATATTTGGTATAAGATTGTCAACAAAATTTATCAGAAGACAAAGAAGAAGCCTGTTGTATTGATGATTTAGAAAGCGTACTACTTAATGTTATATTATTGATAAATATGGTTAATAACTAAAGCATTGATACATTAAATGTTGTTAACTCGTTTTGGAGATAATACAGGGTGTCCCAGAAATGGAGGGAAATCTCCCAGATCTAGGTAGACCTGCTAAAAATAAGGGCTCAGGTTTCTATAAAAAATTTCCTCCGATGCCTCCCTACGAAGACGTTCGCTCTTGAAGTTTAGTGTTAAAAATGGAATTTTCGCTATAAGTTTTTTACTGCTCAATAAACTTTAATAAGGTAAATTTGGAGCTCTTTTGAGCCGCCTATTTAAACGTTCAGTGACGCTTTAGGGGGTAGGGGGCACCTATCGCTTTTTAACCTCAAAAAAATTTTTTGAGTAGCTTTTTCACTTTCTTCAAGTGAACTTAACTTAACTTAACCATATATATATATATATATATATATATATATATATATATATATATAAGCACTATTGCCGCCCTATCCGTTGTGTCTCTAAGTACGCCGTCGCCCTTGATGGCACCTACTTCCGATATGATTAATACATCTCTTTTCATATTTTCAGCTGCGTGGCATGCTAAGTCGTATGCCGCCCTACTATTGTTTACGTTAATCTGTAGTACCCTGACCATCAAAGTGGGCTGCATTTTCCGCCTCCATTTCGGTCGATGTGGTTTACCCTGTTTGCGCATTTGTGGCTTGTTCATCGTTTGTTTCCTTCACATACTTCTCACTTGGCACTTATTGCTTATCTGGATTTTCCCCCGCCATAGGGCATTGGCATGAGCCCTGTGCTGTCCTTTAGCATGTAAAGCCAAAAGGGTCGTTTGCGCATTCCGTGATGGTGTACCCCACTTTTCCGCAGTTAAAACACCATCCGCTCCTGTCTGTGCCGTTGCATTGTCTAGTTTTGTGTCCTTTCTCCCAACATCGAAAGAATCTGTCAGGTTCCAGTCGAATCCTTGCTCTGCAGGTGGTGAGGCCTACGACCAGTCCATCCTCCTCGATTATCTTGGTCCCAGTGGCCTTATCCATTGTCACTATTGCGATCTGTTGCCCCTTGCTGACCGCTCTTAGTCTTTTCATGCGGCACCTTGCCTCCGGATTTATCTCCCGGATTCCGTCTAGTACCTCTCTTTCAGTCGTGAGTGCGTCGAGATTTCCTATCTCTAAGTCGATATTATTTTCAAGGAGTCTTACCTCCTCTTTGAGCGTTGCAGCAATTTTTGCCTTAATTGGAGCTGCTTTCCCGAGTCCCTTCTCTACCCTCACCAATACGTCTCCTTCACGTGTCTTACTGATACCATGTATCCTTACATCTACTCATCTACTCTTCATTATATTCTGTTTTCTTTTCAACCTTGACCAGGATGGTCTCCGCTCTTGCGTCTAATTTCCCTTTTGGTTCCTTCCTTGGTCGTTGACGCATCCGTTGTTCCCCGTCTGTGGTCGTAACGGCTTTTTTCTTCTTCTTACTCACCGTTTTCCACTCCTCCTTACGCCTTGTCTCTGCTTCGCTGTTTGTTGTTTCACCCTGGTTTGTTCCTCAGTATAGTCCGTCTTTTTGTTTACTAAAGTTGGCCTCTTCCTCCTTTCCTGAGCGCGCTCGCATAACTTCTTGCAGGTTCTGCCTCGCTTGCACCTCGGATGGTTACCTTTTTAGTTGTAGTTCTTTGGCTTTCGGACTCGTTCCGATGCACACCTGCGCGTATTGGCGTTGGGTCCGCCTTTTGCTTTCGTCCGCGTCTTTATTCTCTTCCCAGTCCGGAATAACTTCCTCTTGCCCCTTATAAATTGGACTTGTACCAACACTGACATAGTGCTCCCCGATTTTTTCTCGTAAAGACTCCCTCGGGCTCATCTGGGTGCTTGCTTCCTTGGCTGCCTTCTCCCCCTGCTCACTTTTAATTATCTGTATTGCTTCTTGCATGAATGCTACCTTAATCTCACGGAAATAGCTCCCAAATGCCTTGTCTATTACTTGCTGTGTATTTCCTAGCCTACAGAATTTATTCTCTAGCTGTACCATACAGTCCTTGAGCGTTTTGTGCACGTTCGTGTTCTCCTTTACGAATGTGCCCATTCTGGTTATTATTCGGCTCACGTCCGAAGTCTGTATACCGCTTTGTGTCTGCAGCGCTCTGGTGTCGGCCAGTGTTTTTGCTGCTGATCGCGGTGACACTAAAACTGTGTTAGCGTTTGGATCGCTTCCCCCTCCATCGTACTCAGTTCTCCTTCGTTTGCCAACTGAGGTTGCTGGCATCTCATACTCTTCGGTCGAACTCATTCTGTTGAGTTCTTTTTGCCCTACTTGTATCTGGTTTATTCAATAGGGAGAAAGGGGGCCCAACTATTCGGTTCACTCAGACACCTATCTGATTTACAACAGTCCAAAAACGGTTTACTTAGTACCAGCGGTTCAAGAGTTGCAAATTGAGGGTTGTTACCCCTCCCCCTAAGGGTTGTAGCCCCTATTCAGGTTGAAGTACCTCTTATTAGGGGTCTCCCTGTCTTTTTTTCACTCTTCTACCTTCAGCCTTCTGCTGCTGGTCAAGCACACAACCCTTATCAGTCTTATGTCTTTAAATGTTGATAACTCCCCTGACACGTAATGCGGGACCTTTCTATTTGCTACTTATTTTTTTTTTTCTTTTTCGTCTGGCTTGTCTGTTTTAGCTAATATTTAGACCGCCATTTTTTGTTCCAGTACTGTTTTAAACCACTTGTGTACAATTGTCCACGATTCTTTCGTTTCCGTCACGGTGTCTATCAAGTTTTCCAAATTTATGTTCTTGTTCAATGTTTTCTCTACTAATGCTCTATGTGGTATCCAATTTTCGCACATAAAAAGCGTATGTCTAACGTCATCAACTTCGTTGTTGCAGTATGCGCACTTTTGTTCTGGTGATTTTCCTATTTTTTTGGTGTACGATCGAGATGAGCCGTGTCCCGTCAAAACTTGCGTACTATAGAAATTGACTTCCCTGTACGGCCGATTTACCCAGTTTTGCAAATTCGGGATCAATTTTTTAGTTCACTGCCCTTTGTCGTTGTTCTTAGCCCAGGTGTCCTGCCAAACAGCTATTGTTTCCTCCCTAGCCTCTTTTTTTTTAATCCAATGTTTTGCTGTAAAGGTTTGCCCTTTCTTTGATTTTTAGCTCTATCGGTATTATCCCCGTTATAGCCTGTAGAGCCACTGTAGAGACTGTTTTGTATGCGCTGGCGATCCGCAATAGCATCTTTCTCTGCATACTGCTAGGTTTTTCTCTGTTCTTAATTTCCAGCGCCCGAGTCCATATAGGAGCCGCGTATAGTACTACAGACTCTACTGCATTATAGATTACAGCACGTTTCAAACCGCTCGGTCCTCTTACGTTCGGAATTATGCGGGATAATTTTCATATTTTTTCTTCCGCTTCGGCGATTGCGATTGCCACATGCTCGGTGTATGTTCCATGTCTATTCATGGTCGCTCCCAAGTATTTGAGTATTTTGTTAGGTCTTATTGTTACACTTCCAATCTTAATTTTTAGGTCCGATTAAGTTAATGGTCCCTTTAATAGCATAATTTCGGTTTCTTCTGTTGCCAGATTTATATGGTTTTCCTGCATCCACCCTGCTATTTTATTTAAAGCTTCTTCAGTCTTATTTCTTAGTTCTATAGTATTTTCGGCTCCGACAGTTATGGCTAGGTCGTCGGCAAAAGCAACATTTTTTACTCCCTCAGGGAGGTCGTCATAGAAAATATTCCACAGTGTAGGACCAAGCACGGACCCTTGTGGTACACCCATTGTCATCCTGTGCGTTTGTTCTTTGCTAACTGTAATATTTCTGTCCGACAAATACTCGTTAATGATTCTTATCAGGTATTGCGAAATTTGTTTCTTTCTAAGGCATAGCTCTATAAAGCTCCATCTCGCTGTATTAAACGCGTTTTTAAAGTCTAAGGTTACCAAAAAAACCCATTTGCAGTGCGCGTCCGTGCTGCCCAATACATCTTCGATAGCCATTAGGGTAGATCTACCCTTACGGAGCCCATGCTGCATGTTTGAAGGTTTGCCTTTGCTTTCTACTTCCGAGATCAGTCTTGAGGTGATCATACTTTCATACACTTTCCCTAAAGTATTTGTTAGGGAAATAGGTCTGTACGAATTGGAAAGTTCAGGATCTTTGCCTTTTTTACGTATTAGCACTACCTTAGCTCGCTTCCATTCCCTTGGAAAGCTTCGGCATTTTAGCTGGTTGTTTAGCACTTGTAGAATTATGTCCGGTGCTATTTTGATCGTCTCAATGATTGCCTCCGGTGATATACTGTCAGGTTCTAGGGATTTTTTGAGTTTTATCTAGCAGGTTGCTGCTTCCAGTTCTTCCATTGTAAGTGCCCTGCATTTTCCTGTCCCTGTTCTATATTTAGGTTCTTGAACCGTGGGGAAAAGCCGCTCGATTATTTGCTTCTTCTTCTGGGGTCATTTGATAGGGGATGCTTGGGTACTTGACCTCTTTCATTACTATCCGGTATCCGTCCCCCAGATGTCCTCCTCTAGGCGGTCGCACAATCTTAGCCAACTTTCCTTCTTTGCTCTCGCAATAGCTTTCTTCAGGTCATTTTATTTGCTTTATACGTTTGTTCCAGCTGTTTTGTAGTTTCGCTTGCGGTCTTAGTATTCCTAGTTAACTTTCTTCTAGATCTATTGCAGTCCCTTCTAAGCTCTTCTACTTCCGAGTTCCACCAGTATGGTCTTAGTGCATAAACTGCTTCCTTGTTTCTTTTAGTCGCTAGATATGTGGTTTTTGTAATCTTTTCCAGCTTTCTTCGTGTCATGTTTACATTTTTGGTTTAATGTTTTCCAATTTCTTTGTTTATTTTAGTTTTGAACTCTTCTCTATCCCAATATTGAATTTTCTTTTCCAAACTGTGAGGGGTGTTTTGTTATACATGATTTCAAAAGCTATGTATTTATGGTTCGATAGCGTTTCTTCATTTTTGACAGTCCAGTTTGTAATTTTACTTGCCATTTTTTCACTACACAGAGCTATGTCGATATAGGACGTGCCTGTTCTCCTCTGAAGAGTGGGTTTTTTGCCATCGTTTATAATAACAAGGCTTTTGGTCGCAACCATTTCCTCTAGGTAGGCTCCCCTTGCATCTTTGATCGTTCCCTCCCCCCCCCCAATTGGAGATTTTGCGTTTAGGTCTCCAGTTATTACGCTATCTTTCTTGCTGTGTTTTACTTTAGTTACTATTGCGTCAATGTACCTTTCGAAGTGCATTTTTGTGCAGTTTGGGGATACATAGCATCCATACAAGTTGAAGTTTTTAAAATGGAGGCATATAACCCCCTCTGCCGAAAAACTATTCACAAGTGTCAGGTTTTCATTTAATAGTAGTACTGCAACACCTGTGTTGATGTCTTTGAGCCATTTATCATTATTAACCTTATTTTTATTTGGTTCCGCGGCTATGATGACGTCCGCCCTCCATTTTCTTGCATTTGCTATAAATAGCTCATGCGCCGCTTTTCCTCTCGCGAGATTTGCGTATGGGATTGTTATTATATTATCCATTTTTAAATATATTCGGTCTATTTACACTTCTTGCTATTTACAACTGTCACATGTAGTCTATCACGTCCTTTCGTTTACACTTCAGTTGCCTTGCTACCTTTAATAGATTTCCTATATTTTGGGCAGCTCATGGTCCATGGCATATGTCCCTCTTTTTCGCAAATCAGACATCTGGGCTTATTTTGGCATATTTGTTTGTCGTGGCCTTCCTGTCCACATCTCATGCAGTATGTTCTCCTGTCAGGCCCTTCGCAATTTCCTTTGTGGTCCTGTGTGTCCCAACACTTAGGGCATTCCTTAAGTTTGACTCTTTCCGTCATTTGACAAAAAGAGAAGCCTGCTCTAAGTCTGGTAGCTTTCAGCATTGATACGGCTAATCTCTCCTCGGTTTTTATTGCAGCCATCTGCGTTCCCGCATACCTAGGTCTAAGTTTGTCAACTCTGAAGCGCCCTTTTGCTTCTTCCCCGTGTGCTCTAATTATCGCCTCTTCTATCTCTTCAGTTGTAGTCGTTACATCAAGATCTCTAACATGTATTGTATCCGGCATGTTGTTCAATCCCCTGAGATCGCAGCTAGTGCCTGCTATTCCGGATTCAATTTTGTTTTTAACGGCCTTGGCCCTATCGGGATCCTTATTGATGATCATTAATAGATCGCCCTCTCTAGTTTTCCTCACGTTCCGGACTACACTGGCTTCCTCGGTCGTCAGTGTACCCTTAATTTCTTTTAGAACATCCGCGTAGGTTCTCCCTTCGCCCCTTATCACTAGCGCCCCTGTTTCCGGCTTTTTAGGCCTACTTTCTTTGTTTTCCTTGTTGACTTCTAAATGTAGTATTACACTTATCTTGCTGCTTCTAAAGACTATCTCAATTACTTTCCTATATTCCTCCAGATTCAGCAGTTGCGTTTGTTCCACGACAATATTGAGCTTTCCCAGACCTTTTTTTTAGCGTAGTCTTTTATCTTGGTCATCGTTATATATATATATATATATATATATATATATATATATATATATATATATATATATATATATATATATATATATATATATAGATTCCCATTCTTCTTCCTTATTTGTCCCTGTAGCTATCCCCACGATGTTGTAGTTTGCAGCCTCCTCCATAATCTCGCCGTCCTCGTCTTCCTCCACCTTCTGGTCACAGACGGACCTAAAGCTATTGAGCTTAATACGGCCTTTTTGAAGCTCACTTTTAAAGGCGCCAAATTTACCAATTACCGTCTGGTTCGTTTGGCTCAGTACCTCCTTTTCGCTCCTCAAGTATACTATGTTCCTTTGTGTCTTTAATTTTAGGGTGCCAGTGTTCGTTATGATTTTATATTCGAACCCCTTTGGCCACGCATCTGAAGATATAAAGCCTGTCTTCCCAGTAAGTTCCATTTTCGAGCCTTTCCTTAAATATTGCCTGTTCTATTTCCTGCTCACCGAGATCCTTACATGTCTGGCATTTGATGAATAAACCCCCAGTGGGTTTTATAGCTCCTACATCCTTACGTTTATCCGTAAGTTGTCTGATGGTGTCAAGAGTCTTGTGATTGTTTACTCTTGAAATTATAGCACCCACCATTATTGTATCGTCCACTATTCCTTTTTTTGTGCCCCTTATGGCCATGACGTGTTTTTTAAGGTTTTCGGTGACTCTACCTAATTACCTTATATCAGAGATTAATTTACTAATTACCGTTTGGTACAGTACGTTGTCTATATCTTCTTCCCTTGTTTCTTTTTCTGTATGTTCCGGCTTCTTTCTTTTGGCCGGATTTTGCAGCTGTGCCTCCAGGAATTGTCTAGAATTCTCGTCTCATCTTAGAGAGACAGTCTATATTTTCCGTAGGGAATGAGTTTGCCCTGTCTCTATAAACAGGGATCCTGTCTGTTCTCGCTTCCTCCACGAGGAAAACGTCTCCATCTTTCTGGCCCTTGCACGTTATGTTTGTACTTGTACTTATGTTTATATTTGCATTTGCACTTGTGTTTAATTTTTATTTTTCCATATTATTCCCACTAGTCTGGGGGGTCTTGATACTGTGGAGGGGCCCCTAGTCCCCCACAGGCGTTTCATGCTATCGACCAAGCTTCCCCCTGACCACGCTTAGGCATCACCTCGCGCAATCCCATCGGCACCAAAACTTCCAAACGACCTTAGGATCGGGGGCCCGTTTATAGAGTTTACCATCCTCGCGGTCCAGGCAGTTAAGCCAAGACCCCCAGTCTTCCCATACACGACGTTCCCTAGCCACGTCCTGCTAGAGTCGCTGAAGTGTACACGTCGATTACGGGATTAAAAGACGACTAGCGTTCCGTCGTCCCCAGCACGGACATACCGGGTTTACCACACCCGTGTACGCTTTTTACGGCGCACGTCCTGGGACAACCTAACCTAACCTAACCTAACCTAACATAACCTAACCTAACCTAACCTAACCTAACCTAACCTAACCTAACCTAACCTAACCCAATCTTTTTTTTTGTGAGGGAGTGGAAATCCTTTATGGACACCAAGCGCCTTAAGATCTATCGGCGAAGAGTAGTGTGGTAGTTTCCTTCCATGTAGGTCGGCGTGTCCACTAAAACCACTCCCTTGACAATGTTCCCGACCAAACAGGCACTGTATTAATTACTTTTCATCTGTTTGTCGCGCCATATTTACCACACTTTCGCTTTTTCGTCGCTTTCTTTAGTTTGTAGGACCTGCGTTACAAACTTTTTGATCGCCTCAAAATCTCTACCACCTGACACCATATGAATGATTATATTATTCGGTTTTATTTCGCTTCCAATTTTTATGTTTAGTTCGGTTCTCAGTCTCTCATGACGGATACAATTAAAGAGCGTATGTTCCGCGTCGTCATCTTCTTTGCAGTACATACATTTTGTCGTTTCTCGCCTCTTAAATCTTTCCAAGTATTTCATAAAACATCCCTGTCCAGTTAGAAATTGGGAGACGAAATGGTCTACCCCGCCATGCTTTCTGTCTACCCATACTTTTATTTCTGGGATTAGTTTTCTCGTCCAGTTTACTTTGGTTGTATTCTTCCATTCTTTCTGCCAATTCTCTACTGTCTCCTTTCGAATGTCTTTCTTATCCTCTTCCCTTTCTTCATACCATCTCTTCCGTTCCGTCGCAAGTATATGTAGTGGTATCATTCCCGTTACTACACTTAGGGCCTCAGCAGAGACAGTTCTATACGCGCTCGTCACCCTTAGCATCATGCCTCTTTGTGCCCTTGTCACCATTGTCTTGTATTTTTTTATATGCATGGCAGCTTCCCATATAGGGGCCCCATATAGGACAATTGACTGTGTTGCCAGCATCATTACTTTGCGTTTCTCCGCCCTCGGTCCTCCTATGTTTGGTAGCAGTGCACTTAGCGCTGTCGTGACTTTCTTCGCCTTGTCCGTGCAATATTCAATGTCTCTGTTATATATGCAGTTTTGGTCTAAGACTATACCAAGGTATTGAGCCTTTTTTTCGGGATTTAACCTGTTGTTTCTTATTTTAAAGGTGACATCTGTAGTACTGCCGTTTCTTTAGTACTACTTTAGTTTTTTCCATTGCTATCTCTAGTTTATTTATGTTCATCCATTTTTGCACCGCCTTAATGCGTTCCTCCCCTTTTCTTACCAATTCGCCTTTTGTCTTTGCGAAAATGGGGACAGCAAGGTCGTCTGCATAGCAAATAACCGTTCCTCCTCCGGTCTTTATCCGCATTACGTCATCGTAAAGGACGTTCCACAGAGTTGGTCCTAATACTGATCCTTGCGGGACCCCTCCTCCAATCTCTATTGTGTTGTTTTTATCTATTATTATCTTTCTATTTTTAAAATACTCTTTGCATATATTTATTAAATAATTGCTAATGCCTCTTTTTATCGATTTTTGAATTATTAAATCCCATGCAGCTCTGTTAAACGCATTTTTCACGTCTATCATGATTACCGCTTTCCAGACACAATTTCTGGGGACTTTCCTGTTGCTAGTTGCTCTGATTACTTCTTTTACGGCATCTATCGTGGATCTCTCTCTTCTAAAACCATACTGCCTTTCCGCTAGGCCCCCTTTTTCTTGTATTTCTTTTATCAGCCTGTTGTTTATTAGTCTATCGTATAACTTCCCCATTGTATTACGCAGACAAATGGGACTGAATTTATCCTCTTCTGTGGGAAATTTCTTAGGCTTATTAAGCCAGATAATTTTGGCTTCTCTCCACTATTCTGGAAAATTCTCCTTTCTATTAAGTTGTATACTTTTTTGAAATATGTAAATTCCTTTTTAACTGCCAGTTTTACCGCTTAAGATAGTATGCCGTCTGACCCGGGTGCTTTTCCTGTTTTTATACTATCTATGGCATTTAGTAACTCTAGGTCGGTAAGCTCCTGCGGCTTACTTATTTCCACAATTTCCAGATAATCTTGATCTTTTTGTTTGCTTATAAACATTTCCTTTACCAGTTCCAATTTCTTTGCGGAATTTAGTATTGTTTTTGGACTATTTATCTCAAGTTGATGTTTGATTAACCTAACCTAACCTAACCTAACCTAACCTTTTTTTTTTTGGTAGTTGGAAACTCTTTATGAGCACCAAGCTTCTTGGAATCCATCACAGCAAGGTAGTGTTGGACTCCTTATACCAACTAAAACCACCCTTTATCTTTATCCTTATCTTGTTATTTTTACTTCGATTTAGTTATTTCTTTATTTATTTATTTATTTATAAATAACTAAATAAATTAGTGTTTTTTTTGACGCCATTTAAGCCATTACGTTTTCTCCCCGCTCGTTCTCTTTATTCATTTTGCTTCAATTATTGGATTGGTGCCCTTCTTCGTTGCATGTCCAGCAGTTTTTACTTCTGTCAGGAGCTCTGCATCCTCCTGCTGTATGTCCAGTCTCTAGGCACCTGAAACATCTGGTGATAGACTCCCATTTTCTTATTCGGTACCAGCCCCAGCTGATCCTTACGCGTGCACTCTCCAAAATAAGTGGTAACAGATGTTTTGTTATATCCACTAATGCATACTGAGTGTCATAAATTGTGGATTTCATTAGTCTTACTCTAACATCCTCAACATTTTGGATGCCATAGTGTTTCCTGATACCCTCCTCAACCTCCGTTTTGTTTGTAGCTGCATCTATATCTATTATCTTGAACACAGCCGTATTTCTTTTTTTTTATTATAGTTGTCTCCTCCATCTCTACACTAACACCGAGAAGAACGTCACCACTATTTGTCTTTTTAACACTTTTTATTTTTACGCCGATTTTCTGAGGGTCAATTTTTCCCTTCACCTCTTTTAATACCTCCTTGTAAGATTTTTCTCGAGTTTTTATTATTATTGCTCCATCTGCCGGTATCTACCAGTATTTCCTCCTCAGTGTCGCATAGTGCGATCTGCAGCTTTTTTCTTTTTTCTATTACGCATATCTCCTTTAGCTGATTCATTATGCTAAAAATTTCCTCTCTGTTTTCCCTATCCTTCCTTATCATTAATCTAGAAATATACCTCTCCCTAACTATACCTCTTTTTGGTATGTTTGTACTCTGTACATAATAGTCTACATTTTCTTCTCGTCCTCCGTCTCTATTAGGTTACGTATATCCGGAAATTTACTTTTAATTTCTCTCGCCAAATCATTTTCGATTTTTCTGTCTGTCCCTACGTAGAACGCTATATCCCAGGTTTTATCCTTATAAAGCGGATGTTCCGCTGTCATGCAGATGTTTTCATAAGCCTATTTTGGCCATTTTTAAACCATTATTTCTCTACAGACTTGATAGGTTTTTTAAACCTAACGTAACCTAACCTAACCTAACTTAACTTAACTTAACTTAACTTAACTTAACTTAGCTTATCTTAACCTTACTTAGCTTAGCTTAGCTTAGATTAGCTTAGCTTAGCTTAGCTTAACTTAGCTTATCTTAGCTTAGCTTAGCTTAGCTTAACTTATCTTACAGCTTAGATAACTAACTTAACTAACAACAACTTAACTTAGCACTTAACAACTTAACTTAACTTAACTGAACAACAACTTAACAACTTAACTTAACTTAAGCAACAACTTAACTTAACTAACAACTTAACTTAACTTAACTTTTTTGAGAAGTGGAAATGCTTTATGCACCCCCCTCGCCTCAACGTGGGGGAGTGTGGGACTCTCCTTCCGAGAGGGAAGGCCTACCCACTAGAACCACTCCGGTCCACCAGCTCATTTGCTGGCACTGGGCACCGCCGTTGGCATATCATCGCAGTGCCAGCCTGCTGTCCAGAGGACCGCTTCGCCTTACCATTTCCTTATCATTTCCACTACACTGTTTTTCCTTTAACTTATGTCGCTTATCCGCGGAAGTTCCGCGCCTCTATCACTCGTGTTTTCTAGATACACTCACAAGCCTTCGATATCTCTCTCCAATTATCCTCGTTGTCACACATCTCGTTTACGATATTCTCTGTTGTTAATATACTTTTTATTATCGCTTCCAGATCCCTTTTAGTTGAGTTCCATCTTGTGCATTCGAAGAATGGATGTGGCTTGTCATCGTACATATCGCAGTCTTGGCACCTAGGGTGACTCCGTTTCTTCATCCTGAATAGGTAGCTACCCACTTGTCCGTGTCTTGTAAGGAATTGTGTTAAGAAGTAGTTCACTTCCCCATGGCGCCTATGGATCCAGGTTGGGATTTCTGGTATGAGCGTCTTGGTCCAATAATCTCTTCTCTCCCAATCCCTTTGCCATTCTTCTATGCATTGTTTTTCCCCCATTTCTGTGCTCCTGCGTTTATCAATATATGCATCGGTATAAGTCCTGCTACCACCATACCATCCTCAATCGCCACAGTCCTATATGCGCTGCATACCCTGATTGCTAGTAATCGCTGTATACTATTTAGTTTAGCTCTGACTATACCCCACCTCAGCGCCGGTGCCCATACCTTTTGCCGCGTACGTCAAAATGGAGATCACCGCACTGACGAGGACCCTCCGTTTTGAGGCCCGCGCCCCTCCCATATTTGGCAAAATTCTGTTGAATGTGGAATAGCTTCTAAGGGCTTTCTCACATGCATACTTCGCGTGCGAAATAAAGGTCGTATTTTTGTCTATGATCACGCCCAGTACCTTAACCTCCGGATCTGACGCAATTTGTTCTCCCTGTATATTTAGTCTTATTCCGCTGATGCGTCTTCTGCCGATCATCAACGCGACCTTAGTTTTCTCCGGCACTAATGTTAGCTTCCTATCTTGCATCCACTTATTTATTTGTCGAACCGCACTTTCCGTCACTTGCACTGCGCTTTCTAGTGATCTATTACGCACTATTATCGTAAGGTCGTCCGCGAATCCGATCACTGTTACCCCTTCGCGTTTAATAAGGTTCATTACGCTGTTGTATATTATATTCCATAATGTAGGCCCTAGCACGGATCCTTGGGGTACTCCTGCACTTACCGCGATCTCTATGTTGTTCCCGTCTGGCTTCCTTGCCCGTGTTCCTGTTAGTGATAAGTAGCTATGTATAATTTGCACTAAGTATTTAGGAACCTCTAACTCAACTAGTGCATTAATTATTGCCTCTCTATTGACTGAATTGAAGGCATTCCTAACATCTAGTGACATCACAATACATATTTCTCTCGTGCGCCACGTCCCTTGGTTGGCCTCCCTTATTTGTTCTAATATCTTTTCTAGTGCGTCCATCGTCGACTTCCGTATTGATTTTTGTTCAATTTATCTTTCAACTCTTTTACCAGTCGTGTCTTAAGTATTTTCTCCATTATTTTCCCCGAGAAGTTTAGTAGGCAGATGGGTCTAAAGTTCAGCGCCGTTTTTGGTATAAGGACTAACTTGCTGCCCTTCCATATTTCAGGATATACGCCTTATTTTAATGCCGCGTTTATTATCTTAGTCCAGAGTTCTGGCCGAAGTTTTGCCACGATTTTTACAACTTGTGCCGGTATGTTATCCGGGCCCGGTGCCTTGTCCTTCGGTAAGTCGTGGGCTACCGCCATTACTTCTTCGCGGGCTATTTCGTCGTATCTTGCGCCGTCTATCCTTTGCAGTGGTTTCAGACTGGGGTGATCGGGAAACAGTGCGCGAATAACTTCCTCAAATGTTTCATTTGTCCATCCCACAAGTGGTCTACTCTTCTTAATCGTTTTGGTCACTATCCTGTAGCCCTTTCCCTAAATATCTGTATAGAGTTCGTCGCATAAAGTTTTCCATGCTTTATCCTTGCTATTCTGTATCATTTTTTAAGCTCTCTCCTTGCTTCGTAGAGTGCGGTTTGTTGGTTCTCTGTCGGTCTGCCCGTCCTCCGCAAGTGTTGGAGTCTGCTGCGTTCCAGGATGCAGATTTTCCTCTGTCGCGCTATCTGGTCATTCCACCAGTATTTGCCCGTTTTTTGCCTTTCCTTCTTTTTGGCATCGTCTCGTTGCAGATTTCCCTGAGTAAATACGTTAACTCCTCTGCATTCTTCACTCGTTCTGCTTTAATATGCATTGTCAACGTCTTGAGTTTGTCCGTATCTAGTTTTTTACTGTTCCACGTCGTCTCGCTCGTAGGCTCATTCCTGTCGGTTGACAGTTCTGTCGCCCGTCCGGGGTTTCCACTCCCATATAATGTACTTGTGGTCGCTTAACGTCTCGTCCTCCGTTACTTTCCAATGTTCCACCTCGTTCTTAATGTGGTCCGAAACAAAGGTGGCGTCAATGTGTGACCTTTGCCTCCCACGTTCGAACGTTGGTGGGTTTCCTACATTCACCACCGTTAAGTGTAGTGAGTCAGCCCACTCCTGCACTACCGTGCCTCTTTTATTCAGCCTGGTGGCACCCCAGCAGGGTGATGCCGCATTTATATCTCCGGCCACGAATGACTTATTTAAACCGTTTGCCCGTACCTCAGCTTTGAGCTGGTCTAGTCGTGCTTCTAGTTCGAAATCGCACTCATTTGGCGGAAAATAAGCCGACTAAATGCATGTCCCCTTGATTCGTACCCATACGTATCCATTACCGGCACCGGTTTCGCTCACGCACCACTTATTGTTCATGAGCACTATTTCCGCCCTATCCGTTGTTTCTCTGAGTACGCCGTCGCCTTTGATGGTACCTATTTCCGATATGATTAGTACATCTCTTTTCATATTTTCAGCTGTGTGGCATGCTAAGTCGTATGCCGCCCTACTATTGTTTACATTAATCTGTAGTACCTTGACTATCAAAGTGGGCTGCATTTTCCGCCTCCATTTCGGTCGATCTGGTTTCTTCCGTTTGCGAATTTGTGGTTTGTTCATCATTTGTTTCCTTCACATAGTTCTCACTTGGTACTTCTCGCTTATCTGGCTTTCCCCCGCCATGGGGCATTGGTATGAGAATGCCCTGTGTCCTGATCCCGTGCCCTGTGCTGTCCCTTCGCATGTAAAGCAGAAAGGGTCGTTTACGCATTACTTGATGTGCCCCACTTTTCCGCAGTTAAAATACCATCCGCTCCTATCTGTGCCGTTGCATTGTCTAGTTTTGTGTCCTTTCTCCCAACATCGAAAACATCTGTCAGGTTCCAGTCGAATCCTTGCTCTGCAGGTGGTGAAGCCTACCACCAGTCCATCCTCCTCGATTATCTTAGTCCCAGTGGTCTTACCTATTGTCACTATTGCGATCTGTTGCCCCCTGCTGACTGCTCTTAGTCTTTTCATGCGACACCTTGCCCCCGGGTTTATCTTCCGGATTCCCTCCAGTACCTCTCTTTCAGTCGTGAGTGCGTCGAGGTCTCTTATCTCTAGGTCGATGTTATTTTCTAGGAGTCTTACCTCCTCTTTTAGCGTTGCAGCAATTTTTGCCTTAATGGGTGCGGCTTTCCCGAGTTCCTTCCCTACCCTCACCAATATGTCTCCTTCACGTGTTTTACTGATACTATGTATCTTTACATCTACTCCCGTTAAATCTGTACTCCTAACTTTTTTAAGTATTTCATTATATTCTGTTTTCTTTTCGACCTTGACCAGAATGGCCTCCACTCTTGCCCGTCTAAGTTTCCTTTTGGTTCCTTCCTTGGTTGTAGACGCATCCGTTGTTTCCCCGTCTGTGGTCATACCGGTTTTTTTCTTCTTCTTCTTGCTCACCGTTTTCCACTCCTCCTTACGCCTTATCCCTGCTTCGCTGTTTGTTGTTTCACCCTCGTTTTCTTCGTCAGTGTAGTCCGTCTTTTTGTTTACTAAAGTTGGCCTCTTTATCCTTTCTCTGAGCGCGCTCGCATAACATCTTACAGGTTCTGCCTCGCTTGCATCTCGGATGGTTACCTTTTTAATTGTTGTTCTTTGGCTTTCGCTTTCCACCCCTATCGGACTCGTTCCGATGCACACGTGCGCGTATTGGCGTTGGGTCCACCTTTTGCTTTCGTCCGCGTCTCTCTTCGCTTCCCAGTCCGGAATAACTTCTTCTTGCCCCTTATAAATTGACATAGTCCTCCCCGATTTTTCCTTGTATAGACTACCTCGGGCTCATCTGGGTACTTGCTTCCTTGGCTGCCTTCTCCCCCTGTTCACTTTTAATTATCTGTATTGCTTCTTGCATGGATGCCACCTTAATCTCACGTAAGTAGCTCCCAAATGTCTTGTCTATTACTTGCCGTGTATTTTCTAGCCTACAGAATTTATTCTTTAGCTGTGCGATACAGTCCTTGAGTGCGGTGTGCACGGTCCTGTTCTCCTTTGCGAATTTGTCCATTATGGCTATTATTCGGCTCACGTCCGAAACCTGTATACCGCTTTGTGTCTGCAGCGCTCTGATGTCGGCCAGTGATTTTGCTGCAGATCGCGGTGACACTAAGACTGTGTTAGCGTTTGGATCGCTTCCCCCTCCATCGTACTCAGTTCTCCTTCGTTTGCCAACTGGGGTTGCTGGCACCTCATACTCTTCGGTCGAACTCATTTTGTTGAGCTCTTTTTTGCCCTACTTGTATCTGGTTTATTCAAAAGGGTGAAGGGGGTGGGGCAACTATTCGGTTCGATCAGATATCTATTTGATTTACAATAGCCCAAAAACGGTTTACTTAGCACTAGCGGTTCAAGAGTTACAAATTGAGGGTTGCTACCACCCCTAGGGGTTGTAGCCCCTATTCAGGTTGAAGTACCTCTTATTAGGAGTCCCCCTGTCTTTGTTTCACTCTTCTACCTTGAGACTTCTGCTTCTGTTCAAGCACAACACCCTTATCACTCTTATGACTTTAAATGTTGATCATTCCTCTGTTTTTGATCTTTTGCGAGATTTAAACCCACTATAATATTTGTTTCGTCCCGCTGTATCTAAATCTCTTTTCAAGGAAAATTTAATAAGCACTCTTATGCGTTTAAAACGACTATTAGTTATTTGTGACGTCACCTGTTTTGACAAAATATTATGCACATGTTAAATTGCAAAACAATTAAAAGTCCTGTATCTTCTTTATTTATTGTCCAATAACGTTCGTTCAAAGGAATACCTTACCGGGATTTCTGCCTAAAGCTTATTATCTACTGAATTATCTTATCACTATAATGACAATCTCGCTACTTGAATTATTTTTCAGTCTAATCTTCAAAATACGTGTTATGTTTTTTCAGCGTACGCACTCGCGCAAGGTATCAAAAGAATTGATTTTTTACCCTCACTCAGTTTTTATTTACACAATAATTTTATCTCCTTCCGTTTCGGAGTTATTGCCCTATCAGAACTTTTGCTACGCAGAATTGATAAGGCCCTAGCTACCGTAATATTAACCCGATAACCACAATCAACCCATCATTTAATTCAGGGAATTAATATCTGTCCACCTATATTAAATTCCTACCTTAATTGTCTTTGTAGCTCCTGGTAACTTCAAAAACATCCTTATCACTTAATTATATTCACAATTTTTACACTATTAACGTCCTAAATCGCTTATCTCTAGTCTGATTTAGCCGCGGTTTTTTTTATAGCACTTCTTTTGTTAGCGCGCACATGTCGTCACTAGCAAAAAATTTTAGCACTACCGGTTACGCTTTTTTTTGCCGAAAAGGTTTCAAAAGCTCACTAAAGTGGCCTTATCTCGCCTATTTATGGTCTGATTTTAACCATTCTTAGTTTATAAGAAAGCTAATTTTTCCGAGCACCAAGCTCACACAAAATTTATTTGTGACACTTAGCACCTTGCTAAAGCGAATTTTCCGTGCGAAGCGCTTTTAAACACGTCTACTGCTCCAGAGCGCGAACTTAACAAATTAACTAACTAAGACAACTTAACTAGCACAACTAGCAGCACAGCAGCAGCACAACAACAACTAACTAGCTAACAACAGCAACAGCTAACAGCACTTAACTAGCTAACTTAACTTAACAAGCTTAACAACTAACTAACTAACAACAACTAACAACTAACTAACTAACTTAAAATAGCTTAACCGTCACGCCATCACCTTGCAGGGAAGGCAAAACAATCAATGCCTCTTTTCGATTTTTCATTCACAATCTATCTCCATGCTTTCCTGTCTCCGCATACATCCCTTGCTTCCGCAAGATTCATACATTCTCTCTGAGATGTCCTTTTATTTTTAAAACTCCTTATCTTTGTTTCCATTGGCATGCATTCTACTATATTCAGCCAAGTTTTACGCGGCCTACCATGCACGGCCTTACCTCTAACCTCACCCACAAATTTTTGCTTCGTTAATCTTGCGTTGTTCATTTTTTAAATGTAACCAAGCCAACGTAATGTACCCATTATCGACTTTTCCTCGCCACACTCCGTCATTATGCGTTCATTCTTTCTTCGAAACGTATAAATTTATATAAAATACAAATAGAAAAATACACGATCAGAATGTCAAGGGATAAGAATTTTATTACGTGTAATAATTGCCAAAGTCTACATTTTCATAAGTATATTTTCTATTTCAGAATTGCAAAGGGAGCATGTTAAAATACTTATCATTTTTGTTTTTTTTAATAGTGTGTTTTATATTTGTTATACAATATAAACGTTTCGATAGCACTTACGTCAGTAGCAAAACTATCTTTTAAAATTGTTAAAGATGTGGAAACAATTTGTAACAACCTTTTTTTGTGGTTGTATTAAAAAGTACATTAATTTAAGAATCGTCCATTTATTTGGTGTAATAGTAGAAAAGTTTTTAATTATTAATATGTAGAATTGAGAATGGCAATTTAATTGGCATTTCCTAGAACAAATCTTTTGGGTGTAATATTACATAAATAGTTATAGTTTCCTTTCTTTTAAAAATTGGACTCCGATCATTGTATTTCGCGCAATGCGTGACAACTTCTTGAGGGGGGGCACTTACAGAAGCAATTCTGAAAGCCTCTTTTTTTTTCTTCACTTGCTGCTGAATGTTAAAGCAGAAGACATTGTTATAATGGTTTTTACTTAATTTTTATATTTGGTGCCATCAGAATTTTGGTGGTAAGTTATTTTTTAATTCATTATATTTAAAGCTTAAGCATTTGCTCTTTCCAGGCACTCACGTACACTCATTATAGTACTTATATTATTCCCTTATACTCACTTAAGGCAATTATTTACTTACTCATACTTATATTTATATTTTAAATGGCTCTTAAGTTACTTATTTACGCAAGTTTCTCTTCATTCAAATAATATCATCTTAAAATGCAATTTTAATAAAATAAAACATCAAGAATACAATAAGTTTAGTGGATTGAAAATTCCTTCAAATATATAGTTGATCGCGTTGTTACAAGAATACGCAAGGAAGATGTAGAAACGCTTTCATACTGGTTGACCGTTCCGCATCCATAATTAAACACTGGAAGCTGTCTATAAGAAAATCATTATACTGAGGTATTTATGTGGTGATTTTATATTTTTAAGCTTAGCTTTAAAACCTTTTCTTTCCTCTCCTTAACCATCCATATATTGGGTAAATAAACTTAATTGCACATTGTTAATTTTGATATTTATAGAAAGTTTTTATTGTTCATTATTTAGGTTTTGTTATTCCTATGACAAAGATAACATGGCGCTCGAGAATTCATTTAATTATATATTTTTTTTATAATTTTTTACATTGTTTTTTTTATTAATTAGAGAAAGGAAAATAATTAAGCAGGTGAGAAACAAACCGCATTTCATGTGTGTTAACAAGTCAATATAGTAGAACCCTCCCTATATTTATTCTACCGATTGTGGACGAGACGGCATATAATTAGTGGTGAAAGGTTAGTATTTCAATTTGTTTAAAATTTGTATTTAGAGATTACATTTGGCGTTTAATCAATGTACAAATTACATCACCACTTTATTTTTGTTATTATAAATTATATAAAATTTGAAATTTCAAATTTTGTAAAATTTGAAATTAAAAATTTTGTGAACTTTTGTGAAATCTCAAATTTCACAAAAATTTTTCAACATCTTTAACAATTTTGAAAGGTAGTTTTACTAATGACGAAGGTGAGTTAAGTGCTGTTGAAGCGTTTACATTGTATAACTTAAATATAAAAATACACCATAAAAAACCCAAAAAAGATACGTATTTTGATATGATATGGAATAGAAAGTATATCTATCAAAATGTAGGCTTTCTCGATTATTACACATAATAACATTCTTATCTTTTGACTTTCTATCTTGTCCTTCACATCAAAAAATGTCTAATTCGCATTTTCGCATTTTTTTTAAAATGTGGCCCTCCGAATTATAGCGATTTTGAGTTTTTATTATATTTATTGTTACCAAAACGAGCAAACGAATTGCACTACTAAGTAGTTACAAAACAAATGATTATTCTTTTCTAAAGGGCGTAAAATCTTATAAGCTAACTTCTTTTTAGTTGTGAATTAGAGGTACTTAAAAGGAACTAGTACAATCTGTTAAACAAATCTATTTACATAATATCCACAAATAAGCAGCTGTATTAACAAACGAAAATGTAATGTGGAATGTGGTGAGTACCGACTTTTATTTTCGATAATCAAGCGACAATGAAGTTAGAATTTGAATACAATCAATGAAAAACATACATTTTGTCATTGTTAACTTCGTCCCTTTTCTAATTTATGTTGTATATGGAAATTTACCATGTTTGCTTCCAAAATACGTGGGATATTGGACGATTCGAATTTGATATGAATTAGAATCAACACTTAATTATGAATTCTTCCTCCAAATTTAAGTCATTTCATTGTGGTTCACGACAAGGCGAAGCATGAAACTGAAATTTAGAAATGCAATCCATACTTATAGTATTATCGAACGATTGCGAACACTACTGAATTACATCGTTCCCAACTGAATGAATGTTGACTTAAGAGTGTGCGTTTATTTACAGGTCCATGTAAGCTAAAGGAGGGGACAAGAATGTATAAAACAAAGAGTTCAAACATGCACTATATATTGGATGGTTCTTAAAAAAAGTTCCTATAATGTTGATGCACGCAATAAATATATGTAACAACTTTTTGGTGTTATGCTATTAGTTAGCCTGATATAAATTCAAAGAAAACGTATTGAACTATTCCAGATACAAATGTTTTACAGTAGTGCTACTTTTACTGTTAAATGATACCTTATTTGACTACCGGTACCGTTTAGGCTTGCAGTAAAAAATACCATACGCTTCATTTGATTAAATTAATGATCAAATTCTTTCCTTTGTTAGCCTCTATTATGTATTTCTGCGTGCCTTCGTTATTTTGCACCTTTCCAATTGTTACCTGTATTTACGAATCATGTTCTCGGAACGTTTAAATTGTTGCTCTTGTGATCAACTTCTAATAGGTTGTATATGGGAATTTTGTTATTGCAAGTAATTGTAATAACTGGAAATAATTCTAATCGTAACAACACCCCTTTGTATAGAATAATGAAAATTAAATCAAAGAGAAACTACAAAAAAATTTTAAAGGCGGAACGGTTCCAAGTATTATAAAGTTCTACTTATGTTTGGTTTCAAATATGCACAATAAAACTTCACATTCTGAATGTCACATCAACCTAAATATGCTAAATCATGTAACTTCAATTCGTTAAGTCCGCAATATTAAACCACATCTGTGAAAAATAATACTCTACGTATTTTACTTCTAGTTTTTCAAATGTGAAAATCAAGGTTTATTACGATTTCACTAATAGATTCCCAAACTTTCTGAAATTGCAATCAAAGCTGTAGTATAAAGTCAGATAAATTTTAGTTGTTATTGATGAAAGCTGTGTGTTTATTTCTCGACTGCTCTCGCTCTACTGAAAGCTCCATCCACTACAGTTCAGTTATCATTCAATTCTTCACCACATGTGGTGTATCTCGCAAATGACTAAAGTGTCTTAAAGGTGCTTGTATGTAAAGTATTTCCATCAAATTCTGTTTGTGTTTGAAGCGTCTGTAGTATTAATCAAAGTTTCTCGTTTGCGTTTTAGTGAATTCTGAGTATTGTTGTTCCCGTAATTAAGATAGTAAAACTCGTTTAACATTTAATAATAACTACAGCATTAAGGGCGTTACTTTATAGGATAAAACTGTAGTGCATTGTGTTAGGCAGCATATTTACAACTATAGTTTAGCTTTTAATTAGTAATGATCTGGCATAAAATAGAGGCTATGGATTTCAAAGCAGACAAAGAGTGAATGGGTGTTTGTAAATCATGTTTTGTACATTTAGTTTTGAGTTTAATAAAACGTTTCTTTTGTTACAGAAATAGGGACAGCGACCACTACATTTAAAGGCGGTAAGTTTTCTTTAACACATAAATAAAAATACATTCAATTAAAACAATGACAAATATTTAAATTTTCTAAGTTTGGTTTTCTTTAAATTTACTGTTACTTCTTTCATGAATATTTGGAACGATTTACAGTCTTAACAAGCGGGTACGGTCGAGACTTTGTTTCCCGGTCTGTAATGTTGACGTTTCAAATCAATGGTATTCTTCAAGTTTAGTTAGGACGAAATGAATTCTTGCTTCCAAGATTTAAATGAGTTTAAGATAATTGATTTACACAATGTCTTACTTGGTTACTAAAAAAACATTTTTTTTGTATATACGTTAAAAAACGTTAAAACGAAATAAATGCGTTCTTCAAACTCATCCTTCTTTACATTGCGCTTTCCGTGTGCATTATTTTAATATATACGAAATTTTATATCTCGTGTTGTTAAACTCTGTAACGTATACATAGGCCATGAATGTATTTCCTATTTTGCTATTGAAGCATTAAATGGTTTAGGGTTTAGTACTAGCGACAGGTAGTCTCAGCTGCCCAATTTAAGTAAGATTTATAAAACAAGTACTACTTAAAAAAGAATTAGATTTAAATGTTTTCTTAAAATTAAAATAGAGTACATATACATAAGTACATACTGACCTCCTAAAAATCTAAGGGCACCGTTTGCCTTATATGGTGTACTAATTTACATTTTTTAGTTTTCTGAAGATTTGAATAAGTAATAAAATTGTTTAGTTTCTCATTAAATACACGTAATCAATCCAAAGAAGCAACCTGAAATGATTGCGGCATATTCTATAAAACATATCTTTTCGGCAGTTAATGTTCTGATGATTATTCCTATTCGCGTACAAAACTATCTTAGACTAACAGAAAATAGAATAACAAACCATATATTAGAAAAACAGAAAATGTTTGTACAGTAAATATGTGTAAAATGTTTCTTTTCACCTTAAAACACTCTGTACAAAACAGGGAGGGCATTTCCTATTTTACGATTGAAGGATTAAAAGGTTTAGGAAATTAGTACTAGCCGATCAGCCCCTATTGTAATATTTCAATAAGATTTATAAAACAAGTACTTGAAAAAAAAATAAATTTTAATGAAGTACATATAGATAAATTACATGCTGACCTTTTGACGGCGTTTGCCTTATATGGTGCTGTACTAATTTATAGCATGTTTACGTAAATCTTACAATTAAGCTTAAAATCAGTAATGCATTAAACAGTTTTGAAATTGGTTAAAACACTCTGTACACTGTACTTTAATTTTTGTAGTAACAGAAATTCTATTCTTGTATGATTATAAAGTCAAAGCGTAAGAAAGCTCGTAATAACATAAAGGTCATATTAATTAGTGCGTATATTATTATAAACATATTAAATTACAGAAGGTATGTAAATACAGTATTACGTTGCGTTTATATTCTTAGATAAAAATAAGCAAGTTAAAATCGTTTTAAATGTGTACTTTGCAAATTAGTACCATTATAATACATTAATAATATTAATTAATTTAATATAAATCATAAGGTTGAAATTTACAATAATTCAATACGTTCTCTTAAAGATATGAATAAAATTAAAATTTATTAAATAATTGATAATTAAACATATTGCGAGCTTTAAATTAGAACAAAAAGGAATGTAGTTACATCTGACGCCTCGACTATAATGGCTTCGGTTCATCCATTTTCGTTTCGTCTTCATGATTTTCTGGAATAAATACAATTACTGTTAGTGCTATATTGTTAGTTCGGGATTGGTGTGAAATCTTTTCCCATCCTTGCTTGAAGATCTACTCCTTCGTTGATTAGATTTGCGAATGTGCCTGCTGTTTTGATGACTTCTTCCTTAGGAATTGCCTCGTGTATTGTTTGTTTTGACCTTTCATTAAATGATATATCAATAGGTATCATTTCTTTCACATTCTTTTTTGTTTGTGTGATGCAGCCTGGTGTAGTTTGAATAAGTCCAATAGACTAGTATGTTGGTTGAATTGTTGTGAAGGAGAATGACTAATTTATTCATGTGCACATCTTTCTAGCATTTTTTCGTTTTTTTGTGGCTCGTAATGTTCGATGTGTTTTGTTCCAAATTGTTCTAGGGTAGTCCTTACTTTGGCTTCAGTTTATTGATAAGTTCTTCTTGGATTTTCTGCAACATGCCGTTGCTTGTGTATACTTCGCTGCTGTTAAAAAAAACTGCCTTGAAGTTTGCTTCTGCGACGATTGGTGACTTCAATGATTCCAATTTTTGTCCCCTGTAGTTGATTGGTATGTCCTTTTAAATGGTGAATGAACATATTGCATCCCTTCACGTAAATCTTCCATTTTTGCACACACAAATTTTCGAACCGATGAATTGAATTGGTAACGTTTTGTATGTCTTCAAAGACATTGCCTGGAAGATAATTGACTTGTATTCGTACGTTGTTTCGAATGTTCTTGTCCTTAAATATCCAGCATGCGCAGTTGGGAGTGATTTTGTTGTTCCGTTTTCTTATAATCCTGGCTCGCCTACCTTTAAGTTTGTGTAATCTTCCATTTTCCGTAAAGACCCATACTTTTTTCTATTCGCCAGTTGGAGTTTAGTTGCTGGAATGTGTTTTAATTCCAGTTGAGTTGGTAGAACGTTTATTTGTTCCCCTTTGGAGTGTTGGTTTAGTTTGTGGAACAGCAAGCAGTCACCCCCCCCCCCCCATATTTATATATAAGTAAAACCATATCCTCCTCTTACCACACTCATCGGTAGTTGCTTACGATTGACTGTATGAGAGTAATTAATAATTACTAATAAAATAATTTGTACTGTTTTCTGAACCTCGCCGTTGCTATCAAATTCGTTACTTTAATTTGAAAAAATCGTCATGCTAAATGTAAATCTAATACATTCATTTAAGTGTATACGTTCCCTGTGTTACAGTGTCACTTTATATATATATATTTTATTCTTAACTAAATCGTGTAGAAGTAAACACGATATTCAAACACACATAATAAAAAGGGATACACACATTAATGATATTGATATGTCACTAATTTCGACTAAATAATACTATGAGATTGTGGAGCAAAGGCAAATTTTCGAAATGCTTAGTAATTTTGTTTTTAAGTCTGTTTGATAAGTTATTGTACACATGTGTTGGCTGATTTTTAAAATATTTGTTGAGTATAGTTGATTTGGTGGTCTCATTTCCAAGTTTATTGCGATCTGGTGTTATACATATGGAAATTTGGATTTCGATTGAATGAACTTATATTAGTATGTATGTGGATTAGGCATTCACAAATCAATAAATTGTACATAGTGTGAATTTTTAGGTTAATGAAATGAGAACGACATGATTCTTGTACACCGATACCGGATAATATACGAGAGGCTATTTTGTAGTTTGAAAATCTCGGCAGCTAATTTTGAATTACCCAGAAGAGTAATCCATACCTCAGACGCGATCCAAGATATGAATAGTATTTAATGTTTTTGTGTAACCTAAATATTATACTCGTCGCAAAGTCAATAAAGCCTTGTTTCATTTATGGTTTGTTTTCAAATGTGATCCTGCCACTTAAAGTGGTTACTTCCGTGTTCCCAACCAATACACTATTTAAAGGGGGTGTATTATATTTAAAAAATAATGCGTTGGTTTTATTCAAATTGAGCACCACTTTTTCGTTACGCCATGGTGTCTATTACATTCGTTTTTAGATTTTCCAGTGTACTTTCAGTTACCACAAGACTTGTGTCATCGACATACACTGTTGTTTTCCATTGACAACATAAATTAATAATATACGATGGTTCAATTATAAAAATTACGAAAACAGACCCTTGAGAAACCCCGCAATACAACTTGTTCTAAACTGATTTACATGAAGAACTTAAGTTATCATTTTTATAAACAATTTCTACATATTGAAGACGTGAGTCAAGGCAAGACTTGATTATATTTAAAACAGGTTCACGTATACTGTAGTGGGATATCTAATATAATATAACTATCGTGGTTAACCATATCAGCTGACGTTTGGATTTACTTGATTTTTTAATACCAGCAGCTATACAATTTTTTTTTATTAATATTAAAGCTTCGCCTTTTATTTGGAAAAGCTTGATTGAGATTAAACATAAACAGCTCATAGAATATCTTTATCTTACTTAATGTGTTTGCACCGTTGCTAACACAATACACAGTTTATTTAAATTTGGTTTGTTGAAACATCTACATATTTTAGACAGGGTAATTCCGGGGGAGAGGACCCACTTTTTTAAAATAAATCATATCAATGTAAACATAACCGATATTTTAAAAGAAAAATTTACTCACCAAACAAAATACGTTATTAAACTACCATACCAAAGTAAAATACGAAACTAGTTACACATTCCTTCATAAAAAAATCAAATGCAACTCATGCAAATGACCGTCTATACTGGATAGTCCGGGTGAGATAACCCATTATTCAGGTAATTATGGCTCAGGTAAAAAATTGATATTTCGTCAAAAAGAAGAACACCCGCCGTGGAACCATTTTCTACATGTTACACATTGAACCCAATCGTTTTGTTTTAATGTAAAGAGGTACTTCTCTCTATATCCCACGCATTCAGCACTGTCATCATCGTCAGGACTATCATCAGTCTCCTGGGAAACAAAGTCGGAAACATTTTCATCTGAAGGTAAACCACCCACAACATTTTTGGCTTTGGGCCTGCATGAAGTTTTGAGTCGTTTGTTGCTATAGACTTTTCCAGCCCAAATTTTCTCATTTCCACATTTTTTCTTTCTTTAATGTCCTAGGATGATGTCAAAAATGATGCTACTTGCTTCCTACGTTTTCTAGATTGCTGAACAGCACTTGGTGTACTGGGAATAGGATTAATTTTGGTTGTTGTTCCTTGGTTGGATGTTGTTCAGGTGGATGTTCCTCGGGTTTATGTTCTTCGAGTTGATGCTTTTCCGGTTAATGACATTCTGCGGGTTGAAGATCTTCATTCAAGAAGGCGTAATCTGGGTTAAACGGATGGATTCCAGTTGCTCTAAAAGATAATATTCCATGTCCGACAGTTGCTAATTTCGACCATGCATTTGATAATAATTTGCCGAATACAGTTCTTGTAAGATTGGTTTTAATAAACAAGTTACAAGCCTTAGAAAAATGTGACTTCAAGCTTTTAAAAGAGGCTCAGTCCAGGAGTTGCAAAAATTCCTTGGTGTGAATGGGGAGGCACAATAATATTATTCCAGTGTTCTCTGCATATTCCTATATTTCGACAAAGTTGCAGTGCGTTGAGTGACCATCCAAAATCAAAAGTACAGTTCCACTTGGCTTTCTACGTGTCAATTGGGTCTGTAACCAGTTCAGGAATAAGTCAGTGCAGATATAAGCAGATTTGGGATTCATGTATACAGCCGTACCAGGAGGCATTCCATGCAGGCGGTGAAAACGAACCCTCAGCATTACAACAAGAGTTATGGTTTTCCCTTTCTCATAGAAAGTGACAGCTGTAATATTATTAGATACCTTTTTTGGCCATTAGAAGACCTGCTTTATTATTCAATTGCAGGCCTATCTCCCATGTTGAATATATTGGCTGGTTTATTCATGAGATCATTATCACGTAAGGTTCTCTTCAAAATCTGGAAGTACGGGCCAACTTCTAAACTTATTCATTCCTTGGAACCGAGCCTGTGAACACCTTCAGATTTGTTGAATTTATGGCTCTCAGCCAAACGAAACGCCATCAATTTAACACTCATGCGAGTAGGTGGAAATCGGGGCTTTTGCCACTTTTTAATACGCATTTTTAATTTCTCTTCATTTTCTCCTCCCAGCAATGCAGGCGGTGCCAACGTTTCCTTGGACATGCCATTATTCCTTATTCTTCTTCTCAATGTAGAAGCCGGAATACCAAAGTTTCCAGAGGCAGAGTTTACACTCATTCTGTTGCTTTGAACTGCATCACTGCACTTGAAAGCGATTCTTGTATCCATTATCCCCTCAAATTAAGACATTTCCTTTTGTATTCAAAAAAACAACAATTACAATGACGAGAATAATTTAGGTTGGGTCAATTATCCATTAACATATTATACCTAGAAAACGTAACTTTCGATTCGTAAAATTTGAGCAAATGACAAGTCAAATAAAATGCAGAAAAATCCAGTGGGTTACAAATTTTATTGCCATGCATAACTTACCTAATTTCACAGTTTAGCACACAAAAACGTAATGTGTGATGCAGCTTGTCCACAGGTTGCGGTACATTAGCAAGAAAAGCGGGAAACTTGGATACTATTGAAAATGGAGACCGAGTGGTCTCACCCGCAGGGCCATCTAACCTGGAATTACCCTATGCGTTGCTGATTTTGCACATTCAGACTGTTCATATGCAAAGAAGTACTACATTGTGGTCTGAGAAGTGGATATATAAATGTTATCAGAAATCGCAACGTTTATTTGCAATTCTTGTAAGGGTAATTATGCAGATCTCTCGAGTTAACGAATACATTTTTCTTTGTACGGATTAAATTTAGCAAACGGTCAAATTGCATAAAAAAAAACATTCATACATTCATACTACCAGACGGAGAGCGATAGAATGGCACGATTCAAGTAAGTGGGTCTAAAATTTCACTGCCATAGCTTTCAAATTTTGTTTAGATTTTTATTCTGTTTGGTGAAGGTCTATGAAACGTACATTTTCTTTAGCTTGCATCATAACTCCACTCTCCAATTCATTAACAACTGGCAACGACAAATCATTTACATACCACATATTAAGTTCATTACCTACGATCCAATGTTTATTAAAACATAAAATATTTATATTGGAAAGTTGAGACGAAAAAATTTCTAAATCTAACAATTTTTTAGAAATTCTTTGAATATTTAGGTGAAAATTTGGAAAAAATTACTATCCATGAAATTATTTAAATTGTTGGTACTATATCACATTACTTGTGCTAATAGAGAAACCTGCGTTTGCGAATTATTTTGGCTAATCCCATCGTCACACTTTTTATTAGCGTCACTAATTTTTTCACAATTTTCTGATAAAATAATATTACATTCTTTGACATGATTATTTTGTGAAACTACGTTATCAAGTATACTAATATTATTTTTTTAAAGCTTTTAGAATTATTAAATGTGTTAAAGTTAATAAAATTTGTAATAATTCTTGGAATATGTTTCTTTCCGGGTATATTGAGATACAGACTATGTCGAGTAAATATTGCTTGCTTATGATTAAAATTAATGCCAAGGCTACAGAACTGGTTGAGCATCTGTTAATAAAATAATGCAATTTCTTATCTAACCTATGGATGTTGTTGTTTCATGACACCACATCGTACTTATATTGCAAAAAAAAAAGAATATTTACGTGACGATATTGGTCAATAATATTGAATAAACAATTCGCAGTAGGACATGTATAATTCATGTCTATGAAACTGCAATTAATATCACAAAATCATTTTTGTTGTAAGTTTTTATTAATGAATCTATATTTTCTGCAACTTTGTGTAATTTCGCATTAGGCTGCATAATTCATTCTATGAGGGTATTATCAATCAGCATATTGCCAAGGTTTCTACTATGACTGTCAGACCAAAGTAAGATTTTATTCTTGTTATTCTTGCATGTATATGAATGATTTTCAAATTGGGGCTTGGCGCTTATATTTACGTTACACAACAGCCGTTCTAACACGTGGTGTTTAAGCTACAAAGTTGTAATTATCCAGCTTTTGTCACCGCGGGCGGTGAATTAAGAATAACTCTTCGTTGAGTTATACCTGCAACAGATAGAGATAGAACTAGTTACGGCATGTTGGAGTGCAATGAAAATAGTTCCATACTCAAACTGCTACGTTTATTTTTAAAACCATGCAAATACATTTATAACATTTCGTTAAATGGTTTATCATTCTGTCAAGTACGTTATTATCTACCAACTAATTATCCATACGTACATTAAACTCACTAAGTTATCATTTTCATATATAATGTTATAAGTGCAATGAAATCATTGGACAAGTGTTCGCACGAATGGTATTCAATTAGATCATTGCTTATAAAAAAACTGAAAACTGTGTAATCATAATTTGGAATTTAACTGGCCAAAAATTACGATTATCAATAAAACTTCATTAAAAGTTTTAAATCAGGAGTTTACTTATTTCTCATTAGTGCTCATAAAAATGTTATTAATTATAGGTTTATTACTATAATACAAAGTATGTAATTAGGTATGATCTTTCATAACGTGATTCTAACGTTATTGGAAGATAATTAGTGTAAAAATATCTATTTAATGTAAATTCTAGACGAATTGCATTCATATTTAGTTGCGGCTGTACGTTTCAAAATACCGGAAAAATCTTTTAACGAACGTTGCCAGGAGCTTGCATTTAATGTGTACGAATATTTCTATCAGAAAATCATTTTGGACTATTGAGTAACGTTGATGCAGTATAGCGGAGAACAACCGAATCTTTAAAGATCAGTGTGCCTTCCGTTACCTAAAATTATCCAGACGTTTGAAAGGGATGATATTCCTGAAGGTCTAAGAAATACTATACGAGATACCATTTGTGAGAAGTATGCTCAAAAGGAAGTGGTTACATTAGAAACAATAAGAAAATATTAGCAGCAAAATAATTACTAGTAGCATCTCTGACAACCGTAAGCAAAATATTGAATAATATAGGATTCGGATTTAAAAAAGATTGCAATCGGCGAGCGCTGGGCGAGTAATGGAATGTTGCATCTGCAATATTACAGTTTCTAAACAAGTACGTCCATAATATGCAATCATCATCAGCTATAGCAGTTGTATTCCTAGATGGAACGTGGGTATATTTTTGGGCTTAAACTTTATAAAAATCACGAAAACCCTATAACGAAGAATACTAACAGGATGATTGATATATTATAATTTGGTGCTAATTTAGTGCCCTCTTGTTAGCCTAAAATACAATTTGTTGCTCGTATTGTTCATAAAGTTTTTGGGCTAAAGCGCTATGAAATCGCGCAAATCTTATAACAAAACATAATATGATGCGTACGATAACTTAGTGCTTTGGTGCTAGTTTGTTACCCTGAAACGAAATTTGTTGCTTGTATTTGGACTAAACCTTTATACGTCTTTAAATTTGTCATAAGGGTACCGCGCAGGATTTGCAACCGTAAACATAAATGCAATGTAATATTTGCATAAATCATCTGCATTGACTACGTGTCCATAATAATACAATACTTTATTTAAACGATGGGGTTAGTGGCATTTAATTAACATCACCACAACTATCTAGGAACCATTATTAATGTAAACGGCAGTAACGCACAGGAAGTAAAAACACTCATAGGAAAAGCCATATCAACCTTTAAATGCACGAGCGCCTTCTTTAAAAGTCATAACCTCACCCTTGATACTGAAGTAAGACTCCTACGATTTCCGTTCTCCTTTACGGTGCAGAATCCTGGACAATCAATGAAACTACAGCCAAAAGACTCAACGCTTTCTAGATGTGGGTATACTTGGACGGCAAAAATGACAAACGTCGAAGTTTTGAGAATAATGAAAAAAAAAGACATGTAACTGATGAACACAATTAAAGACCGAAAACTAGTATCTAGGTCACATCATGTGAAACGAAGGAAGATACGGTTTGCTACAGACAATCTTACAAGGAAAAATCTTTGGACGAAGGGGGCCAAGAAGACGCACGATATCGTGGCTCAATAATCCCAGGACCTGGTTCAACAAAACATCCACAGAATCCTTCTGGATTACTGCAGACAAAGTCCGGATCGCTATGATCGCCAACATTCGCAACTGATCCGTACCCTAGGAAGAAGAAGAATTAACGCTTCTTAAAATACTCGTAGTTGTGTTCCGCGATTCCTTCAAATATTTTGTCTGTAAATACTGAAACCCTGTTTGTCCTGTAGTACTTCATACATACATTATTATTATCTTGATTTGGATCAAAATCGTAACGATGTATATTATTCTACAAATGCAAAGCTTGTTTCTTGTATGTAGTAATAAACTGTTTTAAACTAAAAAGGCAAAAGTTTGTAAAAATGTAAACTATCACCATTATTACACATATTTAAAATACTTAGCTTTTTTGGGTTTTTTAATGGTATATTTTTATATTTATACAAACACAATTAAAAAACTCAAAAAAGCTAAGTATTTGTAAAGTGTTTGTATATAATGAAAAACAAGCTCTCATATTTTCAATACCTACGCCTCCCACAAATATCTGTTGGTGAACTACAAGAATGGAGATATGCAATGTCGCTGTCTAAATAATTCGGACATATCTATGTTGGCAAAAATTAAAAAAAAAGTATGGAAATTTTTTTTTCTTGCTACATTAAATTTACATTTCCGCAGACCGTTTATTCATTTAAGTGTAGTTAATAAATACAAAATCAATCATTAATAACTTCTTATTAGTGCATGATTCAATATGAACCTCCTTTTATTGGGAAGAAAACCTTATTCTAGATAATAAAATACTATTGGTGAACTATAATGAACGAAAAATTGTTTTGTTATCTCTAAAATTTCTAATTTTAAAAATTTTGTTAATAAAGCCTAAATGCAAAAAATGCGAGCAAAAAATTTAATTTTGGAGTTTAGCATTAAATTATTATTATCCTTTGCTTTGCTATAAGGTATTCTTGACTTCCATAACGTTTTAGTTCAAAAGGTTTCCGTGATTACCATAGGTATCTGTGACTTGATCTTTAGGATTGTTATTTATTTTGTCATGTATCCATGATTTTATCAAGATTCGGAGATAAATTTCGATTTTATAAATTATTTGTTAGTGCCGAACATTTTGAATGGGGTATAGATTGTCGTAATTGGAATTAGTCATGCTTCAAGGATTGGAGAAACTCTTCGATTGTAACGTTTTCTTTTGTCGTTCACGTACTTTAAAGGTTTACGAATGTTTTTTATATTTTCTTAAAGGAAAATGTGATTTACATTTTGGTATCGATATTTAGCGAAGCCCTCTTACTAGAGTTTGAGAGGAAACATTCGTTAGTGCATTTGTAAATATGGATAATTTTGTAGAAATAAATTTCGTATCTTAATTTGGTTAAATCACGTTGGGATTGCGTCATATAAAAAATTAAACTAAAGAACGTATTCAAGTATTACATTGTAAGCTACATCTTTTGCAAAAGTTTTAGTACGCCGGCGGACCGGCACCATTCCTGTTAATAAGAATTAGGCTTCCAGTTCATTTAATATCGAATTACTTAAGATAAAGTTTCCAGAAGAAAGAGTTGCTGATAAGGCAATCCTTCCGATGACTTTTGAGTTAGACTTCGTGTATGCGCGGAGTGGTATATTTAAGTTTTTTGGGCAAATTAGAGTGGAGGTGGTTAAAAAACCAATGTGGAGGATAATGAATAATTATGGTCAGCCTAGACCAGAATGTTGGGATAGCCTCACGTGTTTATTTGCGGTCAACGTAATACACGCAGAAGAGGAGTTAAGTAGGGGTTGGAAGGAATTACGCAGACTTGGGGTTGTATCGAGTTATCGTGGAGAAAATGATCTCCGTTTCCAATAAAAGGGATAATGTATTGGCTCACTACATACTAAGTTATTCTTTTGGTTATATATCGTTTGTCATAGTGCCATATTTGGACGTAGAAGTAGTTTTCCTATTTTTTATGAAGTGCTTAGCCATGTGGTGTTTCGCAATTTGTTTTTTTTTGCGGATCAAAGTAACAAGTTCTTGTTTAAAATGGTAACCTTTGGGAATATTGCCGACGTCAAACAAACTGCAGTAAATAAAAGCTTTTCGTTTTCCGTTATTTTAAAATTAATAAGTGATAGTTAGTACTTGTGCATCGTAGCATAATCGAAGTTTTATGGAAGTTTTAAGTATTAGCGCAATTGCAACCAATTGTAATATCAATCAAATGTATGGAAAGGAAGATTCACGGTTTAAATTAAGCTAGTGTAGTATCAATCCCGATCACATTTCCGTCGCCGTAGAAGCCATCTTAAAGATGTTTGTATAACAAATTTAAGCATATTTTATACCGAGTGCATTGATACAATTGCGAATGGTTGTAAAATTAACTAGTGATTTTCCCGAAGAATAATTGGCCTCTAATTAGAAATTGATTAATTACTCGTACATGCATGTTAGAATATGAACTGAACAAGCTTCTCCGATTATTTATGTGTTTGAATTTGCCATTATTAAGGGGGGTTTGTGTTTGGATATTGTGAAACGAAAGGCAAGTGTTACCTTTCTAACGTAAACTATTGCGGTTATATATGTATATATAAATAGTCCTTTTCAGGGTTACGTTTTATGAAAGATCTTTCAGCGTAGCAGAGAGGGCATTACGTTCTTTTATTAAATCAGCTAAATTGATTAAAGGTGAGTTTATCACCCGTAAAATCTCGCGACTTGCCCTCGTCATTAATAATTTTGAAAATATATGTTAATTACGAAACTTTAGGGTTTCACATTGTGATAGTAAGATAAGGCTACACTTATCTTTGGGTTTATGGGGACAAATTGCATGTTGGCTAGGTATGCACTATTATGTTTCTGCCTACAATGTCGCTCTCGCTTTATAACTAACCTAACCATCTATTTACTCTTTATCAACACTTCAAAACACCCACGCTATCCGAGTGCTTTGCGGTCTCAGGACTGTTTGGCTGGGTTAGTAGTCGAGCTAACTAATTCATCCCCATTTTATGTGACGTGGTTGATTAGACCCGTTGCGCCATCAAATACCATTTTACAATTCAAAAATAGCACCAAATTAGCATCAAATTATGGTATATCAATCATCGTGATACCATGCATTGTTATAAGGTTTCGTTATCTCAATGACGTCTTAGCCCAAACATTTTATAGGAAATACGAGCAACAAATAGCACCAAATGATTTGTTATATGGATTTCATTGTTTTCATAACTTTTTAGCCCAAAAAATGTACGAAGTATACGAGCAACAAAATTTCACTTTAGGGTAGCAAAATAAAACCAAATGAGCACCAATTTATGATACATAAATCATCCTGATACCATGCTTTGTTATAAGGTCTTCGTGATCTCTATAACGTTTTAGCCCAAACATTTTATGAAGAATGCGCGCAACTCATTTTAAGCTAGGTTAACAGAGTAGCACCAAATTAAACCAAAATTATTATTGTTATAAGGTTTTCATGATTTTTACGTTTTCGTTCAAAAATTTTATGAAAAACGGGAGCAAAAATTTTCATTCTAGTTAACAAAGTAGCACATCATTAACACCAAATTTAGTTACATCAATCATCCCGATACCATGCTTGGTTATAATGTTTCCGCGATTTCGATAATGTTTTAGCCCAAACATTTTATGAAAGATATGAGACAAATTTCATGCTAGGGTAACAAAAAGGCACCCAATTAGCCCAAAATTTTATAATATATCAATAATCCTGAATCTATTTTTTTTATAAGGTTTTCATGATGATGAAATATTTTAAAAGTACCAACAACAAATTTCAGTTCAGGGTAGCAGAGTAGCACCAAATTTATGTATATATATATATATATATATATATATATATATATATATATATATATATATATATATATATAAATATCAAATTAGCAATTAGAGCAAGATATTCTATAGGCTAATATGCTAACATGGAACCATAATATTATTATTAAAGGTCCTTATATGACAGGATAGGAACTCCTCCAATAAGGAGTCCTCGAAGGTTTCATCTGAGGTCAATCGGCCAATCTCGTTTTGATCTTCTGTTATCGTTATGATGCAGAAGTGGTTGCAGGAGAGGATTGCTGTGTGTTTTTCGTGGTGTTTGTTGCTTTTGTCTTGTATGACTTCTGTGATAAATGGAATACCGAGATCGTCATGTAAGGTTTGACTCGATATATAACAGGGAGCGTCTGTCATTTCACGAAGCATTTTGGGTTGTGATCTCTGAAGGATGGCTAGGTTAGATTTGCTGGCAAAACCCCATTACTCAATACCGTATGTCCAGATGGGTATAATTATCGTCTTATATAGGAGAATCTTGTCGTTTAATGCTAGTCGTGATCTTCTTCCAAGTAACCAGTATAATTCTCCAAATCTCAGGTCCAGCTGCATTTTTCCTTTGAGAAGTGTTCGTTGCAGTTAAGTTTTTCATCTAAAAGTAGGCCTAGGTAGGAAGTTTGGGGAATAGTGGAATTGTTCAGGGTAAGTGATGGACACTGTCGTTTTCTTAAAGCGAAGGTTACTTGTGCTGATTTTGATTCGTTGATTTTGATTTTCCACTTGTTAGTCCAGATTTGAAGAGCGTTTTGGTGATCTTAGAGATAGGATGATGCTAGGATAGGATTTTCATGGCTTGCAAGGATAGATGTATCATCAGCGATAGTTCCAGTTAATGTAGTTGGTAGGTCCGCAGTTTATAGTAGATAAAGCGTAGGGGCCAGTACGGAACCTTGTGGAACTCCAGACTTTATTGGGAAAGAAATCAGATAATACACCATTTACTTTGGTTCTGGATTGGCGATCGCTTAGGTAGGATTTGATCAGCTTGAAATATGATGGAATATAACGCTTGATTTTGTATAGGAGGTCATCGTGCCATACTCTGTCGAAAGCTTGACCTATATCGAGGAAGACCGACCTCTAATGATTTATTGATTTCATGAACAACTCAGTGGCAATGTTGGATAGTTGAATGTTGATGACGAAATCCGAATTGATGGTTTGTGATTTTTTCTAGGAGTAAACTGAATCTGTTGAGGAGCAATTTTTCGAGTAATTTGGATACGGTGGATAATTTATGGATCTGTACGAGGGTATGTGATTTGGGTCTTTCCCTGGTTTGGGGATCATAAATATGTCTGCTTATTTTAGATGTCTAGGCCTTAGGACGGCGTTGAATATGTATGTGAGCATCATTGTGTCTTTTTTAGGCAGCTCCTTCAACATCTTAGGCGTTATTTGGTCCGGGCCAGGTGCTTTTTTGTTATTGAAAAGAGTTATTGCTTTTTTTATTTCAGTTGGTGTTAATGCATTTGAAGGTTCTGTGGAAGGTGGATTGTCGTTTAAGAATTGTGATATTTCTTGATTTGGTGTGTTATTATGAAGTATAAAAACTTTAGCAAGATACTCAGTAAAAAGGTTCGCCTTCTCTTGATTACTCCTTGCCCATGGTCCCGGAATAGGATCTTGTTTACGGATTGGGGGGGTTCAGGTGTACGGGTTTATATTTTGCTTTAATCGGTCGCCATATTGAATTGTGGTGCCGATTAAGGATCTGTGTTGTGCGTCTTCTAGTTTGACTTTTAGTTTGTTAGTTAGTTGGTTGTATGCTAATTTATCTGTTGTTGCATGACTACGTTGACACTTAGGTCTGGCTTTCCTTTTTTTAGCAATTATCGTTTTAATTTCCAGTGGAGTGTTCATGTTTCTGTTTTGGGGCTCCATATGCGGTGTGGCTTCTTGAACTGCTTTTTGGAGAATCGAGGTTAGGTTATTCATAGCTTCGTCTAACTCTTGGGGGTTCTTGAGTCTTACTTTTAGGTTTATGTTGTTGCTTATTGTGTTTCCGTATGTGTACTAGTCGGTTTTGTAGTTGTGTAACTTAGGTACTCTCTTAATATTTGTAATAGTTGTACTGATTGTTGCTATGATTGGTGAATGATCGGATAGAAGATCATTATTAGATTCTATGTCCAAGTAGGTGTTTGAGATACCGTTAACGACGAAGAAGTCCAAAAGATCTGGTTGAGTGCCTTAGCCAGTTCTCTGCCTTTAGTTTTAATGAGCATGAAGCGCTAGAGGGTGTTTTTGCTATTATAATCGGCTCCCGCAATAAATTTGGGACCGAGCGTAAGGAAAAATTCTTCGAAGTTATTCTGTTTCAAGTTATGTTTAGGTGGGAAATATACAGCTGACGTAGTTATGTCATAAGGGAGAGATTTGACTTTGATTGATGTGGCTTGTAGATAATCTTTTGCATATCCTATTAATTCATAATGCTCGATTATAGCACCAAATTAAGGCATATAAATGATTTAGATACAATTGTTAGCTAAGTACTTGTACGTTGGCTGTGTTAACTTTATGTTAAGTAGACATAGCCCTTAATTTTTTGTTTTAAATCTTAAGCGCACCAAATTTTTTTTGTGGTAACAAATTGACTCCAAATTATGGTATAGGTTTCAAACAGTTGTGCTGCAATGCGTCTGAATAGCGATCGATCAATAAAAACCTAGTGTAAGTGATCCTTTATCATTTATGGTTCTTCAAATACCTTAAACAAAATATTGAACAGAATTAGAAATCAAACATTTGTTCATGTAAACATTAAATTAATTAACATAGATGTATTTCTTCTGTGCTATTACGTAATTGTTCGTGCACGTTGCAATCTATACATTTGCCTAGTGCTCAAAAAAAAAATTAGATTACAATAGACTCGTTAAGCAGCTTTTTAGGTGGTTCATAGCAGCTGAGTATTTAAAATTAAATATCAGCCGCAATTGTCAAGATAGCGATAACATACCTTTTGCAATGTCTATTAAATGGGAATTCCTCAACACAATTCCAAGAAAATATTTCACTAAAACAATTTTTTTAATCAAAACACAATACTAATTTTAACACTGTGACTAAAGTAAATTTAATACAGAGAACTTTGAATATAATTGATCTAAATAGCATTTTCGCTTTTGTTTTTTGATCTTAACACGAATTTGTCAAGAGTTTCATACTACTATTTTTAAATTGTTTTATTACTTGGAATTTTGCCTGATTTTATTCCGAATGTAGTAGTTATATGTTCGGCATGATAGTTCTTCGCTATACTTCATACTCCAGGCAAAGGCGCGGTGGTAAATCATTAATTTTATGATCACATGATAAAGCTTATTGTCTCTGGGCAATAGTATTCGGTTGTGAAGAAAAATCTCATTTAAATTGTTTAAAATGAATTATTTGATCTACTTCTCCAAAAACTTCAACGTATGGAGACAGACATGTGGTTTATTGGTACCGTAATATATTAAACTTTCCAATCTATCATGTTGCCAGGTTCGCTAAGAACAGAAGTTTTATCTAAAAAAACCAACTCGAGAGGAAAAACGTTCCTACGTTTCGATACCTAAATCCCACTTTCTTTTATAACATGTATATGCTTTAACCTCTTATCTCGCCCATTTTCACGTTCATGAAATCTAATATAGTTTATTGACAGTTATGTGTGCTTTCTGTACATAAATACCGCAAGTTTCCAGTTTCTGGTAAATCAATTGCATCACACGAAATACTGGTTGGTCTATTAGGAACCTATATATAGAACTTACAACTGGTGTCCCATCTTGGTCTGTTGTGTGTGACATATATTATCTATAAATAGGATGTTCAATATTTTATATCACAAACAGCACGTTTGATAAACGTTGAGCTTATGTACTGTATTCTACATTAGAAATATACAATATAAAGGATTTTGTTTGTACTTATTAGCAAAGTAACTTGAAAATACTATACTTGTTTGTTTGCTACGTACAAAGAATAGCAGCGAAAATTATTTTTGGTGTATTATTTAGCACTTTCTTAGAATATATTAGATATGTAACGTTTAACGTAGAATTTTAGATTTGCGGTAGATGGTTAATTTGTTATGTTGTTATCCGTCATCATATAATGAATGATGAAAATTTAGGTACCTGCACGATCGTAAATTACATGTAATTCTTCATGAATGTATTAAGTTATATATTTAAACATGGATTGAAATTCAAATTTGTTAACGATTTTGTTGTGCTGGAGGGCGTCACTAGCGACGGTTAGGACACTATAACTTTTTTGTGCCACGGCGTATGCCACTTTGAGCTTGATAAATCGTTTTCCCTATCTTTTCCAGTTAAGAAAGGTATAATTTATTAAAGCGGCTAGAAGCAACCCTTTCCGAGAAAAACGCATCTGAATCTGATGACGCATGTAAATTATCTAAGTGAGTCGAAAGCTATTACAAGGCATTGCAATTTTTTTTTAAGAATTTGGCAAACGTCAAATATTTTTCCTTGTTTGACACATTGTGAACTCTGACACACTCTCGGTATTTCCTTGACATTATCCAAAAACCAATAACATATCGGTATATTCTACATTGGTATATTGTCATAGTTTCAACTAAATAAAGCTACTGTCACATTTAACTTTTACTTCTACATTTTCTTAATAATTAATAATTTAAAAAACTTTCTATCTAAATTTCCACCGTGGCCTGGCAATATTGCAATACGATATGTATGTTTTTGGATATTGTCAAGGAAATAGCCGAGAGTGTATTAAAGTTTACTCTGAAAGGTTTCCAAATCGCCATACACCAAGTTATCCAACGTTTACTGCAGAGGAGAGACATCTTCGAGAAACCGGTCGCTTAGCTCCTGAAACCGCTGATTATGGAAGATACAGAAAAATAAAAAAAGGTTTCAAAATTAAATAATCATTATTAGGCCACATTCTGTATGAATTCTTGGAATTGGAGAAGATCCGAAACTAGGTACAAGACGATTCAGTGGAGAAATAAAAGTGTCTAAAACTACCATTAATAGAACACATTCACACCACAAGCAGCAAGTTCAAAATATCTTACACCATGATCTTGAAATGCGATTAGTTTTTTATCGATTTATCAGTGTGCAAAGAGAAACTGATTTTAACTTTCCAAAAAACGTGTTGTTCATCGACAAAGCGTGTTTCGCAAAAAGAGGGCTAACTAATTTTCATAACGAATACCTTTTCCCACCAAAAATCCGCATGAGATCAATGTTAGGCATTTTCATCATGAATTTAAAATTAATGTGTTGGCAGGATCAATAGGAAATATTATTGTTGGCCCTATCATTTCACAGCAAATATTAACCTGTGAAATTGATCTTTAAAATAGGCTGCCAAGTTTACTGGCTACTAAATACTGTTCAGGTAATAATAAACAGAATGCGTTTAAATTATAAAAGGTATCTAACAATAATTAACATGTCATATATATATATATATATATATATATATATATATATATATATATATATATATATATATATATATATATATATATATGTGATGTGTGTGTGTGTGTGTGTGTGTGTGTGTGTGTGTGTTTGTGTGGTGTATAATTCATCTTTCGTGTGTATTAGTATTGCTTGAATTGTTAAATGTGTACTTTCTGAAGTACTGTTATTTCCTAAACGTACTTTAGGTACATAATTATTAAGTGCCCGGATTTATCATTTGTTTTGGGACCGTTAGATGGTTAATTAGTCACTGAGCTTCAACTGAAAATGAAAATTTGTCAATATCAGATACACAGTAATTGAGTTACAGAATTGTTATATGCAGTAGTTTAGAGTTCATTCGGAATACTTAATGCCATATGAAATTAAAAATTAATCGAACCTAGTAAAATGTATAAAATTTATCCTTCAGCGACAGGTCTTAACTAATCTAATCACAACACAATGAAAATATTTTGGAACAATGGTGTGTTCTTTCAAAGTTAATAAGAAAATTAAGAAAATTATGAGCAAAAGTACGATACGACATGTTTCCGTCAATAAACCAAAATGTGACTTTAATGCAGTTTTGGTACGGTCTGATAATTAATCGAAAAGGTTAAATGTAGTAAATTAACAATTAAAATCATTGAAATTGACCTAAAATAATTTGTTGTTTAATCACTTGCGGTGTATTTACATCAATATTCATGAAGGTATACATTATGTTATTCAAACTTGATAATAAGGAAAATAAATTCATAATTTAATGCATTTCTTACCACTGGTATCGCTAATGTCGTTAATGAAAAACCCCACCCATTTTCTTCCATGAAAACTCATTTTTGAAACAAACACACAAGTGAATTGTTTTCACTTGGGCTTGCAAGTAGCAAATAATCAAAACGAAACATTAAAAAAATATATTATATTACAATTGCCACTTTAAGGTACGCCTTCATGGTGCAATAAGCAAATATAGATATAAGTTTTGTTTTAATAAGTACAACAAAGTGTTTTTTTGTAGGTAAAATCACTATAATAGTAATTAGTTTAGAAACGACGTAAGAAGTTTGGAAATTCCACAAAGCAGTTACATAAACATTATGTGTGGGATACCTTAATTACTTCTATCGTATTGGGCAAAATTCTACTCTAGGCAATTCCTGTATACTTGGGAATATTTATGCAACTAAAATTAAAAAGTTATTTAAATTTACTTCTTGGCTTTACCGTTGCCTTGTTTCACAGAGTAGTTTTAAGCGGACAAGTTAAAATAGAATTAGATTAGAATAAAGTAGAATCTATAGTTGCGTGTGAGCTTATTTTATGCAACTACTTTTTTAATCACAGTTGTCCACCTTCAGTTGTAGTATAAACAAAACATATATCCTTTTTTCAGAAAAAAAGGTTTTAAATCTTACACATAATTTGCATTTATTACATTTTTGATATTGAGGCTATATGGTTAAAATAAATTGCATAATATGACCTATTTGGTTTAAAATCATTATAAATAACTGTAACATCGGGATTTAGGCCTTGACTGCAAAACCAACTTCTAGTACATACGATTTCTGAAGGTGAACATCAACTCAAATAACAGAAATTGAGTAAAACAAATTTAAATGATACTCATATGCAGAAAAGTTTTAAACTACACTTAAGCATTGTATTGGTCTTGCATCCCTTAAGATTTGCCATTTATGCTACTAAATTATAAAAACAAAAGCTGAACATTAAGACTGGGGGTAGTTCAATTGAATGTGTTATGTAATTAGCACTACACATACAAATCTTAAGCAAACGCTAATTATTTTTTAGTTAAAATATTTATATTTATTTCTAATTCACCATTTTCTCTGTTTACTTATACCAAAAATATGGAACCAATTTCACTTCAGCTATTAAGCTATTAACAGCTTATCACAGGAATCAATCTTACTCGCAATAATAGAAATTGGGCTTATGTGTAAAAAAATTAATCAATTTTTCATGCAACATAGGTACATAACTTTCAGAGATAATTTAATTTATTTATATCCTGTTTAGAAAACTCCTTTAAACATAATAACCAATTACCCTGTACGTGTATGGTTTCAAATATTCATTTAGATAAAAATAAACAGTATAAAATGTATTAATTTGAAAATTTGTAACACTAACAAATTTAGTATAATTTTAGTTGCTAATGGAAATAAAGGTGTATTAATGTTCATTCGTTTAACTTATCCCGATGACGTCATGTATGCATTAAATCACGAAATGACCGTCGTCTGTAATTTAAAACAAAAATATGAGCACTGATACCAACCTTTCCACAGAACAACTTTCCTTTATTTGCTTATACGTTAATTGAGGTTACGTACGCTCGCCGGTTGGTTTGTTTCTTCGTTTATTCATTCCTTCTTGAGTTAATATTGTAAAAGATCGGTTCTTTTCAGAACCACATTACTTTCTAGTGTTCATTTGAGGTAAAGATTAATTCTTTTACAGAAAGAGATAACATTTATGTTTTCATTCGTAGCACATCAACATGCCTCGTAGGTCAATGACCGTAGACGAATTGATCCATAACTTAGTCGAATACTTTAATAAAGAAAAACAGAACAACGGGCCCTTATCACCATTAACAGCAGTGCATGCAAGGGTTAGCGAAGCTTTGAAAATTGACACGAAAACTATTTCTAATGCTTTACGACGACATCAAAATCAAGAAGAAAACAAGGAAAATGAACCTCAACGAAAAAGTCTAAAACAAAAGACATGGATCAACGACAAAAAGTGAAAGCCGTACTACAATTTACAACATGTATATTAACCATGAACATGTTACATTAGATACGCTCTTAACAAAAATTAAAGAAAAAGGTATCGTTGAGTGTAAAAGGACTAGCCTCTATCACGTTTTGTTGGACATTGGATTTCATTTCAAACAAACTAACAATAGAAAAGCTCTTTGCGAAAAACGTTCAATAGCATCGATGAGGTTAAAATTTTGAGAAGTTACATCACTTATATGAAACAAGATATCTACAAGCAGTTCGTTTATCTCGACGAAACATGGATATTTGCAAAAGGAAGCAACAAAAGAATATGGCAAGATTTCAGATCAAAATGCTTTAAGAATATTGGTGGGGAAGGCAAACGTTATATAGTTCTACATGCTGGAACAGAAGGTGGCTTTGTGGAAGGAGCAGAACTTATATTCTCTACCACAAATAAAAGCAGCGATTATCACGATTGTATGAATTCGGAAAACTTTGTTAAATGGTTAACAAATCAATTTTTGCCAAACTTAACAAAGCCATCTATAATAATTATGGATAACGCTCCGTACCCTTCACAAATTGTCAATCGCCAACCAACTACAAATTGGAAAAAAGAAGAAATTGCAGAGTGGCTTAGAGGAAAAAAAATTACTCATGAAAGAGAAGCATTTAAAACGGAATTACTACATATAGCAAAGCTACATATGAAAGAGAAACAATATTTGGTCGATAATATTATTAGAGAACGTGGACACGAAATTTAACCCAATAGAAATGGTATGGGGAATAAGCAAAACTTATTATGATAAACACATTGTAAGAGATGGTTATGGGGATGATAATGTCAAACAGATGTGGAAAGAAGCGTTAGAAACAGTTTCACCTTCAGTTTGGTTAAAAACGGTTAAACATGCAGAAGCTGAAATTCAAAAGTCTTGGGAACAAGAAAAAGTTTATGATGTCCAAGTAAATCCAATTATTATAAATCCAAACGATAACAACAGATACAGAAGATGAAGTGTAGTGAACATTTAATTTCTTGTTTTTAATTGAATTCTTAACGCAAACAGTTTTCTCCAAAAACTTAATAATAATCTATAATAATTATAATAATAACATATAATGTATGTTATTGTACACTAAAACATTATAATTTATAACAATAAATTATTTTCAACACAGTCATGCTTAAATGTGAATGAACCAATTTACGTTTTGGTGTATTTTTTTTATGTACTCAATAAGTAAGAAACACTTGGTTATAATGTATTTGACACGATACTTTGAATAAGTTTAAAAAAGTGCTATAATTCAATTACATTAAATACACCAATAATTTTGAATTGCAGTATAATAATCTTCTACACAAACAAGTGTATAAACACCGATGATTGAAATTATCATTCCGGATTTTGCAATTCGAATATTTTCTCAAAGCATAATGATTACTAGCATTCCTAAAAATTCAATCTTTATGAATAAATCAAATAAATAACCATTAACTGACAAATTTGCAAACAGAATATATTGCAGAAGCTGAAATTCTAAAGTCTTTGGAACAAGAAAAGGTTTATGGTATCCAAGTCAATCCAATTGTACATCCAAACGATAACATAGATACAGAAAATGAAGTGTAGTGAACATTTAATTTCTTGTTTTTAATTGAATTCTTAACGCAAACAGTTTTCTCCAAAAACTTAATAATAATCTATAATAATTATAATAATAACATATAATGTATGTTATTGTACATTAACATTATAATTTATAACAATAAATTATATTCAACACAGTCATGCTTTTATGTGCGTACATCTACGATACGTAAATAAAACTTTTGTCTCTTATTTGCAAGCATTATGACATTTATATTTATGTGAAGTAGTTAAGTTAAAGTTGGTAATGTTGGTATCAAAACTGTTCGTATAAAGAAAACTTAATTTGTTGTTACCGTTATCCTTGTTAGTTACTTGAGTTAATAAGAGACATACAAAACGACACTCTTGGAATAATACGTTAGCTAATAGTGTACATTTTATTCAATATGTAGAAAAGGATAGTCATACACAAGTGCGCGTTTGATTCATCGATCAATCGGGATAAGTTAAACGAATGTCCTACACTTCAACTTGACAAATTTTTCAATTTTTTCATCAATTACTACAAAGTAGCTTATTAATTGTATAAGTCATAAATGAACCCGTTAACGGCGGCAATTGTTGGGGTTCACAAGTAGCGGAGAACATATATTATGTACAAAAAAGTGCGCCAGGTGAGTTGGTTGGGATTCCCCAAGTTCGGGCTAAATATCGGCCTATATAGCTTACTTAAATAACAGTACGCTGCTGCAGATTGGTATGTTATCTTGTTGAAAACAACTAAGTCATACTTTGTCTATTACAATGAGGAACTGGAATAAAATAATGTTTGCTACGTTATTTTATTAAAGGAATGATTAATGAAAATCTTAATTTCTAATAACCACCTACCTACATAATAACAATACTAAATCAGGGCTTTTTAAATGCCAAAATTCAAAATATTAAAACATTCTGATTAATTGTCGTTATATTTTAGTATTAACTTACTTGCTGTCATATAGGATGTTCGATATGGTCACAGTTAATTTTTTTACGTTCTGTAAAATAATATGTGCAAATTAAGTATCTAATCTTAGGACTAAAATGTTTCTTTGATACCAATATCACTTCTTTTTTTAGTATAACAGCTATTGGTTTTCATAATTTTAATGGATTAAATTTAATTTTGCATAGTTATACTTTCACTTTATGTCAGAATACAAAATTACATAATACCTTCTTTTGTGGAGATAAGATAATATAAAGTTTCGTTCTAGTTTTTAAAACGTAAATTTATCTCATCCCTACAGTAATGACTGTGTAGTCATAACTGTCTTCCCTTGTGTGAGAAGGATTTTTATCAAATCAGCATAACTCTTTCTGAAACCAATTTTTTTATCTTATTAACGTTTTTTGAAAAAAACCACCCATCATAACATTATTTATGCTATAAATGTTTAAATGTTTGATGTGTATTTATGAAAACGTAAACTTTCTCCAGTATTATACATAATTAAAATACTTAACTATTGTGTTTTTAAATGGTGTATTGTTATATTAAATTATATAAATCTATACGTTTCGATAACAATTATAGCTATCATCTCAGCAAGTGGTATTATCTTTAAGGATTGCTTAAGGTGTTAGAGCAAATTTATGAAATATAAAAAAGATGAAAAACTAAACATAAGCCTGTTATTAATAGAACTGTTTGATAAATATATAAAGTCAACTGTGGAATCTAATTTTAGTAAGGAATAACTAGATCTTTAATAAATTAAACGTGACTAAACTGCCTTGAAGATGACAAACACCCTCTAACGGTCGAAGGCTAACAGTGAAATATGTCATAATCAAAGAGAAAATTTAATCAGATTATGATGTAAGTGTATAGTTGTAAGAAACTTTAGTTTGATACCGATAAAAGCATTCACAAATGGAAACTTGACATATCAATTAAAGATATATTCAAATCTAACAAATAAATAGTTTTTTTGTTAAAAATTGGATTGTTTTCTTACAGTAAATACGTAATCTGGTATGTTTAATATGATCTTTAATTTCACTTTTAATTCAACTACATGTGTGAAATTACTCTAATACTGTAACTTAATATATAGTTGGTAAAGCTTCAGTTCAAGGTCGGAAAAACACAGCAAAAAAACCTAGTCATAGCCAAACCTAAAATTAAACTTAACACGTACCATTGTGCCTTTTTCTAATTACAAGATGCCAAAGCGTATTTATTGGAGGTCTTCTTGCCTATTGAAGGTATTGGGATGTTTATATATCTCAATAGCTTCATGTTGAAGACGAACATAATAATGGGTTTGTTTTGATAATATTTTCATATTATCAAATTGAATGTCAGGATATAAATTATTTAAAGCATGCTCTGCTCAGCCACGGTAGATTTCTATGGTTGGCCTAATCTTGACCTTAATGTTCTTTAACTTTTATTGTAGGTTTAAAAACAGTTTTCATGTCATGATTAATTAGTATTTTTTCAAATCCATCTGTAACATTAATTATAAAGAGAAAAGAAACAATACCAACATTAAGTAGTAGTTTATCTCTATGGTTATATCTAGCAGGTTTAATAACAGTATGAATATCTTTAAGTGAATGTCCATTAGCTTGTAGTGATTTTGTTAAATAATATATTCACCTCTCAAAAATTCAGAATTACAAATTCATTTGGCTCGATCTACTAAAGACTTCATTCACCAACTTTATGACGTGGATGGTGGTTTGATAGTTAATAAAGGTATCTATCAGTGTGTGGCAGCTTGTTCTGTATGTCTCCTAATAGCATATGTGTTAGCTATATATGTATACCAAAGTAAAGCTTTTTAGGTGCATTTTGTAACGCTAGTGTTTCAAATTTCTCCATATATATAAAAATTAGCTATAAAAATTCTGTAGACTTCATTGAAAAAATGCATAGTTTCAAAATTGAAGAGGGCGATGTAATGGTCAGTTTTGATGTTCTTCCACGTTTTTCAAAAGTCCTTTTAGAAGAAGCTATTGAATAAATTGAACACATTTTTTCAAAAGATATAAAAATTCTTTTTGAGCACTGTATTACCACGAGTGATTTTCAGTGAAATAGTAAATTCTACGAACATGAAACGTTATCGTCACAAAGTGCACTTAAAAAAGCTTTAGTTTAGTATAGATGTGTAGATGACACATTAGTTATTTAGAAACACGGAAAAACAGAACTTGATGAATTCTTAATCTCTATAAATGGTATTCATCCAAGCATCAATGGAAAAGGAAACTAATGTTTACTATTGCTTCATACATGAACAAACTACCTTCAACGTTCAAAAATTGGTGCGATTAAATCTTCAGTGGATCAAACATAACGAATTCGTTATCTTCAATTTTTGAGAGGCGACTGTTAATATTTAACTAAACCACTACAAGATAATTGATACTCACTTAAAGATATTAATAATGATATTACACCCGCTAGACTATAAGAAAAAACCAGTGCATAATGTTGATTCTGCTTTCTTCATTTTACACCTAATAGTACAGATAGATTTGAAAAAGAATCCTAATTAATCATGGCATTAGGACTGTTTTTAAACCTCCAAGAAAAATTAAAGAACGTTTAAGGTCACTTAAGCATATTTCAAACCCATTATCATCTTCCGAAGTGTATAACTTGTTTTTGTGGAAAACTATACACTGTAACCACAAAACGTAGCTTTGATACAAGACGTAAAAGAACATGAGGTTTTGTAGATTAGGTTAACCAGAGAAGTCTGCAGTAGTTGCGCATGCTTTAAATAACTTAAATCATGACTTTAAATTTGATAATATGGAAATATTATCAAGAGAAACCCATTACTACGGTTGTGTACAACGTGAATTTGTTGAGAGATATAAACATACTAATAGCGTCAGTAGGCAAGAAGAAAATCTCCCAGCAGTCAATGCTAACGGTCAGAAGAATTCCAAACCCTATTCCGCACTTTAATAAAATTAAGTCTTTTTGTACCATTCGCTTGCACTTTTGTTGCGCCATTATGCTTCACTAAAGGTTTGAATTAATCTTCCTAACAAATGTCCGATAATCGATTGCGAATATTACTAACTTCCCTACACTACATTTAATTTATCTTTATGTTGTTGGGTTGCACTTTTCATGCACACCTATGCATTACATTTTCTTTCTCTTGAATCGTCCAGACTGTTAAGATATGAACAAATGCGTTTCAAGACCCTAGGCCCTTACTTGAACAAAATTGATTTTTATCTTTACATTTCGCTTGCTCTTATATTCTGCCATTGTCCACCATTCATACTTTGAAGTACTGTTCCTAAGAAATGCCTGACAATGGATTCTGGATACCTTCGCCTCCAATATATTGAAAGCGTATTTTATATTGTTAGAACGTTATGAACTCCTAAACACCACAATTTCTGATAAGTTTTTACTAAATTACGTTTATAGTACGCTTCCACCCCAGTTGCACAAAATTTTTCATGTTCAGGATTAAACACTGCTTACGTTTGACGAACTACCAATACATGTTTTGATAGGTCATTAGATTTCATTCATAGCTTTGATTAATAGTAACAATTTACGTTCTAACATGAAACTTCCACTAGAGAAAGAACAAAATAGAGCCATTACCTTTCAATATTTAATCAAAGAAATTAAGACACAGGACATATTTGAGTTCTCCATGTTCAAAAAACCTGCACACACAGACATTAAAATTCCAAACAATTCATGTCACCATAAAACACTAAAGTTAGCTGCATACAGATCCTTGGTACATAAGATAATGTCATTGCTATTAAACCAAACAAACTTCAATAAAGAAATGCCAATTATACAATTAATTGCACAAGCAAGTGGTTACATTTCAAATATACTCGACGCTTCCGTTAAAATTTAATAGTACAAATTATCTATCAAAAACGTTTACCCAGTTAACACAGAACCGACAGAAAATAAATACATATCAATTTCATATTTTGGAAAAATATTAGAAAATGTACAAATTACAAAAGAATAAGAAGTACAGAGTAGCTTTCAAAACACTACCATTATTCTTAAATGTTTATGTATGTGAAAGTTTCAACTAGCGACACTTTAAAGTCGGGTATTTTTATATTGAACAACATTATGTAATTCTGTTTATAACGGACAAACACTTAGGAACGCTAATATTAAATACAAAGAACACAGATGTTAGAAATATAAACACACAGATAAATCAAATTATGCCAACCATTTAATAGTAAATGATTTGTAATAAAAAGACAAATTAGATGTTTTGGGAGCATTTGAAATTTATAAACATAAACAGAAAGTACCTTTCATGAACGAACAGCGGAATTGTAATTTATTTAAAAGATTAGTGCTATACTAAATCTGATTCTGTGTTATTGAACGTACTCAGTCAATGAAAACTCTTCCATATACCGTACTAGATACACTCAACATACTGCGGAACGATAATCACACTTTTCCAATCGATCTAAACTTTTACATGCATAAAGCTGTATCAAATAATTGTTACAACCTTTCTTCACGTTTCTCACACCCTTATTTCAGAATTTCATCAGTAATTCTATCCAAAACTGCACCCATACAATTGTTCAGTTCTTGTATCTCTTCTTTTGCCTCTCCTTCACATTCTTTTTGTTTAATTCCTCAGTCTGCTTACTTCCGTACAACCCTTGAAAATATATTTGCCTGCGTTTCCTCAACGGTATCCAGCCCAGACTATCTATCTATCTTTTATACTACTCAGATTTCGTGCTGCGTTCTGATTTGACCCAATTGCCCTTCAGTCATCCCTATTGCCTCGTACACTTTTTTTTCAATCTGTATACCTTACATAACCGCTATTTTTAATCTCATCTTTTGCAGCAATAATTGCAATTTTTTATATATTGCCTAGTTTACAGATTCGTTCCACCAAGCTCTTTTATTCTGCTTTCTCACCATCTCTTTTCCACACATATGTGGAACTAAATCGACAGCGATGTCTTTAAAGACATAAACAGACTTTCAATGCCACCTTTCATTATTACTTGTTCCATATCACTTGATTCATATTAAAATCAAAGCTTCTTCTGCATACCTTAGTGTCATACCGCCAGCTACCAGTTCTTCTACTATAATTCAGTTCGCATTACGTTCACCTCCTTGCTCCTACTTTTGTCCTTAACACAAAAAAAAGTGATTGGTTTCACACTCCGATCCACGGATTACTTTTGTGTCTCCAAACCCTTCTAGAACGCGTTCCGTATGCTCTTCCTGTACACCCAATCATCCATTCATATCTTCCAATAAAATTCCTTTCTCACTTAGCTTTCATACGTTCAATATGCTCTTAACATCGTCCCATAACTTTTCACATTAAAATTAGTTAAGAAAAGATTTTGTAATGGCGTAAGGGTTAAGAGACCGTAAAAATGTTTTCACGTTTATTTTTCTAATGTAAAAGATTGTACCTTTTTAAACGTTTTGTAATTATACCGCAAACGTGATGAGTTTCGTTGTGGGTATGTCTTTTTTATCAATAACCTATGTTCTATCGTGTTTCAAATTCAGGTTTAGTACTCATAGTACGAAGTGCGCTTTCAACTTAGAAAACTAACACACTAGGTTTATTTATTTTCAGCTATAGTATCAGAAATCACAAACCCTGCATACTTCAAGTATGGTGGTCACAGCCTTTTGTTTTCCATTTAATGCGTCCCATGGAGTGTACTTTTTGATAGCATCACACAGTGTTAGATAACAGGCTTTGGCCTTGTTCAAAAATTTTTGAGGTATAAAATTATAAAGCTTCACGTTTTTATTAGTAATAAAAGCTCCCGTTATTGGATAATTAGGTGACTTTTGGTTTTCGTGACATTTTCTTCACGCATGTTCGTCTTCCATAAAATGAAAAAGCATTACATTTTTGATTTTTTTATAAATGGTATTGATTCAAGCGTTTAGTTTTTCATGGAGATGGAATCTAATGGAAGTTCACCATTTCTGCACATTGTAATATGTAGCTCTATAGGAAGTATCGATACATGATTTCATAAATTATCAAATCACCATCAACGTCAAAAAATTGGAATAGTTAAATTTCTGGTGAATCGATCAAAACGAATTTGTTAAATACCTACACAAATATTTATTCACCTAAAGACAAATAACGTTAAATAAATGAAACAAATAAATTACACCTGCTAAAGTGATGTTATGGATAGAATGGAAAAATTTTTAATCAAGCGTAGAACTGTGTTTGAATCTGTAAGAAAGAATTAGTAGCATATAAAGTCCAAATAGTTATAATCCATTTTCATGTTCCAGCGTGTATACGTTGCATTGTTCTTGTGCAAAAGTATACAATGGAAGCACAAAACGTAGTTTTGATACTACATGTATAGAAAATATGAGATTTTGTAGATTGGGGCAGCAGAGAAGTCGGCTGTAGCTAAGCATGGTTTATCTCGTATATTTGTGGAAACACCAGTTTACCTCCATTAAGAATAAAAATACCACGGCTTGTAAATCATGTATGTAGGTAGCTTAAAGGTTTTTCTTAGAAAATAGGACTAGGTTGTGTGTGCAAATCAATTATATCTCAAAGTGTTACCACATTTGACTACTATGCTTCTGGTTTACCACTAATACAACAACTTAGAATGTATGAAGCCTTGAAAAAGTCCCTTTTGCTTGGTTTGTCTTAAGGTAGAAGCTGTCGAATATAATATTAATCTTAAATTGACGAGATAATTTTGTTTGTAAGAATAGGTTGAACACAGAAATTAACTGAAACATTACACTCATATAATCTACAACGTGATACGGAACTACCCTTCTCATGGTAGTAAGGGCGTATAAAAATATGTGTAACAGTATATTTTAAGATACTTTACTTTGTTTTAACTTCAACTACTCACCCATTTACGTTTCAGACGACAAAAACAACAGGACTATAATGTAATGATGCATGGAGTGTTTATCTGATAGACATTCTTATCACGTACATCTAAAAAGCCATAATTATTGAACCAGTACGTCACAGCTCTCGTGAAAGGTCGTTTTACTCGGAATTAAATATTCCCTTAATTAATAAGCACGGGAATTAGACGTTGCATACTTTTGTATCATTATATTTCGGTAGATATTGAGAAAACTCCTAGTTTAATATTAAACACACTATGAACCTACAATCAATCCATCATCAGAGAAAATGTAGCTTGAATGAGGTATATGTTCAATACAGCAAAGTAAAAATAGATATTGCAATTCTGAACTCAGCATTTCAATATTAGTTTTCAGTATCATAGCTTGACAGTTTTTACAAAAATTGAAATCAAACAGTAGGTATATAAAGTTTTAGTTAAATGTAGTTTCTAAATTGAATGCAGAAATTCGTTAATGCATTCTGCTAACAGTAACAGGATGCCGATATGTTAAATTGTAGTCATTTTATGATAGTTACATAAATTTAAAAAAAATGTTGCGTAAATAGTTTCTTGATTACAATGTAAATAGTATGGTGACAACCAAAGAATGTTGTGTAGAGTTAAAATACAAGAAGTTTGTAGCGGGATATTTGGGCAATTTATATTTTTTCAGGAATAACAGACAACATATTAAATACAAAAAAATAAAAAGTATTATCACTAATCGAAAATAAGCTATTGTTTCGGTCGCAACGATTTTTCCATACAAATTAAATACAGTTATTTGACACTACAGCTTTAGTATTATGAATGGTATTGTAAGGAAAATACATGAATAATAAAATTGTATTCTTAAAAATCTTAAAGTAGGGATATTTTGTGATATAAGGAAGACTGTTACATGAAAATGTAAACTTTCACCATTAACACTCATAATAAAATACTTATCTTTTTTGGGGTTTTTAATGGTATGTTTAAATTATACAATCTAAACGTTTCGATAACACTTACAGTTATCTTCGTCAGTAGTAATATTTGTAAAAATTGTTAAAGATGTTGTAAACAATTTTGTCAAAGTTGAAAAATTAAAACATAAACATCAGCCTACTATTAATACAACAGTTTGAGAAACGTATAAAGCCAACTATAAAAATTAAATTTATATTTTAGTAAAGAATAACTAGAGGTCATTAAAATTAAATATTGTTAAACTGCCTCAAAGATGACAAACCAGAACACTCTCTACGACGAAAGCTAACGATGAAATTTGTCAGCCAAAAAACACATTTAACAAAATTTAATCGAGTTATGATGTATGTCTAGGTTTTTTGCTGTGTTTTTCCTAAACCTTGAAGTAAATGCTTTACCAATTATATGTTAAATTACCACAGCACTATAATTTAACATAAGTAGTTGAAATTAAGTTAAAATTAAAAATTACAAAGAACGTTCTACATTGTGTTTTTAATTGTTAATAACACTTCCAATTATTGATAAAGATATCTCTTTGTTAGATTTAACTGGGTTATTTTATTTGATGTGATGTTTGGATTTGTGAATACTTCTATCAATTTCAAATTGAAGTTTTTCACAACTTTACACTTACATCATAACTCGATTAAATTATGTTAAATGTGTTTTTTGGCTGACAAATTTCATCGTTAGCTTTCGTCGTAGAGAGAGTTCTGGTTTGTCATCTTTGAGGCAGTTTAACAATATTTAATTTTAATGACCTCTAGTTATTCTTTACTAAAATATAAATTTAATTTTTATAGTTGGCTTTATACGTTTCTCAAACTGTTGTATTAATAGTAGGCTGATGTTTATGTTTTAATTTTTCAACTTTGACAAAATTGTTTACAACATCTTTAACAATTTTTACAAATATTACTACTGACGAAGATAACTGTAAGTGTTATCGAAACGCTTAGATTGTATAATTTAAATACACCATTAAAAACCCCAAAAAAGATAAGTATTTTATTAAGGAAGACTGTTGTTTGTCCTGTCTCGACTGAAACCTATTATTTACTGATTTGACTATTTCTAGGAAACAATTGCGTCAGCTGACTCGAAAACTTCCCTACCTTCCATTATTTAGTACCTATTGTAACGAGCCCAGAAAGCATCAGGACACCGCACAGCCGAGCAGCTTGTCGTTAGGGTCGTGGCATTTACTAATTATGGTAGTTACGTTAATTGTAATGTCTGATAGGGTAATGATTTGGACGCCAGCCTGTCTTTATTCGGGTAAAAAGTACACAAGCAAAGGGTGTGCACTAGCATAAAACACGTAAGAATACCTATGGTTGGAACTCCTCGAAATTTCCTAGTGTAGATCTGAAACGTAGTGCTCCAAAATACTACAGCATGCCTCTTACTTTCAGTACTACTAGCTACTAGTTTAATTAATATTTTTTTAACTGACCTTAATTATCGTTACTATACCGGGTGTCAACGAAATCATTATACATACCTTAGTTCTGTTAAAACAAGAGATAGAAATTTGAAATTTGGGATGAAGATTTAGTGCATAAAAATATGTTTTTTGACATTAAAAACAGCTGACTATCACTTCCGGTTTTTTTTACCGGAAATGGCCTTACTTTTCTTATTTTAAATAGGAACCTACCAATATTTTTTCATAGAACGATACCTCTCTAAATTCCCCTTCCAATGTCTTTTGTTTTCAAAATGGCGGTTCAGACCGAGTTTTTATTGATTTTAATGTTCCGCCATTTTGAAGTATGTACTGGTTATTTTAAAAAATAATTCAATGAATAGTTCAAGAGTATTACTTATTTTTCATCTCTTAATTGGAATTTATAAAATTCTGTTGTGATTCTACGTTGTAGTATTACTAATGCTTAGAAAACAATTTCATCAATATTTCAAATAGAAAGCACTAACTACTAAATACCCATAAGAAGGTAAGTTCACGTTACTATTTAAAAACAACACAACAAAAGTTAACTTCTAAATCAGCTGGTGTACTGCCAGGGTATGAAAACGATCAAAATTGGACTTTTTTCGGATGTAATTAAAAAAGACAATAAACAATAAATATAAAGTCATGAGAAAACACTGAAATGTAAAAAAGCTTACAAAACTACATTATTCTATTAAATGTTGTATTCTTCGGCCATCCCGATCCCGGCATATTAAAACTCCTGTAATATTTTGTCGCAAAACATGTTCTAATTGATTCCTTGAAATACTTTGTATTGCTTGATGTATTCGGTGTTGAAGATTTTCTAGAGTTGCAAGTGGTGTTTTGTAGACCTTTTTTCTAAGTATCCTCAAATGGAAAAATGCAATGGGGCTAAATCAGGTGACCTAGCGGGCCACCTTATAGGGTCATTTGTTCCCAACCATTGTTGGCCAAATCTCTGATTTAAATAATTAGTCACAATTCGTGAGTTGTGGGCAGGTGCACCATCTTGCTGAAATATATAATTGTTTGCTGGAAGATTATTTAAAAAAGGTTCAATTTCGTACTGTAGAAAATTCAGACATATCTGTCCATTCAGGGGTAGATGAAAAAAATTGGTTCTATAATATGGGTTCCAACGATTCCTAACAAAACGTTAATTCCAAACAGTTCCTGGAATTCTCCATTTCTTACTAATCAGCGGTTTTCCGTGGCCCAATATTTGGTATTTTGTCTGTTAAACATTCCCATATTGGTAAATCTTGATTCATGCGAATAAATAATTTTGTGATTCTCGATTGTAATTTTCTAGAAACCAATTGCAATATGCAAGTCTTGTAGGAAAATCATTTTCATGTAAATGATGGTGAATTTGGTACTTATGAAACTTAAAACTATGCTTTTTTAAAATTCTTCTTATGCTTTCAATGCTAACATTTAAATTTAAAGCAATCTCTGGCAAAGAAGTGGTGCGATCATGTTCAATATAAGCTAGTATATTTATTTCATTCTCTTTATAATAAAAATTTCATTGCCACCTTCACTACGTCCATATTTCAAATAATCTCTTAAATACAAGAAATAGGTAAAATGCGGTGCTTAGAGATCTGGATAGCTTCTAGCGTATAATATTGCTGCAGCTCTAGAATTTCTGTGACATTCGCCATAAATGATCAACATATTAATTTGTCCTTCCCGAGTATAAAATGACGTTTTAAACAAACAATTTTTACTTATATCTAGGTAGTCAATGATTTTTTAACAATTAAAAACTTTTAACAACGCGAATATGTAGTAACTATAACGTTTTGGAAATGATACTATCTGACAATTATTATTTCCATTCTTACTCGTATGTTTTTCCAAGCCTACTTAGGTAAATGTCTAGCTGATTTTATGACAAGTAAATGCGGTTTCCGAATCCAATAGTAACTGAAAGTTATGAATCCAAATAATAGGTATGTCATGTCCTACGTTTTTAACACTGCCAAGAGTTTGCATTCAATTGTTTTTTCAAAGCATACTGAGTAAATGTAAATTGAATTTCACTCTAAATGAGGACATTCTTGAAAGAACAGTATTTTATTTATTACTATTATTTTATAACACATGATTTAGAAGTTAACTTTTGTTGTGTTGTTTTTAGATAGTGAAATGGATTTATTTTCTTATGGGTATTTAGTACATAATGCTTTCTATTTGAAATGTTGGTCAAATTTTTTTCTAAACGTTAGTAATTTTCGTACAACGTAGAATCACAAATACTAATTATTTAAACAGAATTTTATAAATTCCAATCACATTGAATTATTTTGTAAAATAACGAGTACTTATTTCAAAATGGCGGAACATTGAAATCAACAAAAACTCCGTCTGGACCGCTATTTTGAAAACAAAAGACTTGTGATACATCACTGGAATGGGAATTTAGAGAGGTATCGTTCTATGAAAAAAATTGGTAGGTTCCTATTTAAAATAATAAAAATGAGGCCACTTCCGGTAAACCGGAAGTGATAGTCAGCTGTTTTTAATGTTAAAAAATGTATTTTTATCCACTAAAGCTTCATCCCAAATTTCAAATTTCTACCTCTTGTTTTAACAAAATTAAGGTATGTATAATGATTTCGTTAGCACCCGATATAAAAATAATTCTCCAAATATTGAAATCTGGACTAAATTAATTTTTATTTCAATGTAAACTCCCACTGTCCCTACCTAATTGACATAAAACACTTAAATTAAAGTGTGAAAGCGAGCAAGGCTAAATTGTGAAGAAAGAACATAAAATAAAAAAAAAACTAAGGTTAACACACTTTCGGCATCTGTAATCTGTTTCTTTACTGAAGAAGTTTAGTACTTAAAAAGAAACTCAATAATTCATTTTAACAAATGTCTATTGCACTCATTTGAAAAATATTCCAAGTACACAACCAATTTCTACTCAACAAATGCGGTTTGAAAACAATTCACCTCTTAAAATTTAAAATATAAAAACTTTAGTATTCCTTTCTTTGACTTCCACTAATAATAACACCTTAACAAAATAAGACCAGGTGAGCATGACGTCACCAGCAGCCAACATAGAAAGAAAAAAAATTGAATAGCAAATGATTTACTTGAATACAGAAAAACAGATAAATATATCTTCTTGTAAATACTGCCAAGCCCGTGACGCATACTTTATATCAACCAACCATTCAATAATTTTTAAACAAACAAAGTTTATAATTATTACAAATCCAAATAACAATAAGCACTTGAATAGTTTTATCTAACACATTATGGATGCAAGGCTGGATTCGTCACGAGATGCTCAGGGCCTTACAACTCGATCTCTCCTGTTGGCTGACCGCCCTTCACCAAGTGTATTCTTAATATTCATAATTCTGCTGCCAAAAACTGATGGCTGGATACATTTGCCGTCAACAAATTTCCACATAATTTCTGTTAAACCGTTACTCGTTAGATCGAAATAGTGACCAGTGGCGTACGCTATGAAACATGAGAAGCACATAAAATCAAATTTTCTTGTTTATCTTGGAAACGTGTCGTTAAACCACAAAATCGCAAGTCACCTTATTCGGGTATATTGAGTTGACAAATACGGAGTGGCGTAGAAGTTCAACCTGACAAACCCTTCCGATCTGACTGTGTTTCCTCCACTGTATCACATAATTGTGTTTCGCGAGCAACAGTGTATGACTCATGTAGAGTGTGGGTAATGCCCATAATATCAGATTTTCTGTGTGTATAGTTCCTGAAAATCAAAAGAAAACGTCCCTTTTTCTAATCTTCAACACCCTGTATCTCGAAAATGGTGGACTTTGGACTACATGTTTATTTGACAAAATCAGCTTAATTTTACACACAAAATTCGTCCTAGAAATTTTGACAGACATTTTTGAAACACCGTGTATGAATAAATATTATAATCAAAATTAATAAACTAAGAATCAAGCCACGTCACTGCAAGGGGTTAAAATAAATTACGAATGGGTTAAAGCTTTTTACGTAAATATAGCATAAATCATGAAAGTGTAAACTTTCACCGTTTATGCACATAATTCAAATACTGATTTCTTCGGTTTTTAATAGTGTATATTTTTATATTTATATCTTTACAGATCTATATGTTTCGATGACACCTACAGTTATTGCCCTCAGTACTAGTAGAATCTTTTAAGTTATGTAAGGTGTTAGAACAAATTTATGAAACATAAAAAATTGAAAACATAAGCATAAGTCTGATATTAATGTAACAACTTAATAAAGCTATAAAGCCAATATTGGAATACAATTTTGGTAAACAGTAACTAAATCTTTAATAAATTAAATATTATTAAACCGCCTCGAAGAAAACAAATCAGAACACCCTCTAACGGTCGAAGGCTAACAGTGAAAAATGTCAATCAAAGACCAAATTTAATCAAATTATGATGCAAGTGTAAAGTTGTGAAAAACTTTGCTTTGAAGTTGATAAAAGAATTCACAAATACAAACTTGACATTCCGATTATAAATGTAGTGAAATCTGACAAAGAAATAGCTTTGTAAGTGTTATTTTACAGTGAAAACAAAATGTAGTACGTTTATCACTAGAAATACGGCATAATTTATTTACCTATAAATACGATACTGGTAAAATTGACCGGAGTTTAGAATTGCAGTGTAAAGGCCAAATAATAAACGCAAACTTCTGGAAGACGATTTGGTTGTATAATTCCTTGCCTTTTGCTCCAAAAAATCTACCCCATATTTAGTATTGCTGTAGAATTTTACCGTTTCTGGTAGTTTCTTCTGTCCCTCATGAGTCGTTTGAAATTTATGGGTACTTCTGAGAATTCACATATTCTTCAACCTTTTCGCTTGATAACTTAGAAAAATATCGTCACATACAAAAACCTTCGTAGAATACAAACCATTTCTCGATTTTTTTATAGCAGCTGGTAAAAATCTTCTTCGGTTCACAGTTCTAATTACGACTTCTGTTGCATGGATAAACTGAGATAAAAAGCTATCTACAGTTACATTCCTCCCCTTTTTCAGAAAGGGTTCCATTAATTTCATCAAAATACGTTTAGATAATAACATAGTTGGTCTTGAATCGTCCTTGCCCAAGTAAGGAAATCCATTCAACATGTACTTTGTTTCAGCGTCAGCTGTAATCCAAAACTTTATACCATATTTATCGGGTTTATTACTCATATATTGGGTGAATGGACATCTGGCTTTTGTAGGAAATAGTTGTTCATCAATTGTAATGTTTGCTCCTGGTTTATAGCACATAATATATTTACTCACAACTTTATTCCATACTTCAGATACTACAGCAAAGGTATCAGATTTTTGACGATCTCGACGAGCTGATCTTAAGTCGAATCGAATAAATAGCTTTATTTAATTGAGTTTATCTCTGGACACTGTATCACACAAGCAATTAGGCCCCATGGTTTGTTCCAGAAACTGGAAAGTTGTTAGCACCATAGATCTCACGAGCGTACAAACAAGATACAAACGCGTGTAATTCTTCCAAAGAAGTTGTTAGTGGACTGCCACCCAATTGTCTACTTGCTTCAGCTTCAGTACGCTTCCTAATATTACGCGTCATGGAATAAAAAGCCTCCAAGAACTTGCACAAGCATTGTCAACGTTTCGTTTAGCATATCCGGTTGGCCCAGCTTCTTCTCTAAGTATGTTATGACGAGATGTACGTCCACAACCGTCATTCAAATCACACAGACCTCTCCATTTAGTAATGTCAGCTGCATCATATTCTACACTAATGTTTCACGTTCCTGGAAAATTGGATAAATGCTCATCTCGTCACCATCACTACGGGTGCTCGACAATGCATATTTTAAAACGTAGGATGTACCCTCGTTTGACACTACACTATTATCACTACGATTATCTCCGCCGGACTCGTACAAATTTAAATTATAGGTTTCATATTGCAGTTCGGCTTCAGTAAGATATTTCGACATCTTGAACGTAAAGTACATAATTAAAGTTGTTGATTCAATGCGTATGAGTATTTATACTTACTAATTTTTCAAAACTTCTAGGAAGTGGGTAGTTATTGAACACATCATTATTGGAAACTATTTAACTTCTAAAGCATGCATAGTAGGAAATAATTGTGCGGTCATAACGAACGCAACCTTGCTTAAAGGTAATTATGATAAACCAAGAAATTATATGCACAATGCAAACAAAAATTCCTATGAAATTATATCATTAGTAAGTTTTAGGAAAAGTCATAAAATTTTGATAAAATTGGAACGATAGAAACAGTTTGAAGCGAGTTAAAATTGAGATTGGTCATTTTAGCCGCATCACTACTTCTAGTGTTAATATAATCTTTAATTTTTATTTTAATTTCAACTACATAATATGTTAAATTATAGAGCTGTGGTAACTTAAAACATAATTGGTAAAGCATTTACCCCAAGGTCTAAGAGAACACATCAAAAAACCTACGACTAAAATTGAAATTATGTCGTACCATTGTACCCTTTTTTAATTATAAGATGCCAAAACCTATTTAAACGAGGATTGTTTGTTGTCTATTAAAGTCATTAGGATCTAAATATCTTCACGTTGTAAATGACATAATGAGCTTGTCTTGACAATTTATCTATACTATCAAATTGAATGCCATGATTTAAACTATTTAATGCATGCTACAGCAATTTCTCTGGTTCACTTCACCTACAAAATCTTGTATGTTATTTACGTCTTGTATCAAAGCCACGTTTGGGGTTACAGTATATACATTTCCACAACAGCACAACAACTTACATGCTCCGGAAGATGGTAATGAGTTTAAAACATCTTTAGGTGATCTTAAATGTTCTTTAATTTGTCTTGTAGGTTTAAAAGCAGTAATTATGCTATGATTAATTAGGACTTTATAAATTATATCTGTAACGTTAGTTTCAAAATGAACAAAAGCAGTACCAACATAAAGCACTAGTTTTTCATTATGGGTATATCCATGTAATAACATTATTGATACCTTTAAGTGAATATTCACTAGCTGGTAGTGATTTATACTCATCTTTCAACTTTAATGATATAGTCGTCCATATTTAATATAACAGTTGCATTATCATTATCTGATTGTAATATTATTATGTTTCCATTACATTTAAGATCAAATATAGCACGGCGCTGACGGAAGGTTGCTATTTGGAGGTGTAGCAATGTGTAGCCATTTTAGTCCAATTATAGCTAATGTTTACATGGAGAAATCTGAAACATTATGGTTCGAAAGGCACGTAATAAACCTATAGTTTGGTATAGTTATGTAGATAACACATTTGTTAGTTGGAGAGATAAAAAAGAACCACTACATGAATTTATAATTTTTATAGATGGTGTACATACTAGCATCCAGTTTGCTATGGAAAAGGAAAATAATGGAAGTTTACCATTTCTTGACTTTACTAATATCTAAAACTAATAATTCACTATTTTTTAAAGTTTACAGAAAGCCGACACACACTGATAGATACCTTCATAAATGATCAAACCACCGTCCACATAAAAAATTGATGCAATTAAATCTTTAGTTTTAAACCTACTCGAAAAATGAGAAAACATTGAAGGTCACTTAAAGATGTTTGAAACTCACCATGATCTTCCGGAGTGTATAAGTTATCTTGTTCTTGTGGAAAAGTATACATTGGAACCACAAAACGTAGCTTCGATACAATACCTAAAGAATATATGCGAGTTTTTAGGTTATGTCAACCAGAGAAACCTGCGGTAGCGGAATATGCTTTAAATATGATGGATCATGACATTCAATTTGATAATACGGAAATATTGTCAAGATAAACTCAGGATAAAATCTCCGTTTAAATAGCTTTTGATGTATTATTATTAAAAACCGGCACAATGTTACGTCTTAACTTTAATTTTTGATTTTGGTATGCCTAATTCTTTTTGTGTCTTTTACTAGACCTTGAAGTAAATGGTTTATCAATTATATATTAAAATACCGCATCACTATAATTTATCACACGTAGCTGAAAGTAAAATTAAAATTTAAAATTATATTAAACGTGCTATATTGTGTTTTTGAAATAACACTTATATTGGTTAACAAAGCTATTTCTTTGTTAGATTTTACTAGATATTTAGTTGTTTATGAAGTTTCTATTTTTGAATGCTTTTATCAATTTCATAAATAGTTTTTCGCAACTTACATCATAATTTGATTAAGTTTTGCTAAATTTGCATCTTTCACTGTTACCTTTCGACCGTTGGAGGGTGTTCTGATTTGTTATCTTCGGGGCAGTTTAACAATATTTAAGGATCTAATTCTTTACTAATTGTATTCCATAGTTGGCTGTATACGTTTATCCAACTGTTAACTAAATCGCAGGCTTATATTTACATTTTCAATTTTTCATATTTTATAAATTTGTTGTAACAGCTTAAATAATTTTAAAAGATTTTACTACTACTGGGACGATAACTGTAAGTGTTATCGGAACGTATAGATTTATAAAAATATAAATATAAAAGTATACATCATTAAAAACCCAAAAGATGAGTATTTGGATTATAGCAAGAATCGTATGTTTAAATACAATATAAGTAGATAAACTAAGTTTAATGGAAACGCCTGGGGGAAAGGGTTGCTCCCCCATTAGAGTGGTTCTGCAAGATGCAAAGCAAAGCAAAGCAAAGTGCTCCGTTTTCAGCAAGCTGCATTGGGAGGAATGATAATTCCATGAATGTGCACATTTTGCTTTGGCCAATCTTAGCTTTGGCTTTAAATACATTTTAGCTATTTATTTCCATGTCTGGAAAAACTTAAAGTATATAGCAAACAAGGCAAACTCTTGCCGCATGTCGTAATAAAGTTATTTTTTTATTGATCAGGTATTCACTCTTTTATTGAGAGAGAACGTTTTGCAGATTTCAGTAAACTATATAGAATAAACACGATATTGAAGAGATGTTTCCCCGTGAAGCGACAGAAAAAATTAATTGTAATTTCAAACTTTAAGATACGTAAACAAAAAGAAAATTTATAAAACCAAGTAATCAAGCTAATGGATAAATATGATCCACATAAAGTGTTTGTTTCTGAATCAATACAGCTTACGTCTTCAGAATTTATTAATCAACGACATGTATTTGTAACTTAGAGTATGAACTTGCTGCAGCATATCAAATTAAAATGCCTGAAAATTGGAAAAAAAAAAAACGAAAGCTAGAATAGTTTGGCTTCCGGAGTTTATGAATAATCACTGAAATTGTAGTATAAAGCACCTCAAGCCTGTAGCGTCACTAAGTCTCCATTGAGTAATCCGCATCTGTAGTATTCTTCTTTAATAATCTGGAAAAAAGTATTAAGTCGCGTTAATATCGTCTGATATAAAATACTCCAAAGAATAAGAAAATACTTGCGGAAAATGGTATGAAGCTAGTCAACAAATGCACAAGTAGTGAATTGAGGATAGTAGTATCTAGTTTCTGCATTATAAATGCAGCTGTGTAATGCCATACCACCTGCTGTTCTGTTCGGTTCCCCAGAAAGAACTTTAAATAGCATACAATTTCCAGAGCTCTACGTGATACCCTTGGTTGAGCTAATGGCCTCAGGAAGGATAGATACGTATAAAAACTAAATGCATTTCTACATAGACAAACAATGATTCGGAGTAAACCTAGATTGACTATTGTTATACATTCTGCATTTGAGCAGAATATTTTACATTCAAATCTTTAAAAGAAGCCTATATTGGGGAAATGAATTCAAATCTATTTAAAATGTGACTTATTGAGCAACTGATATAGAAGAAATGCCCCTATTTGTAGATATAATGCTCCTTATTACCCAAAATTAACATGTTTAACAAATAATAAGGTTCCTTTCGCTTCCAAAATATTTGGAAGTGAACTATATACATTAATAAAATATTTACAACATGAAGAACCATGTGCAGTATATGTATTGATAAGAGTTGGTCTTGAAGTGTTAAGAATACCACCACAAATAGAACTGTATACGTACAGAGTTCTATGCCATCACACCATTGTGTGCTCAATCCCAAATGCTATTACGACAAAAATATTGGTGGAGATAGGTACAAAGATAAGTATGTAATCGCAATGTGGAAGGCAGCTTCTATCATAATGCTGTAAAGAGTTTGGGCTAATTGTGTACAATATTCACACGAAATTAATAAACAGTGTTATGAAGAGAGCATTAGATGTGATTACCAATGAATTGAACATTAATTAAAATAAGGAGAATTCAAGCTCTTATTGTAAATAAAGTGATAAATACATTATCAGGAGTAGGTAATCATGCTGTTAACGTGTATAGGACAAATGGACAAATTATAGTAAAGTAGTATTCATTTGTAGACAAATTGTTGTTAAAAACATTTATGTTTTAGACAACTTATCCTAAATTTAGCTCACATGTAGTCATTATAAGGAACTAATGACATAAATGTAAACTTTGGATGAGCATGTTAATGAGAACTTACCCAATGTAACTGAACAATATGACGTTCACATCTGCCTCCACAAAGTTGTTTTGTAAAGTATTTATTACGATAAAAAATTCAATATAAATATATGAAAGTGTACTTTTAATATTTAACGAGGATTCATTAGCAGAATTCGTTCCTGTAATTCCAATTGTAAATGAATCATATACCAAAAAGTGAAAAAGAGCAAACCATTAATGTACCTATGGCTTAAATTTTATTTTAAAAGAAAACGGTGTTAAATTATATCTATGATAAGAAACTGAATAACCTTTAATTACAATACAGGGTACATTCTAGAGCTCAAATTAATCATTCCTTCCACAGCACGTGTTGATATTGCAAAAGAGCAGAACTGCATAATAAGATTAAGAATGAACTTAATTCAAATTGTATATATGACTCTGTGTTATTAGAGTGTTACACAAACTTCTTGAAGCTCATACATTATTTAATCACAGATTATCATATACCTATTATTGGTTATGTTAACAAAGATAATGAAGAGAAACAAGTGTAAGCTATCATTCAAAATATGCAATGTGAATTGTATAGGATTTTGTATCAGATAATGCAGAAATATCATAATGATGTACTATTTACTTGTGCGTTAATTTTGGGGGTATTCCATTGCTCTCCCAGGAATGAAGTTCATCAAAAATCCTTTTCAATACTATGCTTTTCTCACTTTGCATTTTCTAAAAAGATTGCTGCGTTTTACTTGCCTGCGTGCTAAGCTTTCAACTTAATCAAAGGTTGCCATTCTTTGCTTTATTTCGATACAATTTAAAGGAAACAATTGATTAATTATTCTGTTTATTACTTAGAGGGTGATATAGTAAAGGTAACATTAGCTCATCTTGTATACCCAATTTGGAATTTCCGCAAACGACCAGCACTTTGAATAACACTATCTAAATGCATGAACCTTGCCATTTTGGCGACCCCTCTTATGTTTTACACATTACTATTAATATACACAAAACAATATTGGACAACGCCACGAAATCTAACAATTAGATAATTATATCTAATCTGAGTCACACAAAAAATCGACACGTTCTTTCTATACTGATATCACTCAGATTTGTTGAATATGTGACCCGAACTCGATGGTCAAAACGAAAATATCCGAATCCTCTGACCAAATGAAACAAAAAATTGTTAATGAATGTAGGATCTATTGTTACCGGTTTTCAAGATACAGAGTGTTTTTCAATTTTTTCGATTTCGCAGACTTACCATAAAAGTTAACCTGTATGCTCCAAACTAGAGGAGTTATAGAAATACGCACATAGAAAAATTTGAAGAGCACAAAATTTCCTTCCGAAATCTTGAATCGATTCGAAACAAATTCATTGTACACCATTTTTAAGACCTGAATTAGTTTCAAAACAAGATTTTTTCAAACTTTATGGCGTACTTCCAAGAGCAATAGCCTTTTATGAGACCGCAATTCGCTAATGTTTCGCATATGACATAGCTGATACACATATGAACGCGTATATATGTGTTCGCCATTTTTCTCTTAGGAGAGCTCATAACGGACATTCCCGATCTCAGCTCACTCTGTTATTTTTGACCGACTATAATAACTATCTTTTTCAACATTGTTAACCTTTACTAAAACATTATGTAATCCTTATATCCTATTATTGTATAATTATAATAATCTAGTTAAATTGAATGCTAACAAAACTCAGTGTTGCCTTGAGTCGGCAAAAACAATTAATCATTTCCTATTGTGAGTATGAATGGGTCAGATCTTAATTTTTCAGACCCTGTTACTATGCTAAGAATGACTTTATCTTCAACTCTATAATAGGTTGACCATACAATGCCTGCTATTAAAGCAGCTGCTCGTAAAATGGGATTTTTGTACAGATTTAAGCAGCACTTTACACCCCGACAGCCTTTTCTGCCATATAAGGCCCAAATTCGACCTTAGCTGGAATATAATTTTCTCACACCTGGGTTGGTGCTCCTCAATACGCATTCGATATGTTGATCCTATTCAAAGCAGAGTGATTGCGCTTATAAACCTTAATTTCTGGCACACGGCCCTTGAGTATAGACCAATCATTTAATTTCTTCTTTTGCAGTATTGGTATTACAACAGCTATTATGCTGCTAAATTACATTATTTGACGCCATCTTGGGCTACCTTTACTATGAATACTTTTCTCATTAACATCATCAATACGTAGCACAAAACTCGTTGAAGGTATTAAAAGAAGAGGGATTACGCTTGTCAATGACCCGTTCTTAACTTCTGACGTACAACACCTTGAGCATAAAAGAATTCATTCAATGCTTACTTTGTACTATTGGTATTACCATGGATATTGTGCTGCTCAATTCTTTGTTTCCATCGCCGGTCACTTTTGCTTGGAATACTCGGTTTGCTCATTCACGTTATCAAATGTAGTATAAATTTAAACTTGCACAAAACGGGAGCAATCCACATTTTTCTACACGGCTTCTAAGCTCTGCAATGATCTCCTTGGTTCCTATTTTCCTCTAACTTATTATTTGATACAGTTTAAAGTAGTCGTCCATGTGCATCTCTTGGCAATTTGATATCCTCCTATCCATCCTCCTAGGCACGTTAGGACGTTATGCTATACTTAGCCTGTTCTGGACAACAATTATTTAAAAAAAGTAATGCAAAACCACAAATACCACAAACTCAACATCTTATTTCTTCAACGACTAACACGATCCATTGATTTGCTGAAGACAGCACTATTCATAGTAGTTCATCTGAGTCTGCTCATTATAGTACTCCGCTTTCTATTTCAAATCAAAACATTAAAGCTTAAATGGCTATTTAAATCAACAAAGACATTCAACGTATCCTTAAATAGGGAAGTAAGAATCGAATTAATTTAATGCTAACAACCCTCAGTGTCACCTTGTGTCTACTAAAAAAAGATCGATCATTTCCTGCTGTAGGTATAAATGGCTCAGATTTTAAGATTTCCGGTTCTATTACTATATTTTGAAGTGTGTCTTCAAATTTATCATAGGCCGACCATCTACTGCAAGCTACTAAAGCAGCTGTTCATAAAATAGGCTTTTTTGCACAGATCTAAGCAGAACTTCACCTCCCTCAACTATTTCTGCTACATACGGCCTAAATTCGACCTCATTTAGAATATTATTTTTAGCTCTGGGTTAGTGCTCTCGATATCGTTGATCACATTCAAAGAAGATTGATTAGCCTTATAAACGACTCATCCTGAATTTCTGTCATATAGTCCCTTGAGCATACAACAATCGCTTTAATTCCCTCTCTGTGCCGTGCTGCTGAATTGTAATCTTTGAGACCACCTCGGGTCACCTTTGATTGTAAACCCGGTTTGGCTGATTCACATCATAGATATTCAGTGAAAATCTCAACTTGTCGTACAAAACGGGCGCAATACACCATGTGCACGGTTTCTAACTAGGGAATCATCTTCGTAGGTCCTATTGCCCTTTCGCTTATGACATGAAAGCATTTAAGGTAGGTGTGCATAGACATCTCTTGGATATTCACCCCCACGGCCATACTTCTAAGTGTTCCTTAGCACGTTACGCTAAACTTAGCCTGTTCCACAATTATTAGGGAACAGTCATACAAAACAACATACTGGGTGTTATTTAATAAGTGTCCGATATTTTACAGGAGGATTCCTCAGTTATTTTTAAGGAAAAAAGTTCTTTTAAGCATGGGTCTGCAAGGCCTTCATTTTTGAGATACAGATTTATTTTCATTTTTGTTTTTCCTAAATAATTTTTGAAATAATCTCAATATTTTAAGAAAAATTGGTACTGGGGAGTTTTTTAACATGAGAAATTCAAATTTGAGGTTCGTTTGGCTCTTAGTTGTAGGGGGGTTCTTATATATACTTCTCTCTTTTACAGAGTCACAACTTTTTTTTGCATGTTTGTATCTTATTTTCTAGTAGAAAAATCGATTTCCCTACCATTTTTACGTAAAAAAGGTATTCTTGTCGAAAGTCGCTGCGAGCAACTGTTTTCGAGATATTTTGATTTAAAGAAACCAAAGCATCCAATCTTCTTGTTATTAATTCGCGCACTCTTTGAAAATAAAAGTATCAAATAAGTGTGCATACAGGCAGGAGGAAGACATTTCCAACATTTATTGTGATTTTGCTTTAGTTTTTTATCTTGCGTTCCGTTGTTTCTTGTTATTTATAAATTTGCGTTTAAAATGTTTTCATGTTGATTAAAAAAAATAAAAATTTCAAAATCATTTAGGAAAAACAAAAATGAAAATAAAGATTTAACACCCTGTATCTCAAAAATGAAGGCCTTGTACACCCACGCTTACAAAAACTTTTTTCCTTAAAAATAACTGAGGAATCTTCATGTAAAATATCGGACTCTTATTAAATAACACACTGTATACAAAACCTATAACTACAGCTACCTTCACTGTAAGTCTCTGACATGGTATATGCATTCATAAACTTTGTGGCAATTTACAATAACGAGTTCAGATTACAGGAGAAATCAACGCTTCACCTTTAATAACGTTTATCTAAGGTTGACATAAATATACCATTAAGTAGAATGTGTGGTGAGTGTGATAAAACCTTGAATTAAAGTTATTGGAGCTCAACGACATTAAAATCCGTTTATAATTTTCCTTCTAAAACAATTCTTTAAATAGACAAATATTTTCGTTATAAACAACATCGTTAGAAATATTTAATAGTCACGTTAGATTTTATGTCAGAAACGTTTCGTAAACTATGCTTAAAAAAATTTCCTCGTAATCAAATGCTCATTTGCGTGATTAGAATGCTTCGTTACGTATACAATATTGCACGAAGTATACGACAGTTTGCAGATATCTATAATACATGATTGTTTTGATCCACTCTTAAAGATCTTACACGTCTATTTTCTTTTGGACAACAATTACTTACTACCAAGGTTTGTAAGGAAGCTTGAACATATGAAGCTTCTGACAGTTTCACGTTTTGTACATACCTTCATATTGGTATTATCTTTGAAATTTCTTATGTATCTGTCTTTTCATTGTACATCGTAGCAGCATATCTTTTGCCACATTTTCTACATGAAATTTTAACAGAATACCTCGTGTCCACATGTCCACACTTTATACAGAAATAACATCTATCATTCCTTGTAAAAAAAAAACAGAAAGTTTATTTATCCACTGTCCCTATAATCAGAAGAAATATGAAAATTTTTGCAAAATACACACCTTGGAGTTTTCACTTCACTTATTAACGTTGACTCTGTTAGAACAAATGAAACAGAATCACGTTTTTATTGATTCTAAACACGAAGAATAAATAAACCTTTTAGCGAAACGCAACTTGTAAAATAATAGCTGTATTAATCATTCGCATCCAATCTTACTATCTTAATAATTTCACTATGATATATAAACCTTAATTATGTCTAATTTTGGTATGAAAACTTGTTAAATAAAGCAATTGTATACAGTACTAAACGTTATATAACCTATTATAAGTCTCATCTCAATGGTCAACGATTAACGCTGGCTAGTGTTACGTTTGAGAAATCCTAAGAAGACTGAATTTTACTGAAAGACTGCTAGTTCCACATTAAAAGACTAAAAAGCAGTTTAAATTGTCATAACAGTTATTTATTGATACTTTAATAATTTCTCATACTTACTCTTTTCAATAAAAGTACTCCTCTGTGTTTAAAATTACACCAATTAATTTTCGACTTATATCACTGTAACCCCGATCGAGGTAACAATAAATATATGGGTTTTTGGGTATTTCAAAGACAGTCCTATACATTAACAAACATTGAGATACAAAATTAAAAAAAAAGGTATTGTTGCACCGGAGACTACGAAGGGGGGCAAGGGATGCGGTAATTTGGTTGGTACACAATTTTTTGCTGATATTTAAGAAAAAAAATTATTACACGGTACCGTAAATACAAATCATAAAATAGATTAACGATATGACACTATTAAAATTAAAGTAAAAGCATTTGCAATTTGCTCATTATCCTGAGAAATATGATAATCCACTGTTACATATAAACAAGTACATGCATTCCCTTTTATAACGGGTAAATATAGAGGTTACTGGTGTGTTCTTTTGGTTTTTTTTTGCATAAGCAAGATAAGCCATAAGGGGTAGCGTTGGTTTAGATTTGATCTTAATCTGAGTTCATAATTATTAATAAAACGGAAACCAAACTTATAATTAATACCATTTAATTCAAGTTAATAATTATAGTCCTGAACAGCGTAAGTTAAGCTAAAGCACTCAGGAACATTTAGGAGAATGGATAGAGGCATATTGAATTGAATTGAATTTTTTTCTTGTAAATTTCGAAAGCAAGCGGGAACTAGGGAGATCATTCCTGAGTTTAGAAACCCCGTAGAAGAATGTGGATTGCGCTCGTTTGGTGCGGCAAGTGGAGATTTGTGGAACTATCGATCGTGAATTTTTCCATACATATTTTATATAAATTTATCGTCCTTAGTAAATGGTAATATCAGCAAGAATTACTTGAGACGTTAGAGCAAATTAATGAAAGCCAACTATGGTATCTAATTAAGAGGAACTAGATCGTTAATAAAAGAAAAAATTGTTAAGGTGCCTTGAAAATGAGAGATCTCTAGCGGTCGAAGGTTAACAGCAAAAAATGCCATAATTAAAGGGCAATTTACAAAATTTAATTAAATTATGATGTAATTGTAAAGTTGTGAAAAACTTTAATATGGAATCGATAAAAGTATTCACAACTAAAAACTTGGCATGCCAATTTAAAGAAATATTTTTTTGTTAATAATTGTAATTGTTATTGTACAGTGACGACATGATGTAGTATGTGATTTTATTTTTAAATACATGTGTTAAATTGTTATAGTGTTGTAGTAACAACGTATAATTTGTAAAGCTAAAATTAAAATTAAGAGATATCATTGTGCCTTTTTTAATGATAAGATGCCAATACCTACTTAAACAGAGGCTTTCTTCTTGTTTATTGAACTCACTAGGATGTTTATATATCTCAATAGCTTCACGTTGTAATGACAATACTTCCTCATTATCAAATTGAATTTCTTGATTTAAATTATTTAAAGCATACTCAGCTACCGCAGATTTCTCTGGTTGACCTAATGTAAAAAATTTCATATTCCTTTACGTCTTATAATCAAGCTACATTTTGTGGAACCAATATATACTTTTCTACAAAAACAAGATAGCTTATACTTTCCGGAAGATGACGATGAGTTTGAAACACCTTTAGCTCACCTTAAATGTTCTTTAATTTTTCTTGTCGGTTTAATAGCATGATTAATTAGGATTTTTTCATTTCTATCTGTAACATTAGTTATAAAAGGAAGAAAAGCAGCACACACATTATGCATTAGTTTAATGGTTATTCCTTTCAGGTGTAATAACATTATTAATATCTTTACGGGAATGTCCATTAGCTTGTAGGGATTTTGTCAAATATTTATATTCATCTTTCAATCCCTCAATCCTTCATTGGTATGTCAAGTTTCTATTTCAGAACGCCTTTGTCAATTTCAAATTAAAGTTTTTCACAACTGTACACTTACATCGTAATTTGATTAAATTTTGTTAAATTTGGTCCTTAATCATAATATTAATCCCTGTTATCCTTAGACAGTTAAATGATGTTCTGGTTTGTCATTTTCAAGACAGTTTAATAATACTTAATTTAGTAAGGGTGTAGTTATTCTTTACTAAAATTAGATACCATATTTGGCTTTGTTTGTTTATCAAACTGTCATGTTAATAGCAGGTATGTTTGAGTTTTCATCTTTTTCATATTTCATAAATTTGTTTTAAGATTTTAAGTAATTCTTACTGATATTATCATTTACTGGGAACGATAAGGGTAATTGTTATCGAAACGTATAAATTTATATAAAATATATATCGGAAAACACACCATTTAAAAGACCCAATAGCTACGTATTTTAATTAGGTATAATAATGGTGAAAGTTATTATCATAGATTTCCTTTTAATTTGAGTTCATAATTATTCGATAATTTATAAGTGGTTTAAATGACTAATAAAAAGGAAGCCAAATTTACAATTGATGTCAGTTTAATTAAAGACTATCATATTTAGTGTGTTTATAGTCATGTCCACGATTGGCTACTTTATCGACTGTTCGATATGGATACAACTAGAAAACCATCCGAAAAGAGCTTCACCCCGTTTGTTCATAATATGCAAGTAAGCCCCCTTTTTTCGATTTCTTCACCATCTTTTTAGCTTCTTCTACTAATGGGAAATGTATACATAATGCCTTATATTCTTACCTATCCAATACTGTGGCAATAATTGCATTTTGTCCATTACTTTTATGTGTAATTTTAATAGGTTAACATACACTCAACCAAGATTTACATGAAGAACTTTGAAAGTATATCTTTTTGTTTCATAATTACTCAAATTTTTATTATAGTAATCTATATATGCAATAGCTGCATTTCGTCTATGACTATAAACCTACATGTTCAAAGATTTTACTGACCATTATCCCTAAAAAGCTATTAGGTTTTCATATTTTGATGTCGCCATACGGAAATCAGCATTTATATCTTTTCATTCCACTAGTTACTTATATTAGTAATGTGTAGTATTTTTTGACATTTTTCAGTTACTATGGAATATGAAATGAATAAATGTAGTTTATTTATCAATATTACAATATAGTTCAAATCACTACATTTATAGGTACCTGTACAGTCGTGGTAGGTCCAGTTTTCCCTTTAAATTACTGTCTGCAAGGTAATTATTATAAGTAAAATATCAATCAAAGATGAGTACAGTCCTTCCCGAATTATTATTTTGATTATACTGTCAACAATTAAATTATCACATCCCATTTGTTGTCGTTAGCGTGGAAATAATTAGTGTCTTCTTTACATTGTAAGTTGTTGAAAAATGTCAATTTATGTATAGGTAAAATTTAACTTTGTTAATTCTGAACAATTTAGTTTAAAAGGCAAAATTTCTTTCTTAATGAAAGCATAAATAACTAAGAAAAAAAGGATTATGAATTATCATTCATAAGGCTTTTCCACTATAAAGAGTAAACGACGTAGAACTCGATTAAAACTCACTGAGTAAGAAAAAAAAAGGAAAATTATAATCATCAATTATGCTTTGAAAAACATGAAATATGGGAGCTTTATTGAAATTTAAAAATATCTTCAAAACTTCTCGTGCGCACAATACCTCAAATGCAATATATATCCTTAAGGGTTTTCTCTGCTACCTTTCCTTGTCATGCAACTTTTGAATTAATTTTTATATGTATACTATCTATGTAAAAATAATATAATACATTGTTTAAGATGAACTAGCTTCGTTCAATATATGTCACAATAACAGTTACAAATCTATAGAATTTTAAATAGGACTTTGTGACATACGTTGTAACTTAAAGCCCGCAAAGTGAACCAACTGAAGCTGCAAACTGACTCCAGATCTATAGAATACTAAGTGAGTTTAGAAACGTATGGATGGAAACATGTCACTTCTACGACTTAAAACAACGTGTTTGAAAAGCTAGGATAGGAGTCGGCGATGAAATGTCGATCAACAGATATATTTGAAGTTCAGTGAATTTTCTTTTTCGATAGACATAACAAGATACTACGAGTTTAACTTATTTTAAAGGTTTTAGACAAAATACGCCTTTCATTCTTGATTATAGAACAAATACCTAAAAATTATAAGGTTATATGGTTAACAGTTTATTATTATAAGTTTTTGTTATGTACGAATAAAGTAAATATGTAATTACAAATTATTAATAATTTTATTAAATACCTAAATAAATAAGAAGTTTACCTCGAATAGGATTTGAACCTACGACATTTACTTTGCTAGAGTAACTCTCTAACCAACTGAGCTATCGAGATAATAACTTTTAATTACATATTTACTTTTGAACTTATAATAATTTAACATTAGTCAAGTTACCTTGATATGTGTGAATCCTTGCGATATTGCAGGCTCAGATTCCATTAATAATAGTAAGTTAAATGTAACCTCATTCTATTTAGAATGTACATCACTTCCACATACATAAAGACACAACTTACATCTATTGGGGCTTGTGTCCCGATACCTCAGTTGGTTAGAGCGTTACTCTAGGCAAAGTAAATGTCGTACGTTCAAATTCTACTCGGAGGAAGCTTTTTATTTATGTATCGAATAAAATTATTAATAATTTTTAACAACCGTTTATAATTAAGGTTGGGTATATCACTCAAATTTGAGTTTCTACACTACTTATGATCTAGTATAACTGAAACGTAATGTAGTTTATTTTGTTTTATAATTCTACAACTATTAATTCTGGCGGCAGAATTTTCAATTTCATACTTGACTAAACAATTTTTCAAAGGTAATAATACTGTTACGTTCTAACGGTGTTTTATATTCTGAAACTCGAATCTATTGGTCTGCATAAATACGTGCCATTTGTACAAAAAAAAAGTATCAAATGAAATTCGAAAATTGTTGAGTGTGTTTAATTTATTTAATGCAAAATGTAACTCTTTTTAACAGATAAAAGAAACTAGTATCTTAAACACCAATAATTTATTATTATGTTACATTTTAATTGCAGTTCAAGATTGTACCAATTATCCTTCGACACATTCGTTATACTAATTGTGTATTTGGTAATACAATATGAATTTTCATGCAATATTTCTTTAAATAAATTCAATAGATGCGTTTTGGATTATCCAGACAATTTAATAAAAACGATTTTTTTATTTCTATTGATAAACTGTAATCAAATTAAAATACTTACCTTTTTTGGCTTTTTTAATAGTGTATTTGTATATTAAAGTTATACAATCCTAACGTATTAAAAATGTTCAAATAATTTTGTGAAATTTGAAAAATTTAAAACATAAACATAAGCCTGCTATTAATATAACAGTTTGATAAACGCGTAAATCCAACTATGGAATATAATTTTAGTAAAGAATACCTAGCTCATTAAAAAATAAAATACTGTCTAGGAGATGACAAATCAGAGCACCATCTAACTGTCGAACGCTAACGGTAAAAAATGTCATAACCGAAACACAAATTTAACAAAATTTAATGAAGTATCATGTAAGTGTGAAGTTGTGAAAATCTTTAATTTGAAATTGATAAAAGCATTCACAAACAGAAACATGACATCAATTAATATAACCCAGTTAAAAAAAAAGAAAACTAATGGAGATTTACCATTTCTTGACATATTTGTATCTAAAAATAATAATGTACCATCTTTTAAGGTTTACAGAGAGCCGACACGCACTGATAGATGCCTTCATAAATTATCCAACCACCATCCACGTCAAAAAATTTGTGTAATTGTATCTTTAGTAGATCGAGCAAAACGAATTTGTGATCCTGAATTTTTAAAGATGAATATTAATATTTAATAAAATCCTTACAAGATAATGAATATTCACTTACTGATATTAATAATGTTATTGTACTACTAAACATAACCTTAAATAAAAACTAGTTCTTAATATTGGTACTGCTTTTCTTCCTTCAATAACTAATGTTACAAATAGAATTGAAAAAATCCTAATTAACTATGGCATTAGGACTGTTGTTAAACCTACAAGACAAATTAAAGTACACTTAATATCACCTAAAAATGTTTCAAATCCAATATCATCTTCCGCAGTGTATAAGTTACTTTGTTCATTAGTTGTTACGTTTTTCACCGTTAGCCTTCGACTGTTAGAGGGTGTTCTGATTTGTCATCTTTAAGACAATTTACCAATATTTAATTTTTTAATGATGTTATATTTTACTAAAACTGTATTCCATAGTTGACTTTATACGTTTATCACACTGTTATATTAATAGCAGACTTATGATTATGTTTTCAATTTCTCAAATTGACAAAAAAACATCAACATCTTTAACAATTTTAATCGATAATATTACTACACAAATTAGATCGTGCACAATTAAGTTTAGCACAATACCGTTGTTTTGTGTTCTTAATTCGTGCACAAAGTAATTGTTTCTTCCACTTCACTCTGTTGTGACCTAGAATACATACGGTGTTCGCATTCCTCGTACTTCGCATTTTGGTTGCACTGGTTTCTTTTAATTTTGGGTGGGCTACTGAACATCGTCTAATATTGGATATGACAATGCTGCTAATCCCCTCCTAGTAAAAAAAAATAGTAATAAAGTAACTGACTTATGACATAAAAACAAATAACAACTAATAATAAATCGGTTGTAACTTAAAATTTGTCACTTTGCAACAAGAATATAAAATATTAAAGGTAGTTTTGCATAACCGCTTACTCATCGGAGATATACATTAAAATACTTGCTGTATAACTGTTAAATTGGGAATTTTATTCCATTATCAGCAGGTATAAGGGATATCAAAGATTAGTTCAGAACTAGATTTTCGTTTGTCGGAATCACCCATTTTTTTTAGATAATCAAAATGCAAAAGAAAGGTGTACTTTAATGTCATATATAAATTCAGTACATGAAGCAATAATTATATACATTCGTATGTTCAGTAACTCAAAATAATATTTACTGTTTAACATCAGTATGAATGTAAAGGAAATTGTACTTAAATGTTCGTAAGGCTATACGATAATAAACTACACACAAAATATAACTCACGTTTAAGTAAAATTATTGTAAGGGGAAAATTCAGATGAAACCTGATGAATAGTGTAATTTAATAACTCAAATTTATTACCTATGTCAACATTATATTGTATTACACAAACTTTACATAATATTAATAAAATTAGATTTACTTGCTTTACGTAAAATAACTTCATCTAATTGTCTACACAGAAATAAATTTGCACACAAATGATTAATAACGATTTTCACAAGTACGTGATTATATTTTATTGAAACGATCTCGTTTTACAAAATACCACATTGTTTACAGTTGTTCAGAGTTTATACGTTTCTTAACGATAAAATAAGTTAAGCGTGAAAATAAATGTATTGCATTATTAACTCCTCCGTAAGGTACTGGTACAGTATGTCGTCTGCAGGCGCTGCATGCCCGAAGAATGTAAAACATTTTTCATCAGTTTTGTTTTTTATTCCAACATTGAAGGATACGTAAGCATAAAATTTAGCATTCTATTGAAATATTTGAAAATATTGAAAATAGGTATTACTATACCTATCTGCAAATTTCCTAATTGGAATATCCCTGAATTTACGGTATTTGGAGATTTTTATAAATATATTAAATTAATACAAAAATGCATAGAAGATAATTGCATACCTCTAGAAGACCAAACTCATTAATGGAGCATTAATGGAGGTGCGTATATAGCAAAACGTGCCACTGAAATGATTCACTATCAATTGTCTACCCATAAATAACAAATAAATGAGGTTACATCACCAACAACGTAATAAAAATATACCGGACTCTCATAAATGACGTATATGTTAACCAAAAAAAATCAATATACTTCACTAAATTTAAATATTAACAGAAAGATATTAGAATGTGCCTTACCATATCCTATATGTGTTATCTCGGATAATATGTACTTGTTGTGATACTGCTACTAAAGAGCATAAAGCAGTAAATTGCTGTTTGTGCAATAAATCATACAGGCATTTCTACCACAGATGCTAGTGGTATTAATGCTAAAAAAGACCTTTGATGGACTTGCAGGACTTGTGCGGATTTAGGAAACGTTTTATTTGATGTTAAAACGCTAATAATTAATTTGCAAAGAGAAATTAAAGATTTTAAGTTTAAACTTTGAAGGAGCAGACAAAGTTCAACTGAGGAAAATTTTGAAGATTTGCTGCATGAATTCTAAGAGAGTCCAAGAATAAATAAAAACATCATTATATACGGTATTTTGAAGAAATTGATGCCACATCAGGATGTGAGACTACATATCAAGATATCCAGATTTTAAAATCCGTTTTGCAAAGCGTAGGTGTCACTGTTGAGTTAAAGATTAGGCTTGGTAATCCTAGTAACAGTTCTTTAAGCCCCACGACACGCCGTAGGCCCATGAAGGTAGTAAAAATATATACTTACTATAGAAAGTTAAAGGAAAAACTTAATTAGGGTTTCTCTTCTGGCTAAGAACAAGGAGATGAGATCAATGTAATCTTTCGGACGGTGGTGGGGTCTTAATTCACCTGAAAAGATTTATGTGAACTCTGCATGTGAATACTTCTACATATATATATATATATATATATATATATATATATATATATATATATATATATATATATATATGCGTGTATATATAATTAACCAGCTTTTTCCAGCTTATGGTACAAGAAAACATACTTATCCATATCCATATAATGGTAAAATTATTAATACTATTCCTTACGATATTTTATGCTTGAAAAAGACCTAGAAAATCACATTTAGACCGTGATCTCTTTATTTACAAAGAGCATAGACGCCGCATCAGATCTATGGTCAAATAGCATACCATAAAATTTTGGTCTTTTGTCAAATCAATACGGCGTAACTGGAGAATACCTGGCACATTATTTACGATTGACGTCGTATGCTCTAATCCTGATAGTACAGTTAACGAATTCAGACAACACTTTAGTTGTGTGTTTGCCTCTCCACATGCTATTCATCCTGCTAATCTTAGGAATCAATCTTCCAGCTCATATTCTTAGACATTAATCAGGTAATACTGACCGTGTATATAGTTTACATCCCCCAAACGGCATCATGAATTCTTTAAGTGGATTTTTGCAGGCCAATTAAGACAACCCGTTCCGAGGAAATAGTCATTTTTTCTAGGAAACAACCACCAGTTCTCAGGAAACTGGTATCTGTTTTTTAGTGATGTTTTGGAAACGTGTAGCAGTTGTTCAGCTGTTTTGGGTTGTTTTTGGGAACGTGTACCTATTTTGAGCTGTTCTTAGGGAAAAACTAGCTTCTCTTGGGGCAGGGATTATCCAGATCCCGTAGGAGAAGTATTTCGTCCCCAGGGCACCAGTACGGTGTAAAGATAAAGATTGATTGATGTATTTAATGTCGCGTTTAACTTTGTATACCTAGATGAGGATACCTAAAGACCAAACTGTTATTAATATTTATTGATAAAGGCTATACATTATATAATCCAGACACAGCTCTTGGCCATTAGAGGTCGAAACCTTTTGAAGAAGAGATGCTTTAGATAAGACACTTTACTACTGAGCTTGGCCCCTTGTCCATTTAAAATGTTTTGAAGTATCAAAACATAGTTTTTTTAAGATTTCGACTTCCTGACAAGGGAATAATTTTACATTTATTTCCTCGTAAATTCTAAATGGCAGCTAATTAGTCTTTTGTGTCAATTTAAAATGTTTTAAAGTATCAAGACATAGTTTTTTTAAGATTTCGACTTCCTGACAAGTTTTTTAACCTCTCTTCCCTTCGTGTAAATAATTTAATTATCTAAATACACAAGTTAATTATCAGACACCAATCTACATTTTGAGTGTTAATAATTGTCCAACATTACTCATATTCCTTTATTATTATTGATCGCATCCACAGAGACTAAAACTCCGTCACTACCCGAGGACCTGCCCGGAAGCCGCCCTTTTGGTCGTGGATACTAGCCGTAGGTAGCGACCACCTAAAGACCTATTTTTGTGCCTCCTTCCTTTTTGTTTGTTTTAAGTAGTTTTGAGATATTAAACTAATTACCTAAATTCTTTTGAAAAGATCGAAAGTGAATAATAATTCCGAGCAAAACTTGACATTGATTTTTGACGGAAATAATAACTTACTTACTGGTTCGAGCATAAAAATGTAATAATGCTCACTATGCGATGGCGTCTTATAACAATAATAGAAAGGCATACGTAGATATAATGGTTTATAATGTTTATGCACAAAAGAAACAGTTTTTAGGTTATTATATAGTAGATTATTGTTGAGCTTACGCGATGTTGAGAACATGGTGCGATTAGATTGGACGTTCTTTGTAATTTCACCTCAATCAGAGGTTTAATACTACAGGTGTCGTTAACTACATATACCGACAAGCACTCAGGTATAGAAGTCAAACCCAGAAGCACTTGGCGAAACTTTTGTTGGTAGCACCTATGTAATCACTGTAAGGTACTAGTGTGACGTAGTACTGCGCACGGAGTAGCGTAAACAATGGGGTCGATTAATGATGCAGCAGAAAATTTAAAACTTATTATTAATCCTTTAGTTAGGGTTTCAAGAATTTTATACATGCACAGTTTCCTAATTGTAGAGGCTAAATTTAAAAGTACGCTTCCAACCAAATATGTAAATCCTGTAAATGTATTATACATAACGTTGTCTTGAGTTTCTTGGATCAGTAGAAACTATAAGCAAGAATATTATATAATATTTATAATATAATATTATATTATATATAATTTTTTTCTATAACAAACATAATGAAAAAGTTTGAAGTGTTCATTTTTAATTAATGGTACATAACATTTAAGTTAACATAAATAATATACTGATACACTCTGCTAAATACGAAGTTAACGACTTTGGATGAATATACAATACATACTTTGTTACAGGTTCATGCGACTATCGGGAAGTGCAGACTTAAGTTTAGTTGCATAACTAGCATAGGATTAATTGGATAATTTTTCGCTTGGAGTAACGTGAAATCGAGTGATTTTAGATAAGATTGATTATCATCTAAGCCAATGGTCTGCATGAATCATAAGATTTCCTAATAAGTTTCGTTCACCAACAAAATTTACATCTATTAAGTGGCTAATTATTCGTAGATTGCTTCAGATTTACAATTTACGTTGTGTGCTAAAGCTTACTAAATTTTAATTCGCAATTTATTGCTCAAGCTTCATAATATGATGTTTTATTTAGAGTGTGTTTAATATTTAATTTGGGTGAAGTACTATCATAACCTAACTTTAAACTAATATATTTAAAAACTAAGCATTGTTATGTTGCAAATTTGATCACGTTTAACGGTAAAGTTTGGAGGAGAGCCAAGCTAGTGATAGGTTTGATGTATTTATACACTCTGATTGCTACCAATCAATAAGACAACCACGTCTCTAGACTGCTTTATATCCGATTTACCAAAACATAAATTTACCACATGCTAAAACTTAAATTCAGTTTAATAACCCTCATGTACATTTTATTTGAAGTATAAGCTTTGGAAAAACCGCAAATTTAACACATTAATATAAAAAAAATGTGTTTCATTTCTTAAATTGTGAATTAAAAGCTCGTAACCCAACTTTGAATTTACTCTGGACTTTTTAAAGGGATTATTTCATAATTTTTCGATGCATAAGTATATTTATAGCAAAAATAAACATAAATTACTTAAAATATGAATTTAAAGCTTTTGTAGGAACTAGAACTTTGTGATAGTTTTTTTTCATTGGATCGAGGAAATCATAATAGACAAAAAAATTGAACGGTGTACTTTTGTACCTACAGAGTGCAGTGTAGGGTGCACCTAATTTACTGTTATTTTAATGTTTAGTTCCTATGGACTAAATTACTATTTTCTAAGTTTAAGTAAAAATAATTTGAGGCCGATGCAAAGTAATTGAAGGTGCGTATTGGGGCATATTTACTATGAAGGTCACGTCAAGAAATTGAAAAATACAACTCGTAATCGTAATTTAAAATAGAACTCCGGAAAATGAAGCAAACTTTTTTTAAATACTGTAATGCATGAAACGCCTTGATCCTTGATTTGCACAACAGAAAATGCGATGTGGTCAACACATGACTTTATCATGCTTGTGTAAAAAGGGGATATATTTAACTTGTTCACACCTTCGCTTGTAAGAAATGTACAAAGTATTGCCTTATCTCTTTTTTATATCCACATATACACACGCACGCACGCACGCACGCACGCCACGCACGCACCACACACACACACACACTATATATATATATATATATATATATATATATATATATATATATATATATATATATATAATCATCAAACGGGGGCCATATATATATATATATATATATATATATATATATATATATATATATATATATATATATATATATATATATATATATATATATATTATATATGGGGTCATCAAACGGGGCCACCCTGTAACTTTGAACGGGTCGTTAGATTTTGTTCAAGTTTTGATGGGTTATATTAAAGCCAGTTTGTGATCTTTTTACATAAAAACTAATATGGCCGACTTCCGGTTTCACCGGAAATGACACAAAAGCTGAATATTTCAATGGAACAACCTGTATATTTTTACATTTTTGGATTCTACGGCTTAAAAGACATACAGTTAATCTGCCAAATGTCAACTCAAGCGCCA
>JARFJB010002336.1:112500-551792 GCA_036346205.1 Vesta saturnalis | reverse complement strand
ACATACCGAGTGGAAAACTAACCACAATTATTGGGAAAGTTGGTTGTGGGAAAAGTACACTTTTCAAATGATACTCGGAGAATTGCCTTTATCAAGTGGGCGTATATTAACAAACGGAAGGTTTAGTTACGCTTCACAAGATCCTTGGATTTTTCTGGTAGTATACGGCAAAATATTTTATTTGGTTCTAAAATGAATGTTACTCGATATGAGCAAGTGATAAAATGTTGTGGACTGGAGATGGATTTGAAATCATTTCAGTACGGCGATCAAACAACTGTTGGTGAACGTGGTTCTTTATTAAGTGGTGGTCAAAAAGCAAGAATTAATTTAGCTCGAGCTGTGTACAAACCAGCAGATGTCTATTTATTCGATGATCCTTTTTCCTCAGTTGATCTGTGTGTAGGAAAACAAATTTTTGAAGATTGTATTCAAACATTTCTAAAAGAAAAAACTGTGATTCTGATTACGCATGGAATACAATACATTAAACAAACTGACTACCTCATAGTATTGGAAAATAATTCTGTTAAGGTAGAAGGGTATGCAAATCAACTAGAACAGATAGGTGTTGACTTTGTCTCTTATGTGGAAAGTAAAAGTCCTAAACACGATGATTTAGAAAATAATGAAGCTAGGTTAGCACCTTTCAAAGATATTCCTAAAGTTGTTGAGGAACAACAGTCTAGTGGTTTTATATTATGGTCAATCTACAAAGCATACGTTTTAGCTTGCCGTAGCTTTATTATAATATTCTGTGTTGTCGCTTTATTTGTATTAACCCAGATAGTGGTCAGTGGATCGTATTACTTTCTGGCATTTTGGTAAGTATTTTTTAGATTACTCTTGCAATAACTAATAGTAAACGTCTTTCAGGGCACAGAACGATCTTAGTGATAGCAAATTTAGTTACATTGTTATTTATTCCGCTATAACGATTGCACACATTATTTTAACAATTCTGCGTTGTTTCTTTTTTGTGAGTTTTTCGATGAGGTCATCCAAGGAACTACATAGATCAATGTTTAATGGTGTTATTTCTGCTGGTTTAACGTTTTTTAATTTAAATCCATCTGGTAGAATACTAAATCGTTTTTCAAAAGATTTAGGAACAATTGATGAGTTACTGCCAAATTCGATTTTTATTGCGATTAAAGTTATGTTGAGTATTTTAGGAACACTTATGGTAATATGTGTGCTCAACCCCAAATTCCTAATACCAACTGTTATAGTTACAATTGCTTTTACTATATCAGAAAATTTTATCTAACTTCTAGCTTAACCATAATGAGAGTAGAAGGTGCCGGTGAGTAATTTTATATTATTAAATGTTGATAATTAACACGTCATATTAGCGCGAAGCCCGCTGTATGCACATGTCAATGCTTCATTACAAGGACTAACTACTATACGTGCTTTGGGAGTTCAACGGATAGTGTCATACGATTTTGAACAACACCTTAATCTACATAGTTCTGCGTTTTACTCATATCTATGTACAGCAAGAGCTTTTAGCTACTGGACTGATGCCGTGTGTTTTACTTATCTAACAATCATTACGTTATACTATATTCTTACTGTTAATGGTTCGTTTTTCTTACAGTTGTTATAAATACATTTACTGATTAACATTTTTAGACAATTGTGTGAGCAACGTGGGGTTATCAATAACTCAAGCAATACAGCTCATGGGGCAACTTCAATATGGCGTCAAGCAAACAACGGAAACAGAAAATTGCATGACCTCAGTTGAACGTATTCTAGAATACACATCTCTTGTGTCTGAAAGTACCATGCAGGAACCACATCACATAAAACCTCCAAAATCATGGCCTTCCCATGGACAAATAATCTTTATTAACGTCTTTCTGAAATATCCACCAAACGACCATTACATGTTGCGAAATTTAAATTTCATTATACAACCACAAGAAAAAATAGGAATTGTTGGACGAACTGGAGCTGGGAAATCGTCACTTGTTTCTGCAATGTTGCAATTAGTTGAAATAGAAGGATCGATCTTAATTGATCAAATTGATATTAAACATTTAGATTTACATGCTCTTAGATCAAATATTACAATTATACCTCAAAATCCATTTCTTTTTACGGCAACTGTTAGAGTAAATTTAGATCCGTTTAACGAATTTGAAGATGAAGTTTTATGGAAAGCATTGGATGAAGTAAAACTAAAGAATGTGTTTGCAGGTAATGTACGGAAACGTTGTAAATATCATTACACTATATGTTCTAGATTTAAATGGTAAAATACTAGACAATGGTTCAAATCTCAGTGTCGGGCAAAGGCAGTTATTATGTTTGGCTCGTGCTATCATTCGTAAAAATAAAATTATAGTACTAGATGAAGCAACTGCAAATGTTGATTTGGAGACAGAAACTTGCATTCAAGAAATTACTCAGAAAAACTTTGCTGCTTCTACTGTTATAACTATCGCACATAGGATAAACACAATAATGAACTCCGATAAAGTGCTAGTAATGGATGATGGGGAAATTGTTGAATATGATAATCCTTTGGTTTTACTTGAAGATCCTGAAAGTGTATTTTCACAAATGGTCAACGTAAGACATAAATCCGAATTTTCTACAGTTTTCTAAGCAATACATGACAGACGACCATCAACTTTTGTGCTCAGAATTTAACGATGGTATTGTACCCAAATTTAAATTGCGTTTTTAGAACAATTTTAGAGGCTAAAAAATTCATTATCCATTAAAGTTTTTGTTATGATATATTCAATTAACTTTAGGCTTGTAGTTGTTAAGTACCTATATTGATTGTACTGTGAAATAAACGTATGAAGAGCGCAACTAGGAAATAGTGGTTTGTACTTACCGTTGCTAATAGATGGTTATAATTTATTTACATTCTTACAGTAGGGAGAGAGAGACACATGTGGACAATTTTCAAATTATGGAAATTTAGACGGACTAATTCATATTTGATATCTCTTATATTTTATCATTTCATTGTAAATTTATGTGCCTTCATTATCCCGGAATACAAATATATTAACACTATTATGTTCTTGGATATAGACATAAAGGAAAACAGTTGCAACGTGTCCACATGTGTCTCTTCATGGGGTACATGTGGACATAGCTTTATAACCTGTGGGGTAGAAGTGGACAGACGAAAACGTAGCTTTAAAGTAGAGTAAACATGTTTTTATTACTCCCTTAGTTATACAAAGTTATGACCTAAAAATTAATGGAAAATTTGAAAAAACATTTGACCTTGCAATGCCAGCTTTCTGAATTGGAAGTGGAAGTTTCAGAACAATGTCATCTAAGGTAATCAAACTTTCATCTCTACGATCTGTAAATACAAATTTTGGGCCTGCTGTCAGTTTTTAAATTTACTCAAGTGTAGTTTCGTCGTAGTCAATAACAGCTTCTTCATCCTCCATCGGACTATCCTCCGATTCCTGGCAAATATTTTCTACATCCCTTTCAGACGTTTCTTCTTCAAAAACTTTACGGACATGTTCGGCTTTTGACTTTTTTTCTTCTGCATCTTTTTCTGTTCACGTTCCAAAACTTCTTGTTCTATTCTGTTTTTCAGGAGTTTCAGTTAAAATTTCAGACGCTTTCTTTCTTTTAAAATGTTTACTTGATGATCTAACTGCATTAGGAAAAGGACGAATATCATCTGGGGTTGACTTATTAGCACCTGCTGCAATAGAGGCGTTTGATGTTTCAATGGACGGTGTTAAAATAATGAACGATATAATATTTATTTTATGGGACCCTGTTGTAAGTACTTCCGTTAATGGAGATCTAGAAGTGCTAGGAATTGTACTAGTATCTTCTTCTTGGATGAAGGATTTGGGGATGATTCATTAGAGAGGTTTTCGAGGGTACAAGAGGAAGCGATCGCATTTTGGCATTAGATAATGGTCTTTCGGTTACTTGATCGTTGACAAAATCATCATCTGTAAATATGTTTCTGTTCATTGGATAACAGCCTGATTTTAAAAATCTTGATATTATGTTATGCCTATTAAAGGCTTCATTAAAATGTTTAGCTGTAACAAATGCAATGTTATAAGTAGTTATGGCCTTACCAGGATGCTTGGACATCCATTTATTAAACGAAGCACGGCGCCGTGTTTTAAAAGGGCCAAATACACAAATTTCCAATAGTTGCAGCCGATGGGTCGTATGAGGCGGAAACATAAGCAGCACCAACCCATTTTCTCGCCAGTATTGAATTGATTCCAAAGAAGCATGTTTATGATGATTGTCTAGTAACACTAAAACTGGATTTTCTTTGTACATGTTTGTATGTTTTTTAATATATGTTATTACAGCTAGAAAGCCCTCATTCGTCATCCAACCCTTAGGTGAAACGATTCCAATGCTTCCTCCAAGTGCCCCAGTTAAGAAACTTTCTGTAAATCGAACCTTTGGAAATACGTATGCTGGTGGAATAGCATTACCATTTACCACTATTATACCACAAAAGGTTACCTGTTCACCTCTCTCTGTCCCAACTGCCTGAGCCACTTGCTTGCTTCCTTTGTGGACGGCGATTTTTGGCATTTGCAAAACAGTGCTTACACCACTTTCATCGACGTTAACAATTCTTTCGTTTAAAAAATTATATTTGACAAACACTCTTTCCAGATTATTGTAAAAAGATCCACATTAGTTTTATTGAAGCCAATATTTCTTACCAAACTCGTTGACTCCGGTTTTCGCAAAGAGAGCTGGGGATGCCGTTTCATAAAGCCTTTTACCCATTCCAAACCTGCTAAATTGCTTTCTTTTCAAGTAGTTGGTATATTTTTTTCAAGAATCACTGCATACTCAGAGAGTAAACTGGCGAGTTTGATAATACGTGAGTCAATAATGTAATTTAGATGAGTAAATTAAATATTTCTCTAACTGACCTTCTTCATCTTTAGTAAATATTTGATAAAAATTTTCTAACAGGAAGTTCTTGATTACTGGCATTTACTTTTTTAAATATTTTATGTAACAAAGATTTCTTTAAGTTGTATCTTGTCGCAATTTGTCTTAATGAACCATTACCGTTTTGTAGATCCCGGAGAGCAAGAAGTTGCCTCTTCTGGTATGTCGGTTGTGCCGGTTTTTTCCTATATGTTCTGACCATTTTAAAACCTGCAAAGAGCATAATAAATGAAATATAAAGAAAATTATTTGTGTTGCACAGCATGGGGCACCTGTGGACACGTGCAGATGTATACCATGTCCACGTCCACATTTACCACAACACGCCAGTCCACTTCTGCCCCATGTCATATTTACGCATAAAATATATAATACAAAAATTGAGGTTATGTTTATATAGATTATTGTCTAACTTACCTTTTCTTAAATCGTCTGGCAATCCAGGCAAAATAATTTCGGAATGCTATCACTATTAGTTTATAAATATATTAAGTAAATGAAATAATCAATTCTTTTACAATTTGCACTCGAAAGTCGATGTAACGTACACCATGTAAAACCCTAGCAATGTCAGCTAGCAAACTTGTAAGACAACTACAAAAACGCTTGGGCCATCTCACGATGTATTATTTTTCTACAGTAATATTTAAGTTTATTAGAATCACAATAACCACATTTGAAATTCTTGTACTGAGAGCAGTCGTGCCATATTAACAATGTTTTTAATTACCGCCAAGAAATGCATAACATGCCTGTTGTCTATCCAAGTCTAAACAAAATGGCGAATGAACAGAAGTGTTGGATTCGTGCTCTGCATAAATACTATTTATGTTATAAACTACAAGTTATTTAAGAAAATTTCAAATCTGTGACAAGTGTGATAATCTGTGAATTTCTTTTAATACAAGGTGTGTAATCTATATCTTTGAACAATATTGGCTGGTATTTCTACACTCTAATGTATACAAGGCAAACAAAAAGGACGTGGAATGAAGATACGGTTGATTAACATTTAATTTTAAAAATAACTAGTAGTGTTATAACATTTATGGAAATAATGCTTCATAAAAAACGCAGCAATTGATTCCTTGATCGTGACAAGCAATCTTAATGTACAGGGTAGCCCGTTTTGGTACTTTTGAGGGTATCTCCCTTATTTATAAAGATAGAAGGTTACGGTTTGCGCAACAGTGTACTACTTTTATGTGAAATTAAAAAATTAAAAATGGCAGAATTTTTATAGCCCGTTTGGTTTCTGAGATATAGGGCGGAGGTATCACTTTTGAGGCACCCCTCGTATCTCAGTTATCTTTAAACTTATCGAATAAGTTAAAATGTATTGCTACACAATTTTTTTCCGTAGAATCCATTGACAATTTTTTCTAACACCTTCCGTTTTTGAGTTATGAAGCAAACATACGTTTTTTTTTAATGGAACACCATGTACATTATTTCTTGTTTATTAGGCATAATGTGGGATTTCCAAAAATACATAATTGTATGCAATTATTAACAATCTCAGAATTTAAGATTTTCTAAAGTTTTCTTTTGTGTCCAGTTAGTAGGCAGTAGGCTATGGCTAAAATTTATTAAAAACAAAATCCATGTAAGTAATTATTATACTTCATTATACTGTCTAACTTAATTCAACAGATCTTTTTTAATTCTCAACTGTTAATTATTTATTCCAATATTTTAACTTAATTATGATAAAATTATTGAATTTTACTCAAAAAAACAATAATTACATGTCTTACATCACATTTAAGTTAGATAAAACAATGTTTTGAAAAAATAAACAGTTTTTAAAGAAGATTTTCAAAATGGCGGCCATTTTTAATAAATTTTATTTTACATGAAACCCCATAAGAAATCCAAGATTGAAAGATCCGGAGATCGAGAGGGCCATCTTACAGGTACTTAGATACCATATAAGCGCAAATTAGTGGCTTGAGGCACCGTCTTGTTGAAGATAAAGGGCCAAAATAACATTTTTCATCAGTTCTGGAATAAATTTTGCAAGGATTTCTCAGTGCCGAAGCGCTGTAAGACCTCCTTCATAAATTCTGTATACTATGCGTCTTCCAGAAATAAAACACGGGACCCAATCCCAAAGCGTACCTTGTTATGCCATCTCAAAAATTAAATGCTGATTTTCTGCTGACCAATTTCTTGTATTATGGCGATTGAAACTTCCCGCACTTGAAAAATAGGATTCATCGGACCAGATAACGAGTCTGCCAAACGATTCATCAATATGTATTTGTTTTAAACACTATTGGCCAAACAAAATTCGGCACTCGGCATCGGCGGGTGTAACCTTTGAACTATCTGGAATTTATAGGGTAACACATATTTCTTCAAAATTTTTGAGCATTGGGCTTGGATACACCAGTTGCTTCCTTTATTTGCTTGATTTAAGGCGAGCAAATAAGTCTGGGAAAGGTTGCCGTCTCTCTGGATATCTAATATGAACAGAAAGAACTCCTAAGATATTAAACTAACCACTATTTTCGTAAGCCGCCATTATTATAAAACAATAAATCAAATATGGAATACAGTACAATATAAACACCAAAACAACAAAAACATTTCACTAATAATCAAAACTGACAAAACCGCTAAGTTTTTGACATTTTACATTTTGTTCCAAACAAATTAGCCATAGCCTACTACCTACTAATTTAATTAAAAAAAACATGTTTGCTTCATAACACAAAAACCGAAACGTGTTAAAAAAACCGACTACGCCGACGGATTTTACGGAAAAAGTTTTATAGCAATACGTTATAACTTCTTTGATAAGGTTAAAAATAACTGAGATACGAGGGGTGCCTCAAAAGTGATACTTTCCCATCACACCCTGTATCTCAGAAACCTAAAGGGCTATGATCTTTAGTTTCACAAAAAAGTATCAAACTGTCGCGAAAACCGCGATCCTGTGTCTTTAAAACAAAAAGAGATACCCTGCAAAAGTGCCGAAAATGGGATACCCTGCACCAAAATTAAATAAACTGGAAGTAAAACATGATTTATTAGAGCAATATGTCATGAATAATTTGCGTTTATGGAAATTCCAGAAAGCGTTGGTGAAAATACTGATGAAAAAACTTGATGTTATTTTAATAATAAGAGATAGAATGGATAAAACGACGGCGGTAGATAAGGATTCTCACAATGGGGATCTCGGAAATGGTGATAGATATACAACTCCGGTTAAATGGGAAAAAAGTTATGTAATTAGGGGACCAATAAAATGACACAAAAAATCAATGGTGTGATTAATTGTTTTTGAGATATTTGAAACAATTTGAATTTTGGAAATTTTTATTTTATGTTTTTCTGGCGTTATTATAAATGCTAGAGCAAAAACAGACATTTCTTCATGGCAACTTGTTACGAGCTTTAACATGACATAGTCCGTGTTTCAATTGGACGTTTCCTGTTTTTATAGCCATTTTGAAACGTTTTTTTATTACAAATTCAGCAATGTATCACATTTTATGGTCTGATCGCGTTTTGAACCTTTTATGGACCACAATACAAACCTGCATTTTCAAAAAAGTGTATTTAGTTAACTTTCCTTTGTGTTCAATATTTTATAAAATAAAGAAAGTACTAAAATAAAATATTGTTAATTATGCAACTTAACACAAAAAACTAAATGCTTGTAAAATTAATATTAAAGTTGCCTATTTAAATGATTTTTATCAAACAGTGCTAAAATACATATGTATAATTTACAAAAAAAAAATATTTTTCCAAGCTGATTATGAGTTTTCCATGAATCTCCAAAGATAAATAATATCTTAATCAAATCAATCTCAATACAATCTCAAATCAATCTCAAATCAATCGCAAATCAATTTCAAACCATTCTCAAATCAATTTCAAATCAATCTCAAATCAATCACAAATAAATCTCAATTCAATCTTAAATCAATCTCAAATCAATCTCAAATCAATCTCAGTCAATCTCAAATCAATGTCAAATCAATCTCAAATCAATCTCAAGTCAATCTCAAATCAATCTCAAGTCAATCTCAAATCAACTCAAATCAATCTCAAATCAATTTCAAATCAATCTGAAATAAATCTCAAATCAATCTGCTACATCATAACAACGATGTAATGTTCTAAAAAAAATAAATAAAAACAGGCGACTTTGAAAAAAATAAAAATAGACGATTTTAAAGCAATTCAGTATCTGTCATAATTTTGTATTTAGCTGGTACTAGTATTTAGAAAAATACGATATACTATCGTGTTACATATTATGCCAACGAAATTCCAAAGAAGCGGAACACATGCATTTAATCAAATATCCAGAGAGACAGCAGCCTCATAAAACCACATTTAGGAACTTGTCAATCAGTTTAAGAGAACACGATTCATTTAAAAAGCCTGTAAATTCCCGTAAAAACCATGCAATACATAAAAAGCAACTAATGTTTTAATAGCTGTTACTGAAAATCCAGAAATTTCTACACGGCACATTGAACAAACATTTGGAGTAGCCCATTCTATTGCTAATCTTATTTTACAAAAAGAAAAATACGTCCATTTAAATTTAGAATATGTCAGTAGAAGTGAGGCACCCTCCCACCACTGCAAGCCCCGGCCACTTTCACTTTTTACTCGCCCACGTGGGAGACCGTATTTTCCACCCATATGGTTTCTTTTCGGAGGCCTTTTCAACCCATAATTATTTTTGTTTCTATTCGCCCACGTGTGGGACCGCATTTTCCACCCCTATGGTTTCTTTTCGAAGGCCCTTTTCATCTCTAATTATTTTGTTTTTTACTCGCCCATGTGTAGAATTAGAGCCCTTTTGGTTGTGTTAAGAACTTTTTTGTCGGTTCACACCTATGGCTTCTTTTCGGCAGTCATTTTTAACCCCTTGATGGAATTTTTACCCTAATTACCGCCTCTTTGGCAGTTTAGCCCCTAGAAGGTAGGCAAATGCGTGCGCGTACAATGTTCTAATAAGGAGGCCTAATGCTAGCTTGTAAGACACGTGTAGGGCTTCGCAACTTGTTCTCGGGCCTTCGCCCCTGGCTGGAGATGGTATGGGGACCCTAACCTTATAAGACAAGTGCAGAGCTTAGCCCCTATCGTGGGCCCCTGGTGCAATTGTATGCGGGTTCTAACTTAATCTTACAGCTGTAGGCCTTCGCCCCGTCATACAAAATTGTATTCTAATAAGGTGGCCCTAGCCTTGTAAGACAGGACTTGTATCAGGGTCTGCGCCCTGGCCCCTTTGAGTTAAAATTGATTTTAGCGCCATCTAGTGGCGTATAGACTAATGAACATTTTCTATAATAGAAGTTGTTAATGTACACCTCTCTCTTGTTCATCATGGGGTTAAAAATGACTGCCGAAAAGAAGCCATAGGTGTGAACCGACAAAAAAGTTCTTAACACAACCAAAAGGGCTCTAATTGGGGTGAAAATTCCATCAAGGGTTGAAAAAGACCTCCGAAAAGAAACCATAGGGGTAAAAAACGTGTCCTACACGCGGGCGGCCATAAAATAGGGGTGAAAAAACACGTTCTACACGTGGGCGAGTAAAAAACAAAAATAATTAGGGATGAAAAGGGCCTTCGAAAAGAAACCATAGGGATGGAAAATACGGTCCACCACGTGGGCGAATAGAAACAAAAATAATTAGGGGTTGAAAAAGGCTTCCGAAAAGAAACCATATGGGTGGAAAATACGGTCTCCCACGTAGGCGAGTAAAAAGTGAAAGTGGGCGTGGCTTGTGACGAAAAAAAAGTGGAGGGGAGAGTGTCTGTGTACTACTTCTGTCAGAGACTTCGGCCAGGGGAATTAACCAGTCGCATAGAGTTCTGTGAATTATACACCAGGTAATGTGCAGATAATGAATAATTTCCATATAAAATCATTTGGTCGGATGAAAGTCAGGTGAACAATAATGGAATCTTTAACAGAAGAAATGCTCACTGTTGAGCGAAAGAAAATCCTAGAGTTTATAAAGTGCGCAGACACCAACACCGGTTCGGTTTTAATATGTGGGCTGCAATATTCGGAATGCGAATAATGAGTCCATTTTTATATAACGGATCTTTACATTCTGAACGCTACCAAAATTTATTATAAAATGAAGTAGAAACAGATTTAGTTGATTTACTTCAAGCGGATATTGAAGATTATTGGTTTTTACAAAACGGTACTCCAGCACATAATTCCATAGCCGTCCAGGAATATTTATCGGCCAGGTTTCCAGCAAGATGGATTTTAACATATTCAAGAGTAAGATAGCCAGCGCGATCCCCCAATATAACACCTCTTGACTTTTTTCTCTGCCAAAAATTATATTTATCGACACAATGTTGAAAATGGCAAACAATTGCTGAACTTAGTTCTCGAAGCATTTGAAAGTATCATCCATTATTTAAAAATGTCCCCCTCTCCCTCTTCTTCTTCCTCTCATGTCCAAAAAAAAAAGATGTATCCAATAGGGATATCGACAATTTTTTTCAAGTACCATTACAAAAAGGCTAACCCATATAACCATGAAAACTATACATAAACCTTGGTATTTAGGTCTTCTAACACAAACAACTTTCAATCATTCGTTTCATACATCCAAATTTTCATACATCGATTACACACAAAAATTCACGATCCATTTTTCCGGTTTAATTTCATAATTATTAGTATGGTAGGCCACGGACACCATTGTTGATTGACAAATGCTACTTATACTAATATAACGTTTAGTTTGAAGTGGTTTTCAGTTTCGTTAGTATTTTTAGTCGCTACAATGCATTTTTCTAATCTAGAAAGGCGTGATATGATTGAATGTTATATTCAGTGCCATCATCTCTTATCCAGAATGCATCAACTTCAACACGAGAAATTAGTATGCAAGCAGGAATTTCACAGCGTACTGTTGTACGAGTGTTAATAAAGCATAAATTCCAACCCTATAAGTTATTAACTTCACATACACCACGCCCTGCTGTTACTTTTCGACATATGGAGTTTTGTACGTGGTTTAGAAACAAGTGTTCAGTCGATCCACATTTTAAATTTAAGGCACTTTGGAAGGGCGAAAGTAGATATACAAATTACGGGATATTTAATAGGAACAACGAACATCCCTGGTTACAAGTTTTTTCGCTTTAGCGTGTTTTCGTTTTGCGTATTTTTTTGTGTTGGCGTGTTTTCGTTTGTGTGTTTTCGTATTTACGTGTTTTCGCATTTGTCTGTCTTTACGTTTACGTATTTTTTGTGTTAGCGTGTTTTCGTGGTAGCATTTTTCGTTTGTGTGTTTTTGTGTTAGCGTGTTTGCGTGTTTTTTTTTGTGTTAGTGTGTTTTTCGCGTTTGCGTGTTTTCGCGCTCTCGTGTGTGTGTGTGTGTGTGTGTGTGTGTGTGTGTGTGTGTGTGTGTGTGGCGCGCGCGCGCGTACGTGCGAGCGTACGTGCGTGCGTACGTGCGAGCGTGCGTACGTACGTGCGTGCGTACGTGCGTGCGTACGTACGAGCGTGCGTACGTGCGTACGTGCGTACGTGCGTGCGAGTGTGCGTGCGTGCGTGCTTACGTGCGTGCGTACGTGCGAGCGTGCGTGCGAGCTTGCGTGCGTGCGTGCGTGTGTGCGTGCGTGCGTACATGCGTGTTTTTCGTTTTATCCTCGTGCTAAAGCAGTACTAGTCGATTTAGTTGTAGGCACTATTGTGTTTACTAGAGACTATAATTGGAAACGTTGCACAATTCGGTTTATTGATTTTAATAACAATTGTTGTCGTCGGCCCAAAAAATCTTGTGTATCACTCTGCCATAAAATGGTTTGCGAGTACTCATGAATTTGCTCGTACTCGGAAACACCCTTTTTCTGGCCTTATAATACAAATTAACTATTAAAAGATCATGTTATGACTTTTGTTTTTATTTTAATTCGAACGTTTTTATGATTGTTTACGTAGATAATATTCTTGTATCTGGAATTAAAAAAATATGTCATAAAAGAGACTAAATGTATAAAAGATGAATTTCAAGCTAAAGAACTATGAGAAATTAACAATTTTCTTGCGCTAAATATTTCACAAAAGTAAATGATAAATAAAACTTTAGAAAATTTTAATACGAGATCATGTAAACCAGTTTCAAAACCTATGGAAGCAGGGTTTCAAGTACCAGAAAATCAAGAAATTAATTGATGTCCCATTTAGAACACTAATTGGAAGTTTAATGTACCTCACGGCCTGACCTGGCATTCTCTGTTTCTGATATCTAAGTTGATTTTTTGCATAAGCGTACACACGAAGTTTGGCATGCAGCAAAAAAAATATTGCAATATAGCAAAAATTTGGAGCTGACATATAAAAAAGGAGACATGTTAAATGCATATTGCGACGATAATTGGGATACCGGTAAAATTGACAGACCAAATGTATCTGGTTGGATTACATTTTATGCTGGAAATCCCATCAGCTGCAGAGTTGCCTTATCAACCGCAGAGGCCGAATATGTAGTAGCAGCCAGTGCAGATCAAGAACTGGTCAATCTAAAGGGTGTTTTAAATGAATTTGGTATAAATAATTCGATTAGTTTATTTTGTGATAATTAAAGTGCAATTTCGATGAGTATGAGTTGGGAGAATTCTAAACGAAGCAAGCATATGAAGACTTAGTCTTCAAAAAGATTTTACGATGAAATATGTTTCCTCTGTTCAAAATGTTGCAGATATATTTATTTACAAAACCTTTGTGTAGAGAAAAATTTAGAACAGACTGTCATATATTTTAATATTTTTGAATTATATAGATTTAATATTTAAAAATAATTCAATCAAGAAGGAGTGTTGAAAATATAATACCAGCCTCTGTATACATGGTATCCATAGTGACTAAAATATATATAAAAAAGTAGATTATTAGCCAACTCTGTTGTTGATAGTCTGGTTCCCATTCTTTATAAACAAGCAGGCAAACGCATTCATTTACAATATTATTGATGTTGCTATTCAAAAACCCTTTGTTTAGAAAGGAAAAATCCATATCATTACAGGAATACAATGCATTCGACTTTTTGAAGGAAGTAGATGTAGATGACACATTGGTTTTAGTTGCACATAAATATAATGAGAACAATATAAAACTTCATTACAATGTGAAGTCAAGAAAGCGATATTACATATACAGTCAACCAAAGCACAAAATAAACCAAAGGAAAAAGGAACCTTGTATTCCTTAACAAACAGAAAAAGTGCTGTGCAATGTTGTAAATGTGGTGTGGTGACAATATATTTATAATCAACCAAGTTTTCATATTTGTATTAACTTCAACATAAAAATATAAAATTGTATAAGCTCTAATCGTTGTGTCAACAATGTCTGAAAATTTTCGAGTAGGAACTGAAAACTAATCACGAAACTGTAATCGACCGAAATAATTATATGCGTGAGGTTACTGCAAATTATTTATTTAATCTTACTACAAATTATTTATTAAATAAGCACCAGACATTCCTAAATATAATCTTAATGATCCTCACACCAGGGCACATATCCAAACTATCAAAAGCCATTGAAGAATATTTATGGCGTGGTCACTAAGGAAGGGTTCCATTTCAACGAACTTTACAAGATATGGACACCTATTGGCATCTAGAATAAAAGAAAGGAGTTTCTAATCGTATTTCTATAGAGAATTTTCAAACATTTCACTTAACCGAAAAGATCCACTCTAGTTTTAATAAATATTGATTATAGGTTGTATAAATAATAAATAAAATAAATTGGATCTAACAATTTACCTTATAGGTACTCGTTTGTATAATATTAGATAAAAAATCATTAGAAGAAGCCTACAGTAGGAATACATTTGCTTAATCATTGTAGAATTAAAAATAGTAATGTGAACGAACTGCTCTCGTGGATCAAGTGTTAGACCGTTTTTCTACAATAGAGAAAAGCCAAAGCGCTCACTCACAGACAAGAAGTAAAACTGTAGGTCCTGTGGCAATATAATGCTTGAGACAGATCCCATACTGAAAGTGGAATTCCTTTATTAGAGTAGTCTGGTGACCGCTATTGGTAACTATTAGTAATTGATATGCATAAAGATGCGACATTTTTGTTGGTATTCACATCTCAGTGCACAAATACAGACACGAAAGATAATGATAAAAGACAAATACATGAATTTAAAAAGCCTGCAAACATAAAGTTATACTTGTCCTAAAGGTGTGCTTTTTATACATTGCAATAGTAGCATTAGATGTCATATAACTTTTATATAACATGCAAAATTTTATACTAAAAAAACAAATTATTAACAGTTTATTAAAAAAATATAAAAATAGTGGTAGTCAATTTCGAACACTATGTGCTTCAACCATATGTTTCTTATACCCCTCCCTATAATCGAATGATTCTGGACATAAATGACAACAATACATATTAGTTAAATCAGAATGTACTAAACGAACATGATATTTTAAAGCGGATTGATTTGAGTAAGTTTTTCCAAATGTGGACAAGTTCGCATTGCGAACTATGATGAGCTTGCTGATTGTCAGGAGTTGTCCTTATCACTGAAATATCACTAGGTAATTCTTGTATTGCAACTTCTTCATCTTTTGATGTATATCTTCTAATTTTAAAACTTTCTGCTGAGGTAAGTAAGAAGCTACATCAATCGTACTAAATGGAGATAATGTATTCTCCAATATTTTATGTTTAACACCTTTTTTATCTAAATCACAATCAATATGCTTTATTGTCTCAGTTAAACTTGGTGATTCCTGAATAATAGTAAGATTTTCCAACGGATAAACAACAGTAGGTGATCTACCTATGTAACAAAAATATTATAATGTGTTAAATTTAAAATCAATTTAATCATACTTGCATGAGATGTCAATGATCTCTCTAAAATACTGGTTTGTGCTTCCTTGACTTCCAAAGCAGCTTCTAAGATTGACCCTTGTAATTTTAATACATTATCTGTATCATAAATATCAATTTTATCATTACAATTATAATCACTGGAAAATCATCAGAATTTCAACTTTAACAGTTTCCACATTAACTGTTTCACATTTTTCTGAAGATAATAGTTTCTGAGGTGGTGATAGTGTTGCTTCCTGTTTCGTTTTTAGTTTAACAGATTTTGAATCTGGAGATTTATTCATTCTTAATGTTTTAGAGTTTGGTTTTGGTGGACTGTTACAAACAATAGTTTTTGTGGGCATATCACGCAAAATCATATTTCCTACAAGACCAGAAACGTGAAGTGCTTCTGCTGTTTGTAAAAAGGAACTTAATTTATCCTGTGTTATTAAAACTTCACCCTGGTACATAAAGTTTAGAACTGCTATAAGATCTTGATATAATACATCTTTCAATATTACTATGGGATGTGGACAAGGATTCTCCTAAAGTTCATTATTGTAGTTAAATGAGATTGTTTAAGTGTATTACTCACTTTAAAAACTGACCTAAAATATGGACTACATGCCGATAAAATAATTTTATGCGCTTTTATTCTAATTCCTTCACAAGTAAGAGTAACATCTGTAAGGTCTTCTGTGTTTTGTAAACTCCCAAATGCATTTATAATAGTAGTTTGAAAATTATTCCATTTAAGGCAAAATTGTTCTACTGCCATGATCTTAAGAATTTAAGTGAAAACCAGAAATTATAACCTTATAAATTAAAATTTTTCTTAAACAAAATGTACTATACGACTTTGACTCATATAGGTAGTGTAACAAATGTGTGCGAACATGATTTCCGTAACCTAAATTCTAAAAAAAAATTATGCATGGAAATGAAAGGGTTCAATCATCAATGAGCATTGTTTCAATTTGAAAGCAGTAGAGAGCGCTCAAAGACGTTATGCTGTAGAGAACCTCAAGTAAGAGTTTGCCCAAAGCGTTGCCAGGTTTTGATTGGTGCCGCCATTTTATATGACAATTTAAATTTTTACCGCGTCGACTAAAGCAAAATATTTTTCGATACAAGAAAAGAGGTTTTCATTTGCATTTTCAGTTGTATGTGTCATTACTGAAACGATACAAATACGTACCATTTTTAATTTTTTTACTGTTTATTTGAATAAAACAGTGGCAGTTAAGAGTGAGGTTATTTTAACATGTTGACACTATACAATGCCGCTGGATGCCTTGTTGCAAGTATTAGAAAAAGCTAGCCAACTACCGTGTGCCAATATTGTATAGCTTCAGTAGGCTCTAAAACAGCTACTAATTATCCATATTCGAAATTAGTAAAGTTACGACGTTATCTTAACGACACTTTATTTTTTCCTAATAAGAACACTTTTGAATTTATTTTATCAATGAAAGATGTTTTTCGGTAACATCAAAATATCATTAAACAAATTAAAGGTCCCATTTCATTTTTGCAACTGAAATATTCTTCCATCAAAGGCAGTCATATTTTAAGCTGTCACAATCTGAGGAAAAAATAATGAACAGGTTTATTAGGTTCCGCTTAAAAATTTTTTGCAGGAAAAATAAAATACGGAAAATGTTTCATGCTAGCAAAAGCATGGTATAGTAAAATAGTTATGAAAAACATCAATTTTTTTGTCCTTTTGTGATCCTTTTAATAAATTTCCCAATCTACATTTGGTTTTTAATTTGCATCGTAGTGAATTCCTGTGTGAATTTAAAATTAAAGGTTAAGGACTTTTCTAAATAAAACTATTGCATTTAACGCCGTTAAATGCAATAGTTTTATTTAGAAAAGTCCTTAACCTTGTGAAAAAATCAAGATATCAAAATAAAATGGACGTCACCACATAAACTAATATTAAAAATTAAATTTCCCGCGCTTGATTTAGATATAAAATGGCGTCTTCGACCACTCTCATTGAAGGATCTCTATTATGCTGCTGAAATTAAGTACGGTTGCGGTCGCGGAAAACTCACCACTTACATTTATCTAGAAGTCGTTTATTGAAATTTTTTAATAGAGTAAGGGGACTCTTTATGTCAATATGACGTTCATTTACACTGGCGTACCATAATGCAATTAATTAATGTCATAGCTTATGGAGACTGCACTTTCATCTTAATCAAGTTCGTACCGTACGCCAATGATTTTCTATTGAATTACAATAGAAAAATGATAATGGTAACTTTTCCCTGGCCGCAATTATACATATCAATTATAAAAGGTTTATTCTTTGCGTTTTCGTACTTAACTATGATAAAGAACCCCTGTTATTATGGTATATTACACAACAATGGTGTTTTGAAGACAATTATGTATAAGTCGTAATTCGAACAAGCGTAGTTGGCGTATAACACCCAACTTTACCATTATAGCAATTTACACGAATCAGAGCAGTTACGTCATAACTAACTACGTTTCATTACGATGTTTAGAACCCGCCTATTGTGCACGAGAGGATGCAGATAGAACTGATTTAGAGTGGCAATTCTGTCCGGTATTGTCAAGCAGTTATGACATTAAACATTTGACATACCATAGATATCTTACTTAATAACTAGATAACCAGAACATTTGAGCTGAAAATGGTCGAAAATTTCGGACATGTGCAGTCGTATCATTAGAAATGCCAAGTTCAATTTTTGATATTAATTGTAATTGTCGAAAAGCGTTTCTCTAACCTCGGTTTTCGCGCTTTTCGAGTTTACTGTTAGTAGAAGTGAAATATGAGAAGCTGCATGGTGCCTTTTTGTCAAAATGATCGCAAAAAATTAAAAGAAAATCTACAATTCTTCAAGTGAGGTCATAAATAATTATATAATTACAACTATTTGACTTCTTGCACACACGGCGGCATGTTATTACATAGTACAGTATTCACTAGTGCGCAATTCCTAATAATAGCCCATGCGCAGTGTTGTGATATCTCATGATTTTACATGAGTTTCAATGATTTTGCTCTTCATCTCATGGCCTAATGATTTAACTATAAAATCTCATGATTTTCGTATTTTGCGTTTTAACATCATTATAAATTGAACAAATACAATTTTAGGTGCTCGAATAATAAATTAGCAAGCATAATATCTTATTAAAAATATTTTAATACGCTACGCTACTGGACACCTCCGCCGCTGTGCCGATATTAATGGGCGTTTTTCAAAGACATCTTACAATACTTGCGGGTAGATGGCAGCATGCATACTCGGTTTTAGTCATTTGACATATACAAGTAAACACGATCGAGTACTTCTAGTTTTCTTAATTTATCATTTTCCTGTATTTTACTATTAATTGGAATGGCAAATAACTACGGAAATTGGTCTTTGAAAGAGTTACAAGCAGAATTACGAAAACGTAACGTAAAAATTCATGGCAAGAAAGCAAATTTGATTGAACGATATGTTAAGTAGTGCCTTGTGTACACAATTTAGTATTATTTACCCAATTTTATCATTTAGACTGAAAATATATGACCAGAATTTCAATTTTCCTGCAGAGGGCCTGATATTACAATTTATAGAGGTATAAATGCCTCTTCAAAGTTAATTGTCGCAGACTCCATTAAAGAGAACTATTTAAATGTGTTTGAAATAGTGGTTGGTACAAAACCGTCTAACATGTATAAAGAAAAATATTTATTATCTATGAGATATGCTTTTCATAACTCCAACACTTTTATAATGGGTCGAGTGGCCTCTGAATATAAAAAAAATGTTCTTTATAATATTTAATGTTATGCTTCAATGGTTTTATTAAGGAAGCAGAATGTGAATGTGCAGCTGGTAAAGGCCCTGTTGCACAATGCAAGCATGTTTTTGTTGGCATCGAAGCCTTGTTAGAATTTTAAAAGATGTATGTACATCAATTAAAACTCGAGAAACCTGTACTGATACATTGCAAAGTTTTCACCAACCAAAGAAATACAAAGGTTCGCCTATTAAAGCATGTAATTTAGAATTAAAAAGACAGATTGTTAATCTAAATGTTTATGATCCTCGCCTATCTAAATATATCGACAGTAACTACGAGCAATTTTTTAAACAATGCTGTATTTCATATGCAGCCTTCAGCAAAGAAAAAATTCTGATATTACAGATAATACCACCTGCAAATCTTATGGGTGTTTATAATGATCATGATTATTTAAAACTGCATGCTGAAGATCAATTTTTAAGTGATATTGGTGTAACTTCAATTACCTATGAAAAAATTAAGGCAATAGAAGAAAGTACATGAGCACAATCATTATGTAAAACCTGGCACCAAGAAAGAAATTATAGATTACAAAGTTCGAATTTTGGTTTGATATGCCTAACTTGTAAAAATTTTGAAAAACTTGCAAATAATTTAGTGAAACTAGAAGATTTGTCTGCTATTCGTCATGGTAAAATGTACGAACCTACTGCTAAAAAAATGTATGAAAAACAAATGAACACAAACGTCACAATGTGTGGTTTATTTGTTTCAAGAACATATCCTTTCTTATGTAGTTCACCTGATGGCATAGTAGATGACAACATTTACCTAGAAATTAAGTGCCCTTATTCAATTAAAAACTGCCATATTTCACCAGAAAACCTTGCGTATATACCTTTGTGAAAAAAGTGGTGCTTTTAAATTATATGAAAATCACAATTATTATTTGCAGGTACAAGGGCAGTTGTGCAGCAACAAAACAATCTGTCACTTTATTATTTATACACTGGTTGATTTTGTGTTATTAATAATGAAAAGAAATGATGTTTTTATTGGGGAAATGATTAAAAAACTATCAATATTTTTCAATAAGTATCATAAAAAAATTATTGCTAATAAACACTTTTATAAAAATTATAAGGACATATTTAATTAAATCGTACATTTATGACTCCTATGTTTCATATAGATAGTGTTTATTATGTACCTATCTGTATTATTACAATTATTAAATATAACATTAAGTACTACATATAAGTTTTTTATTCTAATTTCTATCAAAACTCAACATAATTTTTACTAATATAAGTTACATAATCTAACTTTATTGACAAATACATTTTCATGCATTTCAATCTACAATTAATCGTCGAAAGTTACACAGCATAAAACATACAAATACTATATCTTCGGACATTAATACTTCAGTTTCGCTTAAAGTCCCTTTAAGTATTTTAAATGTTTTGGCAAGACCAATGATTCTTTCGATGTGCACCCTCTTACTAGATATTTTCCTGTCATGTTGGATTGTGTTGCATGAAAGTTTATTTTTCTTTTTAAACAATTTTAGTATGTTCACATGAATACCATGCGAAGCAACAATATCTTGTATATCAAAACCTTTGTCCGCCATAACCGAATCTCCAGGATCACATTGTGATGGTATCCAGTTGTTGCGTTCTACCAGCTGTCGATCACTTACTGATCCCCCATATGTCGGACTAACAAGTGACGTTAGTCCACCTGGCGTACACCCTATCATGATCTTTACAGTATTTTTGTTTTAGTAATGGGAAAACGTCGACTGCTGCGCTGTTGGTAATGATGGTTTATTAATTGGAATTTCAGTTCCATCTAAAATTACCCTTGTACTTGGAAACTTACTATAAAAATCTGTGGGTGCGAAAAATTGTATCAATTGTTTAGAAGGCCAAATTGATACTTCCCTCCACTGCAATGACATAAATTTCACCCAGGTGATTACAATACTTGACACATCCTTAACATTTATATTAAACAAAAGACGACTCAAAACGTGTTTTATGTTGCCGTAGATATATTAAACTTAGAAAAAATTGATTTAGTATATTAATGTGACTAGGTGGATTGTTGTAAAAGTATTTTAAATTAAATAGTGCACTGCCAAGAGTCTCAAATACAAACAAGAACTTTGTAAATGTTTCTAGACCTGTGTAAAAATGTATTCCCTTAGTGTTGCAAATGTACATCAAAAATACTACTATGAAAATTGGTTTGCGTTGCTGTGCTAAAAGAAGTGCTTGTTTCATTAGAAAGATCTGTCTGAACTTCAATGGAATTCCATGTAATCTCAGAGTTGACATTGATAGTATGACAAATATCTACTTCAGGAACATTTTCTTGCTGCTCGTGTATAATAACATCATCCTCTTGAATTTGAAAGTCCTCTGTTGATACTTCAACTTGGACACATTCAACAATATTCACATTGCTTCGTTTCTGCAAACGAATGTCGCGAGGTGTAACATGTGTTATTCTTCTCCACACAACAAACTGGCTGGGAACCACTTTTTTTCAACAGTAAAATTTAACCTACAAGTTACAACTATTGAATGAATCAATAGGTCCAGATTTACTGTGCGCAACCTCTTTATTTTTCTACTTACCAGTTACAGAAGTTTTTATGCAATCGGAATCTAAAAAATGTTCTTTGCATACTACACTGGTTGGTGTTGGTTCCCACTTATCTCGCCGAATTGCTCTTTTCCACATTCGTCGCTGTTTAATATCTTTGGGAAATAAATGTGCTCCAGAATTGGAACATTTGGGTACGCAGCAAAACGTTTTCATAACTATTCTTCGCAATTAAATAAAGTTAGACACACATTATATTCAATACAGAGAATTTCAAACTAAACCGAGTACGCCTGCTGCCCTCTATCAACAGAAATAGTTACGAAAATACCCCATTAACTTCAGACACAGAGTTGTGCTTCAGATGCTTCAGTGGAGGATGCGTGATGCAGGCCAATTTTTTGCGTCTAGGCCAGCGAGGCCATGGCCTAGGGCCCTCTTGTACAAAAGGCCCGGTCATCTGTCTTAATTTTATTTTCAAAAGTTAACTATCTTGCACTAATTTTTTGTTGGGACCGACTCCGACCGCAGCGAGTATTGTATAAGTACACGCAGATTCTCATAATCATAAAAAAGTCAATATTTATAATTTTATATACACAAAATTAAAATACAATAAAGTACTTATCTTTTTTGGGGTTTTTTAATGGTGTACTTTAAATTATACAATCTAAACGTTTCGATAACACTTACGGTTATCTTCGTCAGTTTGTTAAAAATTGTTAAAGATTATTTTTAACAAACATTACTACTGACGAAGATAACTTAAGTGTTATCGAAACGTTTAGATTATAATTTAAAGTAGACCATTAAAAACCCAAAAATAATATTTATTATGAGTGTTAATGGTGAAAATTTACATTTTCAAAATTAAAATATATTATAAGTTTTTGTTATGAACGAATAAGTTCAAAGGTACTCTAGCAAAGTACAGGTCGTAGTTTCAAATGCTACTCGAGGTAAACTTTTTATTTATGTATTTAATAAAATTAATAATAATTTTTAATTACATATTTACCTTTGAACTTATTCGTTCATAACAAAAACATAATAATTTAATATTAGTCAAGTTGCTTTGGTATGTGTGAATCCTTGCGATATTGCAGGCTCACGTTCCATTAATATAAGTAATTTGATTTTAATCTCATTATATTTAGAATTTACATTAGTTCTACATACATAAAGACAAAATTTACATCGATTGGGGCTTGAACCTTGATGGCGCAGTTGGTTAGCGCGGTACTCAAACAAAGTACAGGTCGTAGGTTCAAATCCTACTCGAGGTAAACTTTTTATTTATGTATTTAATAAAATTAATAATACTTTTTAATTACATATTTACCGTTGAACTTATTCGTTCACAACAAAAATTTATAATAATTTAATATTAGTCAAGTTGATTTGGAATGTGTGAATCCTTGCGATATTGCAGGCTCACGTTCCATTAATATAAGTAATTTGATTTTAATCTCATTATATTTAGAATTTACATTAGTTCTACATACATAAAGACAAAATTTACATCGATTGGGGCTTGAACCTTGATGGCGCAGTTGGTTAGCGCGGTACTCAAACAAAGTACAGGTCGTAGGTTCAAATCCTACTCGAGGTAAACTTTTATTTATGTATTTAATAAAATTAATAATACTTTTTAATTACATATTTACCGTTGAACTTATTCGTTCACAACAAAAATTTATAATAATTTAATATTAGTCAAGTTGATTTGGAATGTGTGAATCCTTGCGATATTGCAGGCTCACGTTCCATTAATATAAGTAGTTTGATTTGAATCTCATTATATTTAGAATTTACATCAGTTCTACATACACAAAGACAAAATTTACATCGAGTGGGGCTTGAACCTTGATAGCGCAGTTGGTTAGCGCGGTACTCTAGCAAAGTACAGATCGTAGGTTCAAATCCTAGTCGAGCTAAACTTTTTATTTATGTATTTAATAAAATTAATAATTTTTAAAATTAAAATATTATTCTGCTTTATTTATGGTGCCTACATTATTTACATCTTGTGCGGTGCGCGGCGCCGCCGTCAAGGCGTCAAAGGATTGGTAACGTATTTATGTGTGACGGGGATTACCCTTAAATAATGTTTATTTTTAAACCATTCGTCTCGTTGGTTGTTCCACTCGTTCCACGATTAGCATGGAGAAAGGTCTGTTTATTCTACACGATATAATACTGAATTTAGAGCACAGTTTAGTTTTAGAATCTACAAATTACGTTCTCCATAAAACCGTGCATTGATCTTAATCCAATCATCATACTTGGGAAAAACCCACCGGATTTCAGGTAAAGCAATAGTGATTAATTTATTTATTTTTTGAATGAGGAGTTATGCAGTTCGTGAGTAATGACGTAATGCGCATAAAAATCAGACTAGTTATTAGTACCTCAAAGTATTGCTTAAAACATTGTGTATGTCAGTTGTATCATACAATAAAGTATAAAGTAATTTTATCCAATAGTCCAAAATAATGAAGAACATTCCTAATTACTAGTTGAGCTTGTAACTTTAGATGTTTATAATTATTACGAAGCATCTTAACCTCAGGAACAAATTATATTTATATTTAAAATTCACATATCTCTATATACAAAATTATATTTACCTCTTTCTACAATGTTTATCGGTAATGTAGTTTTGAAAAAAAAATGTTTTTTGTAGTCGAGTAGTCTTAAAATTGTCTCGTTGACAAACTAAAATTGTTTATAATATGTCATATTATGGCACGATTTTCATTACAGTACGATTTATCGTGCCATAAAGGCACCATGGCAACAGCCAAGATAGAACACAAACAAAGCATATTTGTACTATACTGTATTAATATTGTAGGTAGCACACTACGAAAATTTGATGAATACATTGAAAATATTCCGATTGAAATTATTGTCGCGATAGCAAAAGTTAATTACTGAAGGTTATTATATAAAAATTGTTATTTGAGAATGGTTTGCATTTCTTTGTTGTTGTAAGAAATTTGTGTAGGGTTAACTGAGGGCGGCCCCAAGCAGATGTTTAAGTTGCGGGTGGAGGCTAGACTGCCTTTATCGAAGGGCAAGACAAATCACTAAATATGTTTAGAAAAGCGTTTGGAAATAAACTGTCAGTATTATACAAAAATTACACCGCGGTCAAAGCATACGTTGTTCAGGGATTGAAATGTGATATTTGAAATACAGGTTTCTACGGTTGATTGCACATGTTAATTAGAAATAATGTTTCTTTGTATAATTAAAGTCAAAAGCGTTCACACGAAATATTTTTATTGCTTTTGTTAGTTGATATAGAAAATAGTGGGTGAGGAAGAATAAAACGGTTTTGTTGGTCTTAGAAGGAGTCTGATTAGAATTTTCAAAGCGTGCGGGAGTAGATTTGAGATCGATTCGTGTTTGTTGAAATTAGATCTTCTTTTCGTCGTTTTGTGTTAATCGATAAATCCGAGTATTTAAACATTTGTGCTGGTGAAAGCTTAAAAGGATAACCTGCATTGATAATGTAAGTAAAAGCAAAGATTTTACGGTCTGTGAAATTACACAGAAAAGGTCGTTCTACCTACTCATTTAAATTGTTCAAGCCAAACTGAGACCCGGACCTGCAAAACTGTTGTGTTCATTGTAATTGCGCAAACATAGCGAAGCACGCTCTCTTTTCTCTCTTTATGTGTTCTATTTCGTGTATTGATAATTCCAACCTGTATTTATAATGATAAAACCACAAACGATCATAGGTATAAAATCAGAAAAGCTGATCCAAATGATCTATATCTATACAAACGTCCCTTTTGTTACCGTTATATGCCTATATGTCTATATTTTTGTGTTTTGTTTTATGCCTAAGAAGAATTGAGAGCGTTATTATCTTGCGTTTGTAATAATACGTACTAATCATGTGGGTGCATCGGTGTTGCAGGACTTTATGTCAGAGGTTATAGTTCGAATGGTTTTTCTGTGTAATACCTTATATCATTCATTGTTACTGTACATGTGTATCATTTGTTGTGCTCGTATCCACAAATTTGTATGTGTAACGGTACTTGCCCTTTTTCGTTTGTATCTACTTAAATAATCTGTGACCTGTTTAATTTTCTGTTGTTGTTTTATTTTAGGTGGGTTGAATTTATGAAATTGTGGATACGATCACACTGTTTATGTTTATTGCATTTAGGGGTAGTTATTTAAATCGCTTTGCATTTTATTTTGGTGATATTTAAATTTTGTAAGGTACGCCCTTTTAACTTGATTTAATGATGTCCTTGTTGTTTTATTTGTGTTCTGTTTATAAAATGCTTTATATGTAATTATTTACCTAAAAGCAGACAGGAATTAGGTTCCAAAAGGGATCCTCCTGTTGTATATTTATTACCTGTTTATTTTGCTTTAATTTGAATACCATTTGTAGACCTGATTTTATGTTTATTTGTGACTAAACTTCGTTTTATGCAATGTTATAGATTTGTACGCCTTTAATACCGATAGAGTAGTGTTGATACATATTTAACCCTTTGATTGCAATTTACTTGTGTTATCTGATCCTTGTTTTTTTCTTTTGTGTGATTATTATGGGAATAAAGGGAGTTTTCTTGGTGATTCTTTTTCTCCCGATGTAAATAGGATGACGAGCGAATCACCAGGTAGCGCAACTCGTTTATCTCAATTACAGTTTTGTTTCATTTAATTACCTGCCACCTTATGCAACAAATTAACCTTATCCGACCCTATCTCCGGCGCATTACACAACGTAGGTTATTTGCCCCCTAGACGATCACTGTTTTTTTTTATCAGGTTAGAATTTTGCGAGTTCAAGATCAGATTTGTAAATCAACTCTGATTATTTAATCACGGCCAGTAAGGGTGATTTAAGCTATTAATTGGAGTAAGCCTAACATTAGCCGACGTAGCATCATTCTCAGTGACATCAATTTAAGCAATTAATAAAAGCATCTTATCAGTTAAATTAAGATGCATCCTTTAGCTATTGTTTTGTCTCTTGAATTTGCATTAGTGCGAACAAGTACAAATTACACGTTTCATGATAGGGTACGTCTGGGTTACGACAATATAAAATGTACAATTTGAATTTACGGTAATTGTAGGTCCAGAACTTGAGCTCTTGACAATCGATTCACTTGTAGAAATACTGCAGGTTCCATCCGATAACCCAAGTCTCCGGGCAATTTTATTTTTATTTTCTAGCGAATCTGCCACATATCTCTCTGCTACTGCGTCACTTTTCCAATTGCCGTGTCTTTTAAACACCCTAATATCGGCACCAATGTCTGCCAGAATTGTTGCAGAGGTCCTTCGGAATGAATGCCCCGTATACAGTTCAGCATTCGGTAACTCCAAGTACTTTGCAATATTTCTAGGAATCTGTCCAAATGTGTTGATTCCTACGGCGTTGCAGGTGCATTTACCGTTATTATAAAACAAAAAAACTTTTGAATTTTGCAATGCTTTGGTCGCAAATTTCTATACTTTTTGATCAATTCAGTATAATCGATTCCTCCAGATTCATTCAAAATAGTAAACGTTCTTGGCCGATGGATGTTGGTATCCTTAACATGAACAATCAAAACGGAGCCTTCCTCTACAACATCGTTTGTGCATAAGTTATAGAATTCTACTCTTCTACACGCCCCAAACAAACCAAAAATGACAACCACCTACAATCATATTAGTTTAACGACAGCAGCTTTGACATTATTGAAATCATACCTTCAAAAGCAAATATTTTTCGTTTGGCGTCTTTGTCAAAAACTCCGTTAATTGCTCTTTTGAAAATACTTGCGATTTTTCTGGTACGTAACCAATCGAACGACTTTTTACGAAACCAATCGATTTTGGGAACCTGCCAATACACACGTTATTTTTTATTCGCAGCATACATTTCAGCTTTGAAAAAGAACACCATAAAGATGAGGCTTTGTACACCTTCGACTAATAAAAGAAAAAAGAATAAATATGAGCAAAATTAAAAGGTTTCGTAATACCTGGTCGAAAAAGTAAGCAAGTAGAATTTGTTCTGTCACAGTTTCCACACTTTTTTGTCTTAACACGACGACAATTTTTCAAATTCTTTGTTGTAGTCGGTTTCAGATCTTCTGGGAACCAAACTAAGCTCTGCTTCTTCCGCTTTTTTACTAATTCCGTCTTTTAATGATGACGCTTCCATTTTTTATTGTAGTTTATTGGGAAAAAGTTGAATTGTTTGGAAAAAACGCCATAGCAACTAGCACACTTTGCAATTTTGTATTTTTCGTAGTTTTGTTAAGATGAAGATAAAAGTGAAATTTAACTGATGTTCCATTGAGTCTACTCGACTACAAAATAGCGTAAAGCATTCGTTTATAATGTGCGGTTATATCGTTCGTGTTATAACAATCACTCCTATCATAATCGTTTACATTATAAACTAATGTTTTAATATACTATTATGTGATATATGAAGTAAAGCGTATAAAAGGGAAATTAACCCAACAATCGATACAAAACGTCAAAATGGGGAATGTCAGAATATTATATAAGGTGTCGACATACGATTATCACAGTCGCAAATATTAACACGACATTAAAAATTAAATATTTTAATTATTCATTTTCATTGTTTTATAGAAAAGAGAATCCCATTAAATTGTCTTATAAACACAAATCAGGTTGGGAAAAGAAGAAGTTAAAGTTAAAAAAAGAATTAGACAACAAAAAAACAACACGATTTTATGGAAACATTCATACTCTCATCAACAGCAACAGCAATTACATCGAGCGAAACAAAAGAACATTTAGGTGTGGAAATTGATAATAGTGAGATTTACAATGATGAAAATATCAATAAATAAACGAGTCAATGAAGAAGCATTTAGACGAGTTACGTGATGTAGATGTACATACTACAAATGCAATTGAAGCAAATATTTTACCGTATTCCAAAGTCATAGCACACTGGTCTTCGAAAATTACAAATGACATGCAAGAGTATTTTATACAAAATCCCCCTAACCAAATTATTGGACATTTGGATACTTCACGGAAATTATGCAAAGAAGGTGATACTACTCGATACCGGCAAATTCATGACTCTGTATTTAACAAACAAAGAAATAATGAATAGAGATTGGTTGATTTATTCATCATCTCAAAAATTATGCTATTGTTATGTATGCAAACCTTTTGAAAAAATGACTAATAGTTTAACAGACGGATTTGATGACTGGAAAAATGTACATGTTCGCATATCAGAACACGAACATTCCAAAGAGCACATGATTTCAACGTGCACATTTGTTATCCGGTCTCGAATTGAAGGTAAAATTGATACCAGCAAAACATGGGTTAGCATTCCGAGGTGACCATGAACGCATACTTTCTAAACATAATGGCAACTATTTAGGATCTTTGGAATACCTTTGCGAGTTTGCCCTTTTATTGCAAAGCATCTTGAAAAATATGGTAATCCTGAAAAGGGAAAAATCAGTTATCTTTCAGCTACAATATGTGATGAATTTATAATTCTCAGTATTCATCAATGAAATAAAGCAGGCGAAGTATTTTTCACTCATTGTTGATTCTACTCCTGATATATCTCACGTAGATCAATTAATACTCATTATAAGATATTTACTTCCCAGTGGTGATATTGTAGAAAGATTCCTGGAGTTCATTCCAATTTCTTCGCACACTGGTAAAAATTTTGAAACTGTGATCGTTAAAACAATGGAATCTTTGAGATTGGACTGCAGTATTGCAGGGGGCAAAGTTATGACAATGCTGCAAATATGTCGGGCCAGTCAAAGACTACAGAGTAGGATCAAACAACATAGTTCTGCTGCAGAATACATCCCTTGTTCAAGTCATACGCTTAATTTAATAGGTAACAGTGCACCCGAATGTTGCTTGGCATCAACATTTTTTTTTTGATCTGATTGAAAATATATATGTTTTTTTTGTCTGCATCTACACATCGTTGGGCTGCCTTAGAAAAAAGTTTTGAAAATACATCACATTGAACAGTCAAGAAATTATCAACTACAAGATGGTCATCCCGACATGACGCTATACGAACCCTTAAAACAGGTTTTGTGTAAAATAAAAAAGCTCTTAGTAATTTGTCTAATGATCATTCATTTGAGTTCGCGATATTTGTTGTAATATGGGATAAAATTTTAGCTCGTTTTAATGCATCATCTTTGTCATTTCAAGATCCTAGTGCCACTTTAAATATTACACAAGATATAGATCCTGCGTTAGAAAAATTTATAAATAATTTAAGAAATAGTTTCGAAGAATGCCAAAAAGAGGCTTTATTATTCGCAGATACTAAGGAATACAATACTAATACTACAAAAAGGTCAATTAAAAGAAAAACATTTTACGATGAAGGTACAGGAGAAGACGTATATTTAAAAGAACGAGATCATTTTCGTATACAAACATTTTTTATTATTTATGATACGATCATTAGTCAAATACAAATACGTTCTGAATCATACAAAAAAATATACAAAAATTTTCAATGTTTTTTTAGAATTAGATGCGTATTTAAACAATGACGTTGAATTAAATGAACTAAAGTTAATTTACAAAATAGATATTTCGGTAATAGATATAGACGTGCAATGAAACATTCTCCATATTCGGCAAAATCAATGAAAAAAACAAATATAAATGAAATGTTTAAATTAACAAGAGAAAATAATATATCTAGTACATTTGCGAATATACATATTTTATTAAAAATATTTCTAACGATGCCAATTAGCAATGCTAGCGGCGAAAGAAGCTTTTCTGCTCTCAAAAGGGTCAAAAATTATTTACGGAGCAGTTTATCTCAACAAAAGTTGTCGGCATTATCTTTGCTTTACATTGAAAGCGATAGTGTGCAAAAATTAGACTGTAACCGTTGACTGAACGAATTTCTGTAACGACATTATCGATGAATTTACTTCGGTAAAATGCAGAAAAGTGAATATTTAATTTTTAGGTTTCTATATAAAGATATATTTGTATTGACACTTTCATTGTGCCTTTTTGTATAATGTCGATTTATGCTGACAAAAAATAAGAACTAAATTAGAAATAAGAATTTTTTTGAACCGTTTAGTGGTTAATTCAGTTTATATTGTTTTTTTGTGATATAATAAGGTTTATAAGGTACAATTTATATTTATTGCTTATGTATAAAAAGGTGTTTACCAGTTTACCTTTACCATAAATACATAAAGATTAAAATTTTACAGAAAATATACTTTTGTTTATTTTTTATAATCTAAAGAACATTGTAAATCTTTAATAACATTATAAATTTATCAGGAAATTTATATTTCAAACGAACTCGCATTCGGCATTATAGAATTTATGCACCTACAACCTACTTAAAATGTAATTTTAGCAAAATTAAACATAGCAGCAATGAATAATCAAGCTTAAAAATTAGGCGTCAAAATCGATGAAAGCTTATGTTGCATTTTTTATAGATTTGACTTCAATTCTGGAAGGGGGGGGGGGGCGGGGCGTTAAATGCTCATGGCCTTGGGCCCGTACAATGCATAAGAAGGCACTGGCGTGATGCATATTTGCATGTGCTAATGCTAAATCTTGGATCTCGAATGGGGGATGACGTTTATTGTGAAAAGTTTTTCGTTTTTTTATGTAATTGGTTTCTTCTACCATAGTTTAATTAAATTGAGTTGAGTTTTAGATTCTTTTATGTTATTGTTATAAGTTTATATTAAAATGTTATGTAATAGAGTTTTCGTTGGTTGATTTTTTAAATAAAGTTTCTCCAATGCAGTTTTATAAATTAGGGTATATTGAAATAACCCAGACTTCCGTCGTTCGTGCAGTGTTACCAACAGAATATTTATTTGTATTTCTTAAAATAATTGTTTTATTAATCGAATTTGATTAGATTAGTTTACGAGAAATTCCTTCAGTACTCTTTATTAACGTTAATTCACATTTAAAATGTACATGAAATTACCAATAGGTATTTTGCATATAACATCATTTAGCGCCCCCTAGGATTTGAAACTGAACAATGTGTATGAAAAAAAGCTGTTTACGTTCATTTATATACGTTTTATCTTTTATTTGTATAAGAACATTAAAAGTGTAGAAATCGCAAATTTATAGTTTTACGTGTTGAATAACATTAATAAAATGGAAATTGAGTTTCATTGTGGGTTACAACCAATTCATTTCATATGCAGCAAGCACAATGAAAAGAACAATTATATAAGGCTGGTCATGTAATAAAACTAATAGAATTAAAGAAGAAATATCTGTCAAATAAAAGGATTTGTTATAGGCGAACCAGTGTGTCCTTAAAGCCATACGAAGTGTTATTGCAGGTAATCTTCTGTTATTTTAGTACATAACCTGAATTTAATACTATTGTATAATAGTATAATTTGCAACGCAACGTGCAGAAGTTAGGGCTAATTCAATACGCGACGCCCTAAATTATAGTATAGATGGCAATATAAAATGTTTAAAAACGGCAAAATAGTATATAATTAAATACCAAATATTTATTAATAATAGTCATGATTTTTATTATCAATCTCATGAATTTCTATCACCGTGTCATGAAAACGTAGAATTATGATCTCACAACACTGCCCATGCGCAGTTTCAATTCGGGTCATAAATGGTTTCAAGGATTGTTTATCGAAGTTGTTAAGTAATATTTCTATCTATGGACATAGCACATATTTTATTATACGCCTGACTACAAAAACAATTGTACAGCGAAAATATAATACGTCATCTCAAAAGTTGGGTTAGGAAATTAACCGAATTATGTTTTTTTGTGGTGGAAATGGTCAAAATTGGAGACGAATTCTGCACTGTGGAATATTTTGAAGAGGACCTTAAAACATTCCAAACGAAAACCAACGCAGTCTTTAATAAACGGTCAATGATTAGCATAGAGAATGCTCGAAGAAAAGGTTGACAATAGCAGAAATTCAAGGTAAGTTGTCTTAATTAACTTAATTTAAGGATACAATTCTTATGTTTTTTGGAATCGTTAATATTCATATATGTTTTTTACTAAAGGAAAACGTTGAAATGTAGATTAGGTATGATTGGGCCTATAGGCTGCTAATTTGCTGAAATTCTTGAAATTGCTGTAATTTGTATCATAATGAGTATTAAAATGCTCACAGTATGATTCCAAGGAAAAATTTTTTTGTTGCATAAAAATGTTGGGATAAATTCAGGTGCTTATAGTAACAAATTATTTCAGATTTTTTTTTTATAACCGACCTTTTCCTATTTGGTACCGACCTGCTTTGTCTAAAATAATTTGTTACGTACCAAAATGTAATGCATATAGCAAGTAACACGCGCTGCAGTCAGACCTGGATGTGATTGATCCTAGCACCTGCCAGTATGAGATATGCTGGCAACAATGAACTGCATAAGGCACCATTCTGCAATCTCAGTGTGTCTTCGAATGTAGGTACCCATATTTTTATACAACAACCCATTCCTTTAATTTTAATATTATTATATCAGGTGTATTATTAATTTAATTGCTCAGAACTGCTTTCATTTCAGAACTTTCCAAAGAAACTGGCCTTGCAACATACGACTTGTAGCAACAAAAAAACAAATTTTGAACACAATCACTGAACTGCAGAAGTAATAATACTTTTAGTTGAAACACTATTTCTAGATTAACTCTCCATAGAAATGTAGCTCAGACATATAAAAAATATCACAGTTTGCATTACAAGGAATTAAAAACATTTTGTCCTTAATAATTTCTAAAATTTAAGTAATCGTGTTTTAGAATTTGTTCAAACACTTTCCTCAAAATAGAAAATTGAGTATTGAAAAAGAGCAAAAGTAGAGCAGTTTCTAAAAGTTGGAGGCAATAAGATGAAGATAAAACATGTAGGTAATTGAATGTACATGTAATAAAGTAGTTTTGTTGAAAGATTTAAGAAATATTGCATATGATAAAAAATGCAAAGAAAATGGTTTGGCAACTGTTGTTGACCACCTCAAAACTGCATGTGGTAAGATTTCAAAAATCATGTTTTTTGCATAACATTTGTGTTTTTGTAATTTTCTAGGTGCTGAGTGTGAAATTCTTGTCGAGAGAGATATATTTAAGGGTCTTTTCTTTCAAACAACAGAAATGTGACAGTCATTTGAAGGAAACCCAGAATTTATTGCAATTGATGCCACATATAAATTGTTAAATATTGGGACACCTGTATACCTTATGCTAGTGGAAGATAGCAATGGGCAGTCTGAAATAGTAGCAGTCGCCATTCTTGTATCTGAAGACAAAGATAGTCTCAGATGGTTTTTAGAAGCGTTTAAGAAAAATAATCGTGCTTGGATAAAAAGTAAAATTATTATGGGAGACAAAGATTTATGAGAAAGACAGCTTCTTAAAGAATATTTAGAAAATTCCCATGTTGGTATTTGTAAATTTCATTCTTTAAAGACAGGGAATATCGTGTGAACACTTAGGCATTTCACCAGGACAAAGAGATCGAGCAAAAGAACTTTTCCAAAATATTATTGATAGTAAAGACGATGAAGAATATGATTCATTACGTCAACAAATTACAGAAAATTTACCTCCAACAGTTGTAGATTACTATGACAATAACTGGCACAGCAATAAAGATGAAAGGACTATGAAATCAAAATTCCTACATTCAAGCTTTACTAATAATACAACCATTAATAGACTTGAAAGTGTTAGACTGAACGTCAAATACGAAGACGCCAAGCTGCGCGAAAAAAATCACGTGACCGTGTACTATTCAACCGGAAAATATTAGTTTTTTAAGAAAAGTAAAAGTTACGTTTTGTACATTTTTTAGTTAATAACCTCTTAATTATGATGTTTATATTTTATAATTAGGGCAATTTAAACAAAAAAAAACATTTATTTAATTGTGAAAAGTGAAATATAAGGTTATGTTACTTGTTCATAAATTTACTCGGAAATGTTGTAATTCGCATTTTAATTATTAACCACAGTTCTATGGGTAGATAATTCGTGTCTAAACAGTTTTATACTGAGATGGTTATAAATAGGTGTAATAGAGGGGGTAGAGTTTTATCGAATTCAAATATTAGATAGTATGCAAGTTCAAATAAAGTTGAAGAAGTTATATAATTTGTCATGAGGAAAATATAGTATACGAATATAAACAGATGGTTTTTATACAACAAAACAGGTTTTATGCGGTTTACACAATGATGTTGTATTCATAAAAGCATTGAGCTATGGCAGTAGCATGTTAAAAAGGTCAACACGACACATATTAGTATGTTAAAAGATAAATAAAAAATTTCACATATAAATCAATATAATTAAGCAATTAAACACAACAGATATTGATTACATGAAGTACAATAATCCTAATATGTAGAACATGTTTAATAATTGGCACAATGCATAAAAACTATAAAAAGGGTTATGGTACGAAGACGTTATGTTGGTAGATCATAGACTAAGTGTTTAAAAAGTGCTTAACAAGTTAAAGTGCCTTAGAAACATATCTAAGAACATGAACAACACATGTGCAATGTGAAATTAACAATATAAATACAATAAAATATTACACAATTACTCTACACTTATTTCTTCGTTATCATAATCTGATATAAAATCAGATTCATCCGACGAGTCTCCACTCCTACGTATAATCAATTCCTCACAAACGATATCCATAACATGCTCTTTATTAATGTATTCCTCTTCAATTTCTTTAACATGACGGCACACTTCTTGTCAGTGGTTCTCCAAATCCATCGAACACTTTTCACGAGTTAGTTTTTCAACATCGGCTAATTTAAAAGTTGTGTTTCTCAATGCCACCCAAGCTTTTACAATGGCCCATATTTTTTCCATTGGATTTAGCTCCGGGTGCTATGGAGGTAGTCGACATACAGAGTGACCATGTTTCGCAAATGTAGCATCAATTGCATATTCCGTGTAGCTCGGTTTATTACATTTTATTAAATCATACAGCTCCACTTTTGTTTGGGAGTCATCATGTACGATCCCTCGTTGTAACCAAGTTATTTCCATTTTTTTACTGCTAAAAGTTGGATGTTTAACTGCTAACGTGTTGTGATAACTTGCATTATGAATAACAATAACTGACTTTTCGAGCAAATTCGGTAATAACTGGTGCTCAATATCCATCGTTTATAATTAATAAAGTTCATATCGTCGTGATAATTACCTGTTTTTGAGCCCGATTTAAAAACTAAGAGGGCATTATTGATCAATCCCATTCTACCACCAGCATGTACTATTATAAGACGTTGACCTTTACAGATTGGACATTTTAAACCTTCGTTGGAATCATCTACCCACGAATGTGGCGTTATATGCGATGCATGTATATATGTTTCATCTGTATACACAATGGGCCGCCCTGCCCTTCGATACTTTGTTATTGCTCGTATATAAGCACAAGGTAAAGATCGTACCGCTCCATTAAACATTTACAATTGTCAACGGTTTTCGTCCATTTAGAACCTATTTTATTTAAAAATCTTCTTAAAGACGTATCCTTCCCAGTGAAACCAATGGATTCGTCATCTTTAATAATATAGATAGCATTGACGGTTGGTCGTCGTTTCTCCGTGACATGAAAATTGTGTACAATGCGTCGAATGACTTGTTCCCCACAATTATCGACAGATCTTGGTGCGGTTTTCATTCTTTTATTGGAAGTTTTGAACGATTCTATTTCACCACGTTGAATTGCACTCCCTTCTCTAATAAGTCTAACGACGGTACTTTTAGATACTCCAGTTGCTTTCACAACGATATCAAGAACGTTAACTGTAAAGAAACGTAATCGTGAAAAAACTGACAGATTTTAATCGTACAATAATGACATACCTTCATTCATATTTTTATGAAACTGATAAACATTCCAAATAATTTCGCCGGCATCTTGCGATAAGACACGCCGCTTTTTTGCTGGAATGTTTGATGTACTGTCAGACGATGTACTCGCAGCACCCATTATAAACAACGAACTAAATCAATATATTATATTAATACATATTACTGTGGATTACAAATACAACTTACTTGTAAATCAAAGGTGCTGAAACGGAAGGAGTTTTGAAAAAACTGTTTACAATTGATAAAAACGTGCACGGAAAATGAGGTTAGAAAACAATAAACAACACTACATTTTGTGGACGGAGCATAATATCTACTTCTCACTCATATCATTATTCCATTTCTTTTTAATGCAATATTCGGTTTCTGCGCAGGTGTCTTCGTATTTGGCGTTTGCTCTAACAACAAAATCAAACAGGTTGTCAGTAAGAATTCTTCACTAGTTCATTTTGTCACGAATTTTTTCATGTTATACCAAGACATGGTAGAAGAAAGAGACCATGTTACTGTCTACCAATATTTTAAAGTTTCTCGAAGGAAATTCCCAGTCGCAACACCTGAACATCAGTACCAAGATCTGTTGACCAATTATGCATTTAGTTTTGTTAAAGAATTGCAAAACATAACACCAGTATCCAAAATTAAGCAGTCAGATTCTGAACAGTGCTATTCAATCCACCACAGGTCCAAGGCATATGAAACCACCATGGACAGTTCCGCATGTAGTGTTTTTGTATCAATGATGTTGCCTTTCAGGTAATTTATTATCCGTTTAATGTTTAATACACTCCTGGACAAAATTACATCACTTTAATAATTAAATTAGAGGCAAATTAAATAAAATGAAAAAAGAATAACATCATGATGATGCATTTTGATTCTACTTTTTTCCATATATCTTTTGCATTTACTCTATATATTTGAGAACCATCTATGTACATTTACTAACTTTGTTTATGTATTTCTTTTTGTTTCAGATATATATTTGGGGTACGTGATGCACAAGGATTAGACTTATTTGAATCTCATCTATGTAATAATAGATGGACATTTCAATACATGCAAAACAACCAAAGAATTTTTATAAACGCTGTAGAGAATGAGTCACATAAGGACAACGTTACCATTTTTGATATTTCAAGGCAGGTTTCATCAAAAAGGAAATTAAACAAATTTGAGAAATACGAGAATGTTATGTTACTATTTAGGGATATTGGTAGCATGACTTCTGATCAAGTTGGTGAAATTTTCGAAACTACCCTTGAACAGCTGTCAACATTGAAACAACTTGTTTTAGAGGGCAAAATGTTTCATATTGAGGAAATCGGTTTTGTAGATGTTAGAGGGGATCAAAGGATAGCAAATGGAAAGTCATGTTCAGAAGTCACAAAAAACCACAAAAACTTAGATGCACATGACCCACATGACATGCAAAACATACATTTTTTAAATGAACATACTTATTTTAAATTTCCAAATACTGATGAACTGGCTAGAATAAAAAACCAAAGTCCAATTGTAGAAGAATACTTTGAAACGTCAGATGAAACACAAGGTAGTAAGGCAAGCAATGTCAGCTTGTGTCACACCAGTAATGAATACAGTATATAGATTTACAAAAGATGTATAAAAAAAAACATTTTAAGTGATTATTATTCCCTAAGTACAAAAAGTAAGAGGACGTCCAAAAGGAAGTGATTGCGCTGTTATTTGTTTACCAAAAAAATTGTAGGTCAGTAAGAAAAAAATCCTTTTCAAAAAAAACCACCAGAGAGAAAGACTTAGTAATGTTAAAAGGCATAATCCCTAGAGATTTTGAAAAAATACATAATTACAAAAGAAAAATTGATGTTGACAAAGTAAGTGTAGATAGTACTGATCATTGTTTATTAGACCAACATATAAATATGGACTTGATCAGGAAATATTGCACAGATTCAAGCTGGCAAAAATTAAAATTGGTTCTGGAGGAAAAAAGAAAACTACATTGGATGTGCTCAGCATGTTTTAATGAACTGCATCTGAGTCAATCAATAATATGTGAAAGTTGCTTAAAACGGTACGGATCTAAACGGCGTCGGTCTGAAAACTGTGCCAAAGAAAATTCTGGTTTTGTAGATATTGTTATTCACCTTGGTGAAATATTCAGGTTTTCAGATTCTCTAAATCAATTTTCAGATTACCTAAATATGTATTGAATGTCATTCTTGTATGCATGTATTATTTCAGTTCGTTAATAAATAAATAAATACACTTGTATTATTTCATTTCAAGTTTTAGTTAAGGTAATGATAATTCTGTTAGGGTTTGTTGCTGGATGAGTGTAGTATCCAAACAATAGTTTTATAAATTATATTTTATTTTTTCAAAATATCTTAATTTGCTCACTTATAATTGTGCAACAGGTTTGTATTTCACCGAGTAAATTTGTGTTTTGTAATAAAAATCTGTTTCCTAGCAATTAGATAAAAAAAACTGTCAATAAAAATGCACCACCGAAGGTGGAGCAATGTTAGGTTGACAGTTTTTCAAGTCAAATTTCCAGAGAACACTGATTAGAATTTAAATAACACAAATTTACTCGGATTAAATACAAGCCTCGAGTGCTGGACAAATTAAACAACGAGGAATTTTGAAACATCAATGTAGTTCAATATGGGGGGTAGTTACTCATTCTTAAAACGATACAGTGAATTATTGACAAATGTCAAACTATTTATATGGGAAGGATACTGTGATAATTCATTAGAAAATAAATAAGTGAAAAAACCACTAGTACATTTGTCGCTGTAAACATTGTAGGTAACTTTTGCCGCTGTCAAAGTGATAATTTCACTGTGACACATGAATTTTTATACATGAGAAATTGTAAATGAAAATTATTTATATTTTGCACCTTCAAAACGGTATCTTTAAATTATGATAATATTGAGGGGAGGGGGGATACATTTTTTTATATTTCACCCCTCATATAGAATTAGCGTTTATTATATCACATATTTATTATTGTGGTACAATAAACATAACCCCTAAGCTGAGATTTGACAGTTGTCAAACTTATTCTTCACAATCTGACAACATCGGCAAAGTATTTTCTGTAAAATATAGCAGCGTGTCCTTTGAATATACATATATGGAAAAATATTATCGCGGGTCTGTTCACGTGCTAAGTGAGATAGAATACACAACAAACTAAAAGCGCTGATGCCATACATGCGTCGTTTGAGTAGGCTATACTCCGTTTAACGAACAGATTCAGCAAATGCTCCTCCCAAAAATTTGTAGGTGCGTGCTACTAACTGCGCATAGGCCTTGTTTACAACCATTAATAAATTACTTTCTGGGTAATACAGTGGTGAATTACTTTCAACGGTTCTTTATGTATGCATATGTATTATTGTAGTCCCTAAAATGTATAATTATGTAGTTTTAATAGTAATCAAATAATAAACATATTTAGAAATATAAATATTTTAAAATCACACATTTTTACGAATCAAAATTCTCTGTCACCAATGAATCGGTTTTAATACGGTTTGAAAACAAGCATCTTTGGTCTATGGGAATGTTGGCATGCTGTACATAATTCGTTAATGTTTACAAATCTCATATGGAGTCAAGTCAAATTGTCAGGGCCCGTATTTTGGAAATCGAAAAATAACATTAGTTTATTTGTTTGTAAAAGGCCATAAGTCGGGCAGGTAAATAGTAAATGAATAGAACTTTAAGCTTACATTTTATTTTTATAGTCAACTCCTTGTTGATGTCATAAGTGTTTGTTTATCTAAACAAACTGCAAAATGCAATTATGTTCCAGTTGACAAAAACCCCTTTATTCTTTAATAATTGCCACAAAAACCTTATCATAAGTAGTGCCTCAATTCACAATTCTTCCTGTAGCTGCATTTGTATTTTTTACTAAGTCTGTAAATAAAGCACAACAGGTCAGTCTTGTTCGGAATCTGATGAAGAAGTCATCGCCTATCTGTATGATCAACGGCTCTACTTGAACTTCTATAGTGATACCCAATTGCCACATATTTTCTTCCACACTTTGCACGTGTCTAATGGCGTTTTTCCAATTATCTGACGTTACGTTTGCAACAGCGGTGCAAAATAATTGGAGCACATATACGATTTTAAATGTTTTATTGTTCCCAGCAACCCTTGATTTGTACCCATAACAGTTAGATTGGGTTTAATTCGTTATGATATGGAGGTAAACGCAATACAGTATGATTTTGTGTTTTTGCTATCTCATCGACAACTAATTTAGGAGCAATAGCAGCTTTTCTGACAAGGTTGAGAAGTTCGTCTTTGATCATATCTGGTTCGTAATCAATGGATTTGCTGGTTAGCCATGCCTGAATGTTACCTTTTTTTGATGTTGAATCTGGATTTTTGTCGATCCTTCTGCTATGATAAGAAGCGTTATCTAACACTATAACAGAGTTTTTGTCTAAACGTCCAAGGACGTTGCGAAACCATTCTTCAAAAACAGCAGCTGTCACTTGTTCATGATAATAGCCAGATTTTTTTGGACTCGGAACAACAGCAAACCACCATCAACAAAACCGTCCTTGGAACCAATGTGGAGAACGATAAGGCGTATTCCTTTTCCCGATGGGTCCCGTAGCCCCGTTGTTAATCCATTAACAAACGCTTGCCTCGGAGTCAAGATGGTTGTATCTTTCCATACTTTGCTTACTGTATTTTCTAATTTGTCGTAGATAACGTCGCCTCCACGCAACTATCTCGGAAACTGTTTCTTGACCTCTTGGAATACCTATATTTCAAAATGAAGTATAATTTATGTTGGAGATAATGTATTCCTTTACTCACTTAAAACCAATTTCATTCAACAAGGTTCTTAATATACTCCTTTTTAATTGAGGCATCTCATCGTGCTCACCAATAGCGGCCACAATTTCATTTAGAGTAGGTGTATCGTTTTGTTCAAAGAAGGAATGGACTACACGCCTAAGATTACTCTTAGTTTCGTCGTCAATGTTGTCCAAAATTGCTCGTTGTCGGTGGTACATAGTCGGAGGATGTAATACCTGTGTTTGCTTGTACTCACGTAGAATGTTGTACACACTTTTATCTGTAATACCTAAAATGATAAAGTAATGAATAAAATATGTTTTTATAAAGTTATTATGTTACCTGTTGCTTTTGCTGTAAACGCAACATTTTCAATCTTGTTGTTGTGCGGGTTTTCTTCAACACAAACTTTAAAAATGTTTAAGATTTGCTCTTTTTCGTCAACGGAAAAATGCCTGGCCGGACGTTTTTTCGGGGGCGAAAAATTTCGTTAATCCATAATACATGTAATTATTTGCCAATAGCCTACAAAATTGTAGCTAGTATCGAAAAATACTGTTTTTGAAAATGAAAAGTACTAGAGCAAAAGCTTTAACCAAAATAAAGAATGAAAACACAAATGCTAAATGACAAATTACTTTGACATTTATAGGTTAATATAATACACAATTTTTTGTGGTTTTGTGAACCAGGCTAACCTATAGAAATGTGCCATTTAAATTTGGCGCTAACTCGTGAGAGGAGCACTTACTGAATCTGTTCCTTAAACGGAGAATAGTATCAATGACAGATTTAATTGCCACTGTCAACGAGAATTGAAAATCAGTGTTTTTACAAGTCCGACATAATACTCATGTATTCCAATGAAGACAAAATACAGATTGTTAAGTGGTATTATTCAGGAAGCACTGCACAAGAAATAATGGGCTTTTTCCTTTGAAAACAGGCCAATTCCATCAGAAAGTACGATTATGCGTACTGTTTGTAAATTTGAAAGATGTGGATGTTTAAATAATTGTAGAAAATGCAGTAGAATCCTGGTCGTAACTTAAACGAAGAGCGTGAACTCCAAGAAATTGCAGTGTGTAGTTTAGCACAAACTAATTTCCCGTGCAATAGTACAAAAATTGCTGAAGAAATGAATATTGACCCATGAACAGTTCGCAATATCTTGAAAAGGAATAAATACAGTTGCTATAAGTTGCAAACTACACAAGAAATTTTTCCAGATCGTCAAAAGTGTATGGAATTTTGTGAAGATATGATGAATCTTATAGTTTTGAAAAAAGTGTATACTGTTCATTTTAACAATAGTTGGTTTTTCAATGAAAATTATAATGTTAAAGTTAAACCTTAAACTTAAGTTATACAATCAATGTAAATGTTAATGTTCTTGTTTGTAGCTCTCGTAAGTTTCTTCTTGGTTCTTCTTACGAGAGTAATCGAACCATGTCATAAATTTGCAATTACAATAAACTTATATGTTTGAGGTACTATCATTTAATGTTTAAGTGCAAAGTATTTACTTAATAATTACTTAATAGTTTCAAAGAACACGTGACTTTTCAACATCATCTTAATTGCTTTGGTGTCGTTAGAAATGTTTAAGCTAGATTGAAGGAGACTTACGTAGTTCATATTTTGTGCCACCATGCAAATATGTACAAGTGGCAACATCGGTAAAGCTTATTATAAGTCAGGCCCGCAATAATGTTTTTCCATACCGGTATGTATATATATATATATATATATATATATATATATATATATATATATAGTGATATATACACAGGGTGTCCCAATAGCGCGTATTCGGTCGATAACTCCTTAGCCATTAAACTTAGAAGATAAGTTTAAATACGAAAGTTGTCTATTTTTATAAGTCCTTGGTGAAAGCGATAAAAATTGTCTTTTAGCTCATCGAATTTATAAGCAAAAATTTCCAAATGCACGACACCCTCAAGTTTCAGCATTTGCAAGATTGAAAGAGCGTTTCGAGCAAATAGGCAGTATTCATTACGAAGACAATTTAGAACGAGAAAGAACCGCAATTAACGAAGGTAATGAACATTTAGTTCTTCAATCCGTGATTGAAAATCCTCACGTTTCTTGCCGACAATTGGAATTAGAAGTTGGAGTTTCAAAAACATCAGTTAATAGAATTATAAAAAAATATAAATATCATCCATGCCATGTTCAACTTGCACAAGAATTAGACGAGGATGACTTCGTTAATAGATTAAACTTTTGCAATTGGGCCATAAATAAAAATTTAGAAAAACCCAACTATTTTAGCACGATCTTATTTACTGATGAAGCTACTTTCCACAAAAATGGATACGTTAATAGACATAATTTCCATTATTACGATACTGAGAATCCCAGATTTATAATTCCTGTTGATCATCAACACCGCTGGTCACTTAATGTTTGGGCCGGAATTATTGGGGAAAGAATTATAGGACCATATTTTTTTGAAAACACGGTCAATGGAGATTAATTTTTAAACTTCTTGCGCGACGAATTTGAAACTTTGATTGAAGATTTACCTTTACAAACCCTTAGAGAAATGTGGCTGCAATTAGATGACGCTCCTCCGCATTTTAGCAGAAACGTTAGAAATTATTTAAATATCCAGTTTCAAAACAAATGGATTGGAAGAGGAGGGCCGATCTACTGGCCTGCAAGATCGCCTGACTTGACAAAGCTGGACTTTTTTCTATGGGGTTGGATTAAAGAAAAAGTCTATCAAACTCCTCCAACGACTGTAGATGATATGAAGGCAAGAATTAGAGACGTCATTCAAAATATAAATGTTTCCACGTTACGAAAAGTAAATTTGTCGTTTATTCAAAGACTTCATGTTTGCCAGCAACAAAATGGTGGTCACATTGAACATTTATTATAATTTTAAGTGTTTGTATTTCAGTTAATATGTTTTTTAGTTTCTTCTGTATTCATAGCTTGCTTTGACCGACTAATGTTACTCTTTTTTAGTGTTATCAACGAAAACAATTGAACAAACTTAAATATTTCCGAAACTATTAGAGATAGGTATAAAACATATTTAACAGAAATGAAAGCTGACTAATAGACGAAGACAAGGCGTTAAAAAAATATAGGGTGTGCCATTTAAAAAAATGAAGATATAACATTTTCAAATTTATGTTATTGAATTAATTTTTGTGGTCACCGTTTATATTGAAATCCAATTTTGACAGATTAAAGTAAGCTCATGTATGAATAAATTCTATACCAAACATTATTTTTTATCTTTAAAAATAACTGAGATACGCCTACTTGAATTACTACATAAAAATGTCAGTTTTTAGTTAACTTTGCAAATATCTCAAGAACTGTAAGACTTAGCTTGTAAGTAATTCTTATAAAAAAGGTGTAAAATTATAAGGAGAATCGTAAAATAAAATAATATATAGGGTGTTCTATTTAAAAATCAAAAGTTCTATATTGTACCGCTTTTATATTTCACCCTGTAAAAACCAAACTATTTTTAGATTATGCAGCTTATAAAAATAGACAACTTTCGTATTTAAACTTATCTCCTAAGTTTAATGGCTAAGGAGCTATCGACCGGATACGCACTATTGGGACACCCTGTACTATATATATATATATATATATATATATATATATATATATATATATATATATATATATATATATATATACACACACGTATAATACGTATTGCAATATAATATAATAAGGTATTTAAGTATTTCGTAGTTTTGGTGGTGTGCTCCGCAGGAGTCTTTGTCTTCAGCGCGTGGAATGCATGGTTGATGGGTTGGCGTGGTGTTGTGGGGGTATAACCTAAAATATTTTCGCATATACAGAGTGTTCTATAACATTGGTACATAACCTATCTTTCTTATTTTAAATGGAATGGTATAGTTTTCAGTTCGGATTTCGTTTCTACTCTGAAAAACAATGACTTTCTATTGAATATGTTGTAACTTAACCGTTTTTGAAATATCTGCACTTTTAGATAAGAAATTATCATTTTTCGTCGTAGTTCAAAAATTTATTTTGAGGTTACTACCAAATCTATGAATTTGTAATTCCATATGTAATAAGTGCAGACATTGATCTTTTCAGAAATATTATGACTATTTTTGTACCGGGTGTACCAAAAATATAAATTTAGAGTCTTTTGTTTTAAATGTAAATAACTACGTTATCTGAAATACAACAGTCTGTATATTATGACATTATTCGAAAGACAATTGAAAAACCTACATTTTTCGTAATAAGCAAATCTTGTCTATTTGCAACGGTTTTTGAAATAGAATTTTAAGATTCTTATTTTAACTCTTCATGATATAATCGATGTGCACCCTGTACAATATTAGGTATATTGGCCAGAAAACGATCATAACAGTTGCATATTAATGGTAAAATGTATTGACTTTTGTATTATGTATGTGACTGAGAATGTAATTTCATAAAAAAACTTTTAATAGATATAAAAATAATACCATGAAAGAAGAAAATTTTTTAAAAAGCATGCTTTTATTTACTTGTAGAAAGTGCACTAAAATGGAGAAAATAATTTACTTTTGTGCACCAAAATGAGAACAAAAATCTTTACGACTAAAAATAAAAGCTTGGGGCGCTCATCATAATTAATTTCTCTCCGTCACATGTGTATAATATGAGCTTGTATTTTTCGTAAGTATTTTTGATAACATTTTAGTACAAAGAAATAAATTATTTTTTCCTTTTAAGTGAACTTTCTACGCCTAAATAAAAGCGTACTTTTCAAAAAGCTTTTTTCATAGAATTATTTTAATTATCTATTAAAAGTTTTTTATGAAATTATATCTTCACTCACATACATAATACAAGTCAATACATTTTACCATTCATTTAAGTATGGCAACTATTATGCTCGTTTTCTGGTCAATAAACCTAATATTGTACATGGTGCACATTGATTATACCACGAATAATTAAAATAAAAATCTTAAAATTCTGATATTTCAAACATTGTTGCAAACAGACAAAATTTGCTTATTACAAAAAATGTACGTCTTTCAAGTGTCTTTCGAATAATGTAATAATATACACGGTGTTGTGGTTAAGTTATTACGTTATTTACATTTAAAACAAAAAATCCTAAATTTATATTTCTGATACACCCTGTACAAAAATTAAACAAGCCATAATATTTCTGAAAAGATCAATGTCTGCACTAATTACATATGGTGTTCAATCTGCAATTGAACATGGTCCTTCGAGCCACCAACATCGGCAACCAGTAAAATTAAACATAGTCCTTCAAGCCACCACCAACGGCAGCAACTATTGAACAACAGCCTATTGAAGACATCAACACCACCAGCCACATTCAATTCACCACCACCACCGCCAGAAGAAGTTACAACAGCAAGTCTACCTATTAAGGATTTACGCCCCTTATAGGAAAGAAGAAACATAACGACAGTGGGTAAGAAAATAAAGCTTTATAAATAAGAAACAACACAAGACTCAAAGCGAAAAATGGAGAAGATAAATCAATTGGCCAACAACCAAAATGAAATTGGCAAGGCTATGGAGAAGATATTTACAAATATGAAGATGCGGCGGCGCGGAAGAACAAGGTGTACATTAATGAACGTCGCAATAGAGTAAAACAAGACATCACAAACTGGCATCATCCAAATATCATCAGAGTGCTTAATTCAAACAAAGCAAAGTATTCAAAGACCGACACGCCAGGACAGTGTATCAGTAGTTACAAGTTATCACAAACCAGTGCAAATAAACATGGCAGACACAATCCAACACAAAACTCAAGTTAACACCACTCAGAAGGAAACCATACTAAAGGCAACAGATTAGCTAAGTGATTTAAAACAAGAAGAAGCAATCCAACAAGATGTAATCAACACCCACTGGGAGAAGATATCATCACATTCCAGAATAAACAGTCTCGCAAGTACATCGAAAGAAAAAACGGAGAAACAGAAGAAGAAAGATTCCAGATGGAACTTTACACCATCCCAAGCACTTAGTCGCGGCAGAATGTTCAATCTGCAATTGAACATGGACTTCGGGCTCGGCAGGATGTTTAATCTTGCATAGATTAAACAGGATATTTTAACAATTTTTTGGGAATAAATTGAGAAATATAATTAGAATTAAGACAACAATTAAGAAATATGTCAAACAATTAGTAAGTAGAATGAATATAAAGCAGGTTAATTATTGCAACAAACATCTGATACAAAAGTGTGCAAGGTTGAAATTACACACACATTATGTACATTATAACTAGTAAGCACAAAAAGGCGCTTAAGTGAATAACATGACCTATTAACTGGGTCAAACAATAAACTACGTAATGTTAAAATCTGTATATAAAATGTAAATAATACCAAATAAATCAGTCTTTGAATGAATCAATTACTCAAACAGGGTTGTGAGGTCTAGTCTACAATTGATCCCTCACATTAAACCCCAAATACTCAATCTCTCTAATCAGAGAATTGAACATAGGGAGTTACAAATTCATAGATTTGGTAGTAACCTCAAAATAAATTTTTGAACTATGATGAAAAATGATAATTATTTATCTCAAAGTACAAATATTTCAAAAAGTTAAGTTTAGCTGTACGACATATTTAATAGAAAGTGGTTGTTTTTCAGAGTGGAAACGAAATCCGCTGATATGGAACACTCTGTATATGCGAAAATATTTTCAGGTTATAGCGTGCTTGAATTCAAGCAAACATTTTTTCTACTGTGCCCAGTTTAGCCGCACTAATGAGCAACCTTGTATATTCACATTAAATAATCATTCTTACATGTACAATTAATAAATATGTTTGATTTAATATGTGTGAAACAAAGTTAAATAGAACAAGTCTATTATAAAGAAATGAAGTAGAGAAATTTAATCTTGCAAGATATCTTTCTACGAAGTATCTTCAGAATCACTGTAGTCAGTTGGTTAATGGTAATAATGATCGGTTCTTGGATAACATCAAACTGCTTTTGGACATCCCACCATTGCTGCATTTGCTTTTCAACATGTGCAATGGATTTTTGCCAATAGTTGGCATCAATTCTTTTTAAGTGCTACTACACTTTCCTTAGAAAAACCACTCTGGCCAATGTTTTTATTATAAAATTCTTTGCAATTTCCCCATACCAATTCTATTGCATTAAACTGGCAGTGGTACGGTTGTAAACTTAATACAGTATGCCCCCATTCTTCTGCTAGTTAATCAATTAAATATTTTTTCGATGTTTTTTTGTTTTGCTAGTTTTAATAACTCCACTTTTAGCTTATCAAGACAATAACTTATGTTGTTTGTTTAAAAACTCAATTAGTTGGTCTTTCTTCCAGCTACATGTTGTCTTTTCAATTAATGTTGAATGATATGATATGTTGTCTAATATTACAAGGCTAGGCTTCTCTAAGTTTGGTAGTAAATGTTCAAACCATTTTCTGAACATTTCAGAATTTATATTATCATGGTAATCGGATAATTGTTGTTTTGTGGAAAAGACTAAAGATGAGTTGGGAATAAACCCATCAGAATTTCCAACACTTAATACTATGAAAGTAAAATCATAAATAGTTCACATTGACCAATTATCATTATTTGAACTTTCTGTTTTCCTTCACCAAGTGATTTTCTTGTCAGACTTCTAACATCCTTGTGATACCATGTACTTTTTGAAGAGCCTCTACTAAATATCCATGTTTCATCTGAAACTACAGGACCGTGTGTAACCTCTTTGTTTTTAAAATAACTTATTAGAAACGTTGTTCTTCCTGTTCAAATAAGCCTCTTCTTGGAGCATCCTTTTTGAAATCAAAACCAATTAAATGTCGCAATTTCGTCAAACCTATTACACTAAATGAGAAGTTGTTGTCGTCTTTCCATTCCTTTACTAAGGACTTCACTGTGACAGGTAATACACAAAAGCAGAATAGAATCTATAAGTAATTGGTATTCCATTACTTACATTTAGAGTGCATATAATAGACTTTCCGTTAAATTACATCTGTAATGTAATCATCGACATCAGTCGATTGCTTTTTTTGTCGTGTTCTCGTTTTTTGAGGAGAATCTGGTAAAGATTTACCTGCTTCTTGGCATATAGCCAGTTGTGCTTTGGTACGGATTATAGTTTTTTCAGTAACTCCACATGGTTTTGCCGTTCTCTAAAATATAATTATATTTGATATTGGAAAAGTAAGGAAATAATAACAAACCTGTATAATAGAAGTCAATTTTACATATGGCCCTTTACGATCATGTTCACCTTCAAAATATCGTAATACAGACATCAACATAAGATAAGTTTGACTTTTAAGAGATTTACCCTTAAAGACATGACGAACTGCAATTTATATGAAGATTATTTTCAAAAAATAATTAAATTGATCCATTTTTGATCCTCAAAGTGGAGTTATTTGATAACATTTAATAAAAATAAAATACCCACAATCTGCTCCACCAAATTTATTTAACTAACTACAATTGTTTCGGCCTTATTTTCAAAGATTGATTAAATTAGACAAGGCTACTTTGAATGCAACAAAAATGTTACGATAGTTTTGAAAAAAACTGTTATAATATGAAAACACGTAGGTATGAAAAATAAAGAACGAAACAATCTATTCAAACGTCGTTGAATTTGACAACGTAAACAAACAAACTGTCAAAATATGATTTAGCGTATCATCTACCTACGTTATTGAGAGTCTGTCTGTATCACAGACATACTGAAAGTCCTCCATCTTTCTTTAACACCAACAGATGAGTGAAATAAGTATACGGCAGTAGGTAATTTAACTTAATATTTGGTAAGATATAAATAGCCATCTAGAAGACAACTTAAAAAAAATTCTAAAGCCGTCCGCTTCTATAACAATATCGATAATACGATTAAGCATTTTCGAGGTTAATATAACTAGTGGTATGATTATCATCGATTATTAATCATAACACTTGTTATATTTGATAAGGGAATATAATGAACGTTAACAGAAAATATATTTTTTAAAGTCTACAATTTTAAACGATTTGTCACTTTGACAGTAAACTATTTTATTCATTAAAATCGTGCGACAGTCAACATGCGGTGATAAAATTATCGCCGATTTGATAGCCTATTCTGCGATTTTGTTTTTGTATTTTAGCCAATGAAAGTAATCAAAAATGTATCACTATCATGTGATATGTGAATTATATTCTCGGGAATAATATAACTAGTGTTATAATTATCGTCGATTATTAATCATAACACGTGTTATATTTGGTAAGAGAATATAATGAACGTTAATAGCAAATATATCTTTTTAAAGTCTACAATTTTAAACGATTTGTCCTTTGACAGTAAACTACTTTATTCATTAAAATGATGTGACAGTCAACCTGCTGTCATAAAATTATCACCAATTTGATAGCCTATTCTGCGATTCTTGTAATTTAACCACTGAAAGTTATCAAAAATGTACCATGTGAATTATATTCTCATTATTATTTAACGCTTGGATAATACCGTTCTTAATACATTTCTCTGATTGAATTACTTATTTCTCTATATAATTAAAACTGTTTATAGTAGATAAAGCGTTGTACGATGTTCGTATCGTAATTTCATATTACGATACTTCGTAGGTTATCAAACTTGGCCTTCGGCCTCGTTTGACAATTATCCCATCGCGTATCGTAATATGAAACATTACGATACTTAAATCGCAAATAACCAACACCACTTGCTTATATCACTTATTAGTGGTGAGTGTTTATTAATATTATTGGAGTTACTTCAATAAAATTACAGTGCTATTAGCAATTTGTGACACTTTTACATAACGTGTATAAAAATTATTGAAGGTAAAAAATATGTTGCGTAGTTGGATAAAGTATAAAGCATCAGGCGTGTTTCGCAGAAAAATACGGAAAAATGTGACCAAAATCATGAAGCCAGAGGATAACGTTATTAGGCATTTTCAAATATGTCACACTGACGTCACAAGCTCCGCCTCTAACAGCTGATCTTGGACAACTTGTGTTAGCGTTTCATAGGAACCTACGTGTTTTGCTTTGATTTTTAAGTGTTTTCTCCAGAAAAAATCGTGATAATTGACATATTGTAGTGTTAAGCCCGTATGACACGATCAATATTTAGGTACATTTTTCATGTCAATGATTTCTCTAGCCAATTATGTATTACAAAAAAATGACTAAAACTTTGAAGAACAAATTGTTGTAATACACCGCAGCGAAATTGTATCAATTATTAGGCCACTAAGCATGCGTATTTGGAACATCCAGTTAACCTCACTTCTAATTTTTAATATTTCGTTCTGGTTTTTCGTGTGACCACGACATTTTTTTTCTATTAAAACTCAAACACTTATTTATATTGTAATGTAATTGTAATTGTTAAAGAAACAAGAATGAAACACAAGATGCAACAAATCATAACCTAGCTTTACGAACACGCACACTATTGCGATAACATTGAATTTATTTGCAATGAAAATAGAACACGTTCTATTTTTTATTGAAATAAAATATTGACAAAAAAATTGAGCAAGTTTTTTTGTGTGACACGTTCAATGTAAATATTAACATGAAAAATGTACCAAAATATGGATCGTGTCATACGGGCTTTAGGATATAGTATTAAGATATTTCATAGTTAATTAGTGAACATTATTAGTGTATATCATAGTTGGGTTAGATTTTATGAACACATATTCGTGACTTTACGACATTGCAATAGAAATTTGTAAGTATTTTATCTTTTGCCATTTAATTTCAAAGCAATCTATAATTATGGTGATTCTATTGTCAAATGCCTGTTTAAAACAAGGTGGCATTGCCTTTATTAATTTGTGTCTTTAAGGCCGTAGAATAAATTTGCATAGCCGAGAGTGCATTACATTTGGTGTCGAATATAAAATTCAAGAAATAGTTGTGATACTAACATGAAATGTATAAGAAAACAAAGTAAAATCTAAATTTAAGCTGAGTGTTATTAACACTATCAAAAAATGATTGAACTAATTTGTAATAACTGCTTGTGGTGCTATTTTGACATAAGGTTCAATTAATTTTATAAATATTATATTGAAAGCCTTATAGCTTGGTATTCCAGTGTAGTAACGAATCTATGACATAACACATTTTAACTTATCATAGCCAAAAGAGCCTTATTTTGAATGTCATTCTTTAATTTGACGAGTTTGATGATAACTAACTTAAAAATCGTGCGAACTTTTCAATATTATGTAGGATAATTGTTCACTTTATTCGCGTATTTCTGGAATCAATACAATCCTCATCTACAAGTATTAGCACAGAAACATTTTCACCGCCTACGATTTTCTATAAAATTTTCAGAAAACCATCACATCCCATAAGAACGTGTGTTAAAGTTATCCAACATCAGGCAAGGTCACACGTTGTAACGTCACTTGAAAATGCCTAATACAATCCAAGACACAGTCCATGATGTAGCAACAATCTTAGTGAGGTTATATTCCTGTTAGGCGGGAAGTGTAGAATATAACAGCTGATTTCCAGTTGATCTAAAACGGGTATATATATATATAATACATATATATATATATATATATATATATATATATATATATATATATATATATATATATATATATATATATATATATATATATACGTTACTGTTTCATTCACTTATATCACTTACAGTAACATTGCGGTTATTTTGAAGGCTGTTGGTAATTTAGGTTGTTACGAATTGTATTACGGTACCATAGCAAACCTTTTTGAAAAAAATGGATTCCATCTTGTACATGAATGTCAGAGGCGATGATAGTTCTCGACAATAAACGCCAAGATGGGAACGAGTAAACACTGCAATAAGTTTGGTCACGTTAAAAGTGCTACGCCGCTGGTAAAAACATTATCACGTCCGTTCAATTTTTTCGAACTATAATAACATTTGGGTCGATAAAGTGGCGATTACATATTAATTTGGGTGCATCAGATCCAACAAACGAAGTTAAAAGTCTAAAACATACCACTTAACCAACCATATTCTGTGCTAAACGAAGTAAAACGTCAATCAGTAAGAGATACGCCATGCACACAGTTATCCATAATACGCTGTTAAAGCGAACGTTGATCCGCATTTACACATGCGTGCCTACTAAAACTGATTTCATTTAAGTTACGGGAAGATGCACTGACGGCTGCTACAACACCAGTATAAAACAGTATTATATAAAAGTAATACAAACACTTACTTCACTTTTATCTGATCGTAAATAGTGTCGCCGCCTTCTACCAGGTGTATAAGGTGGTGGTGTAACGGTTCGCACAATACTTACGTTACCAGTGCTTATAGAAGTTGTTGCTATATAGAATAATACAAAAAATGTCGTGAAAACCTTTACAGAAACGGCCATTTAAGCTCTTTAAGGGATTTACGTAGGTTATGTAGATATTTTAAGCTATGTTTATATAACTCCATGTTTTATTATTTCGTAACGGTGGCGTATTAGCGACATTATTACATAACAAAAAATTGCATTGGACACACGCGCACGCCCTCACACACACGCGCGTGCACAGGGATCATGGCCGATCTTGGCGATCTTGTCCAAACGTTGTATAATGAGCTAATAAGTCGATTTAGCGATAGTGAAAAAGAAACCGAGTGTGTGTGTATGTGTGAGTGTGTGCGTGCGTGCGTGCGTGCGTGTGTGTTTGTGTGTGTATGTGTATGTGTATGTGTGTGTGTGTGTGGGTGTGTGTGTGTTTGTGTGTGTGTGTTTGTGTGTGTGTGTGTGTGTCGTGCGTGTGTGTGTTTGTGTGGTGAGTGGTGTGTGGTGTTGTGTGTTGTGTGTGTGTGTGTGAGTGTGAGCATGTGTGTGTGTGTGTGTGTGTGTGTGTGTGTGTGTGTGTGTGTGTGTGTTTGTGTCTTTGTGTGTGTGTGTGGTCGTGTGCGTGTGTGTGTGTGTCTGTGTGTGTGTGTGTGTGTGTGTGTGTGTGTGTGTGTGTGTGTGTGTGTGTGTGTGTGTGTGTGTGGTGTGTGTGTGTGTGTGTAGTAATTTGTAGCATTCTGATTTTGCCGCTAAATTACGCGTCGTATCATAATTGCATAGAACATAATCAATCTATATGATTAAGGTCTACGTATTGTTTTTTATATTTTTGAAATATACACCTGTTTAATAAATATTTGATAAAAATGAAAAACAGCCCCTAATAAACCCCCCTCTCGTCCGCTGAATTTCTTCCAAAATCTAATCAGCTCCAGGAGAAATGAAAACAAGTTTATATACAAAATACACACACACACACACACACACACACACACACACACAACACACACACACACACACACACACACACACACACACACACACACACACACAACACAACACAGACTACACACACAGACACACACACACACATACACACCACGCATCACACACACCACCACGCACACACACCACACACACCACACCATACCACACCACACACACACCACACACACACTACACACACACTACACACACACACCCACACACACCACACAACACACACACACACCACACCACACACACACACACACACACACACACACACACACACACAACACACACACACACACACAAACACACACACACACACACACGAACACACACACACACACAACATCACTACACTATGACACACTCACACGACACACTACACACGACACGGACACGGGCACGACACAGACCACACCAACAACACACAAACACACAAACACAACACACACACACACACACACACACACACCACACTCATCACCACACTCACAGCCATCACTACACGGACAGACACGGACACACGACACAGACACACAGACACAGCACACACAGACACACACACACACACACACACACACACACACACACACAACATACAAACAAACAAACAAACAAACAAACAAACAAACAAACAAGCACACACGAACACACCCACACGCGAGCTAATAAGTCGATTTAGCCTTAATGAAAAAAGGTCGATTGCACTACCGTCTATACCTACATATGTATATGTAGGTTGGAATGTAAGAGTGATGATAGTCCTAATGTTTTGATAGATCCAAATAAGGTCATGACAAATGCAGAAATCTGTGCTAATAGCAGTAAGCTTTTAAAGGTTTGACTCCATTTCCGTTTTTCAGTTTATCGTTTATAAAGCACTATTTGTAACCTCTCGACAAAAAAGAGGGGTGCTATAAGTTGAACGTGTGTATCTGTGTATCTGGCGGTGGCATCGTAGCTCCCAAACGGACGAAGCGATATTAATTTTCTTTTCTAGTTGATGAAGGCATTTTTTTACTTTTTACTTGAAGTTTTGATGTATCTTTTTTCGATTGAAAGATTGACTTGATTGAGACTGTTCTTTGCTCTGATTCAAGACTTTTTTTTACTTTTTTGACGGTTTAAAATTAGAATTTTTATATTGAGATTTTTTAAATTTTTAATTTAATGTAATTAATCTAAACCACTTGTTTCACAGAAACGATAAAAAAATATTTTTCATATATTAACAATTACAACAGACAAAATTGTTTAACTTTGCAGACGAAAGGATACTTTTTGTGTAAATTAAATGCTATCGCAAAATGAATTGCAGTGCATAAAAAATGTGTGGTGTGGAACAACACACGACCTTGCAACGTATAAAGTGGAAATTAAAAGAAAATAGCTCTAATCATTTTTGCCTTCCAACCTACATATACATATGTAGGTCTAGAAGGTTATGCACTCGACCTTCTTTTCACTATTGCTAAATCGACTTATTAGCTCATTTTACAATGTTCGGACAATTATTCTACCGAGCGCGATGCCGCGTATTGTTATCTCTGCATGCAGTTTGAGTCTCATGGTTGTAAAGGTCTTTTAATCGGCGTGGTTTTCGTGTTTGGAAAAGAGCTCACGATGAAGGAGGATTCCCTTAACATGAAAAAAGTGTAGTACATATGCAGGCTATGCAAAAATGGAACAAAAAAATTGCGCATGAACGTTACAACAAAACAGGTATTATCTGAAAAGTATTGCAGAAGTGATTCAGTTTATTGCGGTAAACGAATTAGTACTCCGTGGAGATTATAATTTAGAACAACATATTGAGGAAGGACTATTTCAATATACTTTTAAAAAGGATAAACACCTAGCTGAATGTTACATGAAAATTCCCAAAAATGCCTCTGTACTTCTCCGGAAATCCAAAATGAAGTAATTGATATATTGACAGGAATTGTAAGAGAAAATATTTGCTCCGAAATACGAAGTGGAGATGTAAAGTATTTTACGTTGCTCGAAGACGGGACTGAAGACAAGAACCATAGAGAGAACATATCAATAGCTATAAGATACGTTAAGAATGGAGAAGTAAAGGAATTATTATTAGCTATAGCACCAACTAACAAGTTAGACGCTACTACATTTGCGGGAAAAACTTTAGAAATTCTTAGTATAAATGGATTAGATAAAATTAACGTGCTTAGTCAATGTTACGACGGAGCAAGTATTTTATTCGACAAATTGTAGAGCAGCTATAACTTCCGAATAATATAACAATAATAATGAATGTTTGGGATTGCCAAAAGAAATTTTTTCAAAGCAACATCTTTTGCCCACCACTTAGTTTCTCCAATTAACTGCAGTCTGCTTTTTTTCTAAATTCGTCAAAATTTTTATTCTCTTATACGTCTTTTTAAAAACACCTACTGAATTAATAAGAGTAAGAAATGAAGCTGCGTTAATTTGGATTTTTCATTACATCACAAGGTTTAACACATCACTGTGTCACCAGACATGATCTTGATGTGGAGATTCAATGTTTAACCAAGTATTAAAGCCGTTGTACTCGCCGCTCATATTAGAAGCACCGTCATTGGAGTTTTTAATACTTTTAGGTATATCTAAATTAATTAATGCCAAAACATTTTTAAAAGTTCACAACAATTCTTATCTGTAGTTTCATTGCAATTCACAACAAATAATAGTCTTTCTTTCATGTTTTCACGTTATTGTTATGAAGATATGAAGATTCATCTTTGGAAGAAATATCTTGAGTTGTATCAAGTTGAACAGAAAACATACCGCATTCATTCATCCGAGCCTAAATTTAAATTTTAATAACAACTGCACTAGCTTCAATTATAGAACCAATTAGATTTTTAGAAAGAAATGTTAGAAAACTAGTGCGGCCTCAGAAACATTTTATTTGGATTTCGAAGAGTTGTGGGTTGTATCGGGTGAAAATTAAAAAGTAATGTTAGGCCAATTTCTTTCGGTCTTGTAAAATAATCAATTATGGTTGAATTTGGATATGTCCTTAGTAGCAGTTGCCTGTATTGAAATAATATCGGTGGGTTTTAGTTCATCCAAATTTACCGGGTCTTCTGTTTCTTTAGCTATTTTCGATAATGTAGGACATGTAGATGTAGGTGCAGAACAAGATGTATCAGTATAGGTATTAGCAGAACTTGCCAAAGTAGATGAACTTTCCCAAATCGCAGTAGAAGTACTTGCTGAAGTCAAGTCTTTGAGCTTTTATGAGCCTGTATCGCCAATAATTTTAGTTTCCTTTCGCGACATTTTTCGGTCCCGCCTTTAACTTTCTTTTCCATAAAAAAAAACAAACTCACAGTTCAGTTACAATCTTTCAAATCACCTCCTTAAGATCCTCCTCCTCTAAAAAATAACACCCAATACATCACTAAACTAACACGTTTTTAAAATTTAAAATTTTGATTGCAGGTTGATTTTGATCAATGTCCAATCACTATTTAATGTATTTTATCGTTCAGTGACATGTTAAACCTTACCTAACATGCATGCATAGGTATACGTTAATGTCTAATTATTGGTTTATGCTTTGGGTGCATGATCATGTTTATTTATTTATATTAATATTAATATCGAAAGCAACCTCTAGAAGTTGATCAAATATTTTGGTAAATTATAAATTTATAGACGCATTTATTATTTGTTTTTTGTAAATGAATGCGCCAATGAACGATAAACTAATGAACGCATCTCGAGAGGTATTAACATTTTTCGCATAAATTACAGCTCACTGGCGCTATAAACACATGCTCAAATGTTAACACTAAGTTACCACTCTAGATAAGTTAATTACTATTGTAATAATCAAGTATAAACGTATTAAGGTATAACATAATAGAACACGTGGCGCCAGCCAAATCCGAAACAAGGCATTAACTTTTAAAGGGCAAAGAACAACCGGAACTCGTAACACCATAACAGTCTCAGATAAATAATGTTATAATGTTATTGCCGATGAATTGAATGCCATGAAAGTAATGGTGTTGTTTCTTTTTTGTTTAGGTTATATTATTTTATTAACACCGAGTATAAACATTTTTTTAAAGTTATGATCTTTGTTTGAAAAATCTGGAACACTGGAACTGTGGTAGGATCTGTAACAAACAAAATACACCCACGTACCACAAAAATTAAAAAACACCGAACACGTTTCAATAGCTAAGCTATCATTATCAGCGGTCGACCGCTGATGATGGTAGCTTAGCTATTGAAACACATTCGGTGTTTCTTAATTTTTATGTGGTACATGAGTGTTTTTTATTACGATCTTCCAATGAATGTGCATATTACGAGTCAATAATTAATTAATACATATATAGGTATATGTTAAAAAAAGGAAAATTAAAGAATTCATTTTGTTGACTGAAACAGATTCGCAACCAGCCCAAAAACAACCGGCCCAGTCCGCCCTGGTTTTAGTTGCAGTGTATTCAATTTTATCTTAAATATTAAATTTCAAAGTGCTTTGATTTATACACAGAAAATCGCCAATCACTTTCCTACGGAAGTACATTTGGCTGGTAACTTAAATGTCGCCTGTCACAAAACCGAATTTTACTCGCAAAATCAGTTTTAAATATCGCCCTTGAAAGTTAGTATACCAATATATGTGACGCCCCATGGCCACCTCCAACAAAGGCTGCGGCCGCAGTACATGGCAACACTGCAAATGCTCGAGTGGAAGGCCGATAACATCTTGAACTTTGAATTTCTCATTATTTTATTTTGTTAGAACTGTAATTAGCAGTACACGGTAGGTACCTGTTTGTATTTTTTTAACTGACCAAAAATTTGCCGCTTACACACTCCTATAAAGTGAGGATCAACACAAGTTTTTTTTTTTTAAAGGACGTAGTTGGCGCCCATATAGATGGGTTAACCAAACAAGTGGCCTTCTGAAATTCTACTGGTAACATGCTCTCGGGATGCCTTTCCTTCTACACTACATAATTCCTATTCTACTATTCCTGCATGCTTTACTTGGTTTCTATTCTAGCTGTTATATTCTACTCTACTTACTGTGTCTGTTGTATGCCCTGTTTGAATGTTTTTTTTGCATGCAGTTTCTATTCTAGTCCTACTACTACTAACTACATACTAAACTACTCACTAACTACTTGTCCGTTCACCTTTGCACTTACTTTTGTATGTCTATATTGGTTTGTTTATTGTCTTTACCGTTATGTGGGTTGCTCCATGGTCTTAGGAGTTTAAACTCCTGGAATTCCGGGGGGCACTTCCTTCTTCGGTTTGTGTTGGCGCTGTTGGTTGGTTGTATTTTTGTTGTTTTAGTTCCGCATACTTTGTCTTGGCGATGTTAGTTACCATTTGTGCCAGTCGGTCTATGGCTGCGAAGCTTTCTGCTGATGTTAATGCAGTTTTTATGTCATTTCCGACTATGTTGTCTCCATATTCGTGTAATTTGTCATTGTCTGTTTGGCAGATAAAAAGGATGTGATCGGGTGTGCCGGCACTGCCGCATATACAGATGTATCTGCGTGTGCCATTCTTTTCCAGTATGTGGGATAGGGACCATGCCCTGTCAGAAAGTGAATTAATTCTTCTGTCGGGTCTATATGCTTGTTGTTTAACCTGTCTTTAATATTCGGTATAAATTCATGTACCCTTCTTCCAGTATTTCCCTCATCCAACCTTTCTTGCCATATGCTGGTAATCTTTTCTTTAATTTCGGTTTTGGTATATGCCCGTATTCCTATTAGCTCTTCCACTCTGTGTTGGTTCTCCTTTTTCATCTAGTAATTGGCGGCTCTTTGTAGTATTGTCAGGTCAAGAGGTGGTATACCAAGAATTACACCCATCGGGCCCAAGGACGTTGTCCTATAGGCCTAAGTGAGTCTAATTAGTATATTCCTCTGAGTCGCGTTAATCTTTTGTTTTGTTTTTACAATCTTAACACTGTGCGCCCACGCATGCGATGTTATCGCATTAAGTATTGAATTTAGGTATAATTTTACCCTTCTGAGTGGTATTCTGAAATTTCTTTGCGCAATGCTTGCCACGGCATGCATTATTGTTTTTGCTTTTGCGCATCTGTTGCTGACATGATCCTCGAAGTTTAACTTCTCGTCTATTTTTATTCCAAGATATTTGGTCGTTGTTCTTTTTATAGGCTTTCCATCCATATGTATCATTAACCTTCCTTTGAGTTTCCCCTTAAGGAGGGAATATGTAGTCTTTTCTTTTGAGATTTGTAACTTATTGTTGTTACTCCAGTTATTTATTAGGTCTAGTGCTCTTTTCGATTTCTGTTGTATTTTCCTTACTGAGTTACCCGTGACAACAACGTGTAGGTTAAGTGGGTTATCCATTTGAATATCCCAAAACAGTGGTCCGTAAATTGACCCCTGTGGGCATCCACAAATATTGCTAAGCAATATTTGTCTCTCGAGCTGTGTATTTGTTCTAGTGCGTCCTTTGTGGACTTGTTTTTTCTAAACCCATACTGGTTTGGGTGCATTTTTTGTTCCCGTGGTTTCTGCACTCTCTTTGTTAGGAGTCTTTCTAGTGTTTTCCCCAACGTGTTGAGGAGGCATATAGGTCTGTAATTGTCCGGGTCGGTCTGGTCTTTCTTCGTACTCTTGCTTATCACTACAAGTTCCGCTTGTTTCCATATGGATGGTATTTTACCTTGTCTTAGACATTCATTTAGTAGTATTGTCAAGATTGGTACTAATTTTTGATTTAATGCTATTAGTACTTCTGCCTGTATTCCATCTGGACTAGGCGCTTTGCCTTTTTTTCCTGCTGTTATTGCCTCTTCGGCTTCTGATACAGAGAATCCTTCTGTTTCTGTATTATTTGTTTTGTAATTTATCGTCTGAGCTCTTTTTGTTCTTTGACTGTTGTGATGTCATCATCTGGAAGTAGTTTGTCCATAATTGTATTGGCTGTGTCCAGCCAGTTTGTAGTTTCTTCACCCGTTACTGTTTTTACCGTCGTGTATGTCGACGCCGGGAGGCGTATTCTTTCAACACAAGTTATCTAATGTGTGGGTACAGGTACAAATTAATACATATTTTACACCTGTAAGTTTAGCAAAAACATATACACTCCTTTCAAAAGTTTCGCGTACTTTCAAAATCAAGTAACAACAATTTTTCAAAATATTAGCTGTGTGGATTGGTAATTTTGAGATTAGGATATTGACAGAATTAACAAAAATTATGCTCTGTCCCTCAGGACACAAATTATACTGTCTTACATAATAATTATAGGTAAAAACCAAAGACTTTTACAAATAATCTTGCAGAAATTAGTGATTGTTCTAGAAGGTAGGGGAGATTTGTTGTTGCTGCATTTTGACTTTTCAAAATTTTAAATGTCAAGAGTTGGTTAATTACAAACCTGATTTGATACAACAAAAAATGGGTGTACGCGAAAGTTTTGAAAGCAAGGGTGGTTCAGGTGCATCTATTTCTCAAAACAAAATGCAATATACAAGTGCAGTGCCTAAAACACTAAAGAAGCATTCCACAAAACAATGCAGTTGTGTATAAAAATATAAGGAATATTACAATTTCGAAAGAGTAACAAGACGTAAACTATATATTATACAGGGTGCCCACAAACTCTTTTCACAAAAGAAAACTGCAGATTCTGAATCTGATTTTATGTCGATGTAAGGTAAATTACATTAATACAAACATATTTCCTAAGAGAGCCGGAGCTCTTGGAAGATGGCGGCCTAACATCGGTCTAATTCAAATATCTTCAAAATGGTTTCTCTTTAAATGATAGCGTTCTGTACATTTATTTATTTATATATAGACTCTCTACAAAACTGTTAATATATGTGTAGTTCACTTTTATTTATTAGAAATAATAAATTTCCGCTACTGTTGTTGCGACATTCTTTAAAAGAACATGTGAATCCACCTCGCTTCGTACGATTCATTTTCAAAACAAAACAGAAGCTGATGATGTATAAATTGTATTTATATATTAATTACATCACCTCTAGAATGGTCGGTTATTACCATTCCTATGTAATGTCGCTACTGTATGCGTTAGCTATATATATATATATATATATATATATATATATATATATATATATATATATATATATATATATATATATATATATATATATATATATATATATATATATATATATATATATATATATATATATATAAGTGTCAACAATTCGGCCTTCCGTGTGCAGTTGCCAATGTTATGCGGCCGCGGCTTAGAACATAATGGTATGGAAGGAGTGTAATCGTATATTTTCTATCAAAAAAGTGTCTCCAAGAAGATTGACGAAGATATGCTATTAATTTACATACGTTAAAGGAAGATGCATATATAAGTCGTACGAAGTCGTAATGCCCACGCTTAATTTTCTATCTTCTCGTGTGAAGTTGTTTTTTCATAATCTATTTTTCATGTTTGATTTTGTAAAGTGTGTCTGTGTTTAAATATTGAAATTATAGATGTATCGAAATGAACTTAAAAAATGCTGACATTAATCAGATTAAAAACCAAATATTTCAAATAGTGAATGAGAGTGTTTTTGAGTGAAATGGTTTTTCACACATTGCAAACGAAGATATGTTTTTTAATCACAGAATCGAATTGATCAAGTTAATAGTTAACCAGTTTTTGAAAGTTAGAAAATATACTGAAAAGGACAGTTATATAAGAAGAAAATTTACCAAATTAATAACATATTTCTTAATCAGTAATATGTATAAACCTTTATTATTATTTATTTATTTGTATAATTGGGTGCTTTATTTAATAAAATGATATCGTTCGTTCAACGACTTTCTTTTTGCTTTTATTTTATATTAACATATTTCGTAAATCTTTTAGATATGATTGAAAATTGTAGCTTATGGTCTATTTTAATTATGTGAGCTTATCTTACAACAGTTTAATGAAAAATCATTCGTATTCTAATTAAGTTTGAAGATAAAGAACAAAATGTTTTTGAGGTTAGGCTTAGATTAAATATTTAAACGTGAAAATGTGGATATGCGTACTCTAATCTTGGATCAATAATATTTCTCTCTTGATCTTCTTGGGGACGCAAATTTACACACATTACTCCTTCCATAACATTACATGTTCTAAGGGCCGCGGCCTTCTTGCAGGTCGCTATGGACGCCCTCATCGTTTAAATATGTTACCAATATATAAAAATTGTGCAACACTGTGTACAATTTCCCAAGCAATATTATTCTCTTTAATAAAATTCCCTAATCATAAATTTAAAAAAAAATCAATCACTTATGTTAAGGCTAATCTCAGTAAGCTGTCAAAATCTAATTACAAATCGAAAATGTACAATTCAACTTTGTTAGCTATTAATATTTAAGAAAATTACGTCCCTTTTGTACATAACATTAAAAATGTACTTAACTAACCTATTGTCTTTATTATTTGTACTTAACACAGCGAAAAACACAGAATCAAATTGTGCTTGCCAAACAAATCGTAATTCTGAATGTAAAAATAAGGAACGTGACCATAAATACTTAAAGGAATTTAATAAAGAAACGTCTGACAATAATAAAAATCATGCCTTTGATGTTAAAGATATGGTGCTGATAGAAGGTGCTGTGTTTGAAATGGGAACACATAAACCCATTTTTAAGACGGACAATGAAGGACCTGCTAGAAATGTAACAGTTAAATCATTTTATTTAGATATGTATGAAGTATCAAATCAAAATTTTAAATATTTTGTTGATAAAACAGATTATATCACTGAGGCCGAAAAATTTGGGGATAGCTTTATCTTGGATATGTTTATACCTAAAGACGAAGTTGAAAACTACAAAGATGTTCGAGCAGTACAAGCACCATGGTGGGTTAAAGTTAATGATGTTGATTGGAAACATCCTGAAGGACCCAAGTCATCCATTGATGGTGATAAATTACTGATGCATCTAAAATTATTAAGAGTATATTTTAGGAAAGTTAAACCATCCTGTTGTGCATGTGAGTTGGAATGATGCAACTGAGTATTGTAAGTATTTAGGTAAACGATTACCAACCGAAGCAGAATGGGAAATGGCATGTAGAGGAGGGTTAAAGCAGAAATTATACCCTTGGGGCAATAAATTGAACGCACAAAATAAACATTGGTAGGTACTGATTTTGGATTAAAACAAAAAATTGAAATCATTAATTACATGTAAAATAACCTCCCATGGAAGTATATCATTCTCACTACAGAAACTACCCATATCATTCTATCATTACAATATACCTTCTTGGCTTAACAGTGATGAATTAATTGATTACAGGGCCAATATTTGGCAAGGAAGTTTTCCAAATGTGAATACTGGTGAGGATGGATTTATATCAACTGCACCAGTGGATCAATACTCACCAAATAAATTTAATTTATACAATATGGCTGGAAATGTTTGGGAATGGACTCAAGACTCTTGGTTAAGCAACGATGTAAATGAATTTTTGTAATAATAAAAATACTGCAATCTATTCAAGCAGTGGCATAGCTAGATTTTCAAAGTCCGAGTTCAGGAGATTATCATGAGACCCCTAACTGGGGTTGCCACAGTCCACATGTGAAACATCAGGAGTTGTAAATTGTTATAACTTAATTTTAACCACACTTAAACAATTATGCATATGTAACACTTAGTTTTACAAATTTGAAAACTAATGGTGGGAAGTAATGAAATGTTAATTTCCCACCTCTGTCTCGTCACTGTTCATAGTTTTTTTGATATAATCTCTTTTTTCTTAAATAACAATTTGTTAATATACTTTTTACACTGGAACTCCTACCAATCGTTTTAAAACACGAACTTGATTTGTTGGGGATTCTCATGTGAGGGTCCAGTGTTATGAACTGATTGCACCAACATAGCTATGCTTCTACATTAAGAATATCTAGTATGCAAACTAGTATGCCATGAAAATCTTTTTAGCCACCTTCTTTTGAAAGTAACATTTTCTGATGCTTGACGAGGGAATTTGTCACATCGAAAATAGACATTTGCCGCCCACAAGATAGCAGAGGAAGGCATGTACACTTTACCTCCCGTTGCTATTAGAAACAGGAGGCAAATAATAACATATCTTAAGAATTCTTATTTATTATTGATGTAGTACAATTTGTCAAATTATTGAATGTTAAATTAACAGAACAATTAGAATTACGAACTGAAATATTATTTTCGGGGATAATATAACTAGTGTTATGATCATCGATTATTAATCATAACACATGTTATATTTGGTAAGAGAATATAATGAACGTTAATAGAAAATATATTTTTTTAAAGTCTACAATTTTCTAAAGTGGTATCATTGATTATTAATCATAACACGTGTTATATTTGGTAAGAGAATATAATGAACTGCTGGCCGAAGTATTATTTTCATGACTTAACAAGTCATTGATGCTGGTTCCGCAATAACCTCATTGTTTTGAACTTCAGCAGCATTGGTTTTCAAAACAGGCTGAAGTTGTTCTGGAGGTGCGTCTGTAGACGCATTACCTGCAATAATTTGATGCGCTGGTTTATGTTTCTTTGACATGGAGTCTTCTAAATATCCTTTGGCTACTACTGAGGATCTCCATTATCCATGCCTTTTCAAATGTATTAAACCACGTCTTCTTTTCATAAGAAGAGATGCAGAAGTTCTTCTAAAACTATGCCCTGTATAAGTACATGGTTCAGGAAACCCCAAATATTCTCCTACTTTTTTTGGTATTTCAACAAATTTATTTTTGGTTACTACCTGCACTGTACATTTTCCCTTTGTATAGTTTACAAAAAATCTTCGGTGCACTATTTTAGCAGTTCTTAATTCAAAATATTTTCTGTAAATATTAAGAACGTTTACAGCATTCATTGTGTCATATGTTACATTAAAGGTACGTGAAACGTGTTTTTACATCTGGAATCTTAATTACAAGTATATCATTCTCATCTTGAATATCATCAATACGTAAATTAACCAGTTCCTCACATCTACAAGTTCGAAAAACCGCCATTATGAAAGCAACCTTTAAAAATTAAATTTTAATTATTTAGTTGTAATCGAATCATTGTAAAAAATTATAAATTTACCTTCATTAATAAATATGTGTTGTTAGGAGCTTCTGCTATAAATGTACACAGGTCTTCTCTGCTAAATGTGTTTGCATTCTCTGGTTCATATCCGACAGCTTGTCTTTTTAAATAATGTATCAATTTTGGCATCTTAATGTTTACGTAGCTTTTCAAGGAAAGTGTGATTTGCAACATAGAGTATGTCGAAGATTTAAAATGTTTGCTTGCAATAGAAAAATATGCTAACATAAATTATCATCGATTTTCTTAACTTGGTGACTTACCATCCATTGCTTGAAAATATATTCATTTTTCTACCATGTCTTTGATTTTTCAAAAAGAAGACTTAGTGTAGAATATCTTGCTTCATTGAGAATACCTTCAGGAATCTCATAATGTGCATCTGAACTTCATTTTGGCTATTTGCAACGACAAACACAAAACACAAACTAAAAGCTGCCGAAACTGTATTAAACAAACATTTGTTTCAATAAATTAACGTGTTACCATAGAAACGCATAATGCGAATATTTTCATTTAAAATAAATTCCTGAAAATAGCAACCCTATGCTTGCCTATAAACATAAATCTAGTAGTACAGTGTCACTCGTTCAGCTGTCATAATTTAATTAATGTCAAATTATTTTTAATTTTTACCTTCCAACCTACATACAATATACATATGTAGGTATAGAAGGTTATGCAATCGACTTTTTTTTCACTATCGCTAAATCGACTTATTAGCTCATTTTACAACTTTTGGCCAAGTTTCTTCAAGATCGCCATCATGTTTGGATGTCTGTGTGTTGTGTGTGTGGATGCATGTTAGTATCTACGATAACTCCAGAACGAAAATACCTATGTATTTAAAATTTTGTATTTAAGCTCGTTTTCATTTGGCTTAGAGCTGATTAGATTTTGAGAGAAATCCAGGGTCGGAGAGGGGGGGGGGTTATTAGGGTCAGTTATTGGTTTTTATCAAGTATTTCTAAAACAGCTGCATATTTCAAAGATATAAAAATACCTAGATATAGACCTTAAACATATCGATTAATTATATTCTATGCAATTTTTTGATACAATGGGTAATTTAGCAGCAAAAAAATTCCTAAGGTAGAATTTGAGTGTTAGTTCAATTTTTTTCATTATCTGAATAACGATTCATTTTATCAAAAAAAGTGTGGATATATTTTTTAAAGAAAATTGAATTTTACACAAATTTTCTTTATAACGTTTTTTAATGTTAAGTGAAATAAATGTAAAAATTAAATAAATATGATAGAAAATGCTGAAGCTGTATGAGCGATATTTTTATAGAAGTGGGCCTATGAATCTCTATCTGACATGAAGTTTTAAACGTCATTCTGACGTTGATTATTGTTTTTGTTTTAACAATGTTGTCTGTTTTTGTTATGAACATATAAAAAAGAGGTTGCATAGTTATCTAAAAAAATCGAAATTAAAATAATTTCCATTTTGTAGGTTGGAAGGTCGTGTGGTGTTCCACACCAGATATTTTTTTAAAGAAATTCTACTGATTATAAAGAGGAAAGTGGCAAAAAATCATATGTATTACGTTGGAGCGTATAAATACGGTATCAGTGTTGAGCTTGGGTCATTATGAAACTTGGTTTCTATACTAATTAAAGGGTGCTGATCACAAATATGAAAGAATTTTTTGTGCAGAAATCAAAAACAAAAAAGTTATGAAGTTTTGAAACTGTTAGGTTTTTCATTTAAATGTTTGATTCATGATATTATGGGATTCATGTTAGTATAAGATTTGATTTCAGCAAAAAAATTCTTTCATATTCGTGATCAACACCCTTTAATTACTGTAGAAACTAAGTTTCATCAAGATCCGACATCAACACGAATACCCCATTTTTTCTCATTGGAGGAAAGTGTTATGGCCTCCCTTAAATTATTATAACTACCCTCGCGCGTTCAGACATTAAGATTACTCCTCAGGAGGTGATGTTACACATTCCTCCCTAGTAATACAAATAGCTATTATTAGGTTGACGCTTGAGCTGGTGAGAAATGCTTTATGTTTCAATAATACTGTCAGTTGGTTACTGTATCTTGCCTAGGTCTGGTTCATTAACAAAATGAGTTGCATACCATAACATCGCCGTGTCCACTGACATTTGAGGCTGAATTTTTGCACTTTTTGAATATTTATGTGGATATTACCACTGCATAAAAATAGAACTAGAGTGTAAAACAACATGTTTCGGGACTACATTCTATATAATATATTTAAAGTCAGTTTTACAAACCCATTAACCTAACAAAATAATAGAATCTAATAATATTTTTAACTTTAAAAAAAAAACTTAGGAATTCATTTTACACAATTTAACTTCAAATAACTAAGACCTGGTCAGTATTTAGTCAGTAACAAGATTCTACTCATAGTTATAACTCACGCATGTTTGTTCATATATTGTAGTTTTTATGTATTTTTATCGCTAGTTTTAAAATGTTACATATTTTACACCAAATGGTAACAAACAAATCTTATAATGATTCCGCAATCTGCAGATCAAATGTAGCACCACTGTACACTTGCCTTGTGTGTGAAAATTTGCTTAACCAATGGGACTTTTCTTCAATATTATGTTCTGTGAAAAATTCTTTCTGCAGATGAGTTTTGCTTATCTTAAAACTTATTTAACACCGATCAGATCAAAGTTGACATGCCACACTATACAAGGTACAACATAAAACACATATTCTGTTTTCTAAGTTAGTTTTCAGTGACGAATCAAATTTTATTCACAAGTGACTAAATTTTATATTTATATTCTATACTAGTAAAAATGAAAATATGATCGAAAATTTGTTTTTCATCAACAACGTATTAATGACAACCGGTCGACCGACTATGACAACCAAGACCTGGCTGCTTGACTCTTTTTTATACCTTTTTTAAATAATCTCTTCAAGTTTTTCGTTAAAAAAAATGTAACTATTGGACAAAATGTCGTATATTACACGTGAGTGAAATGCCATTATAAGCACGTGAGAATTTGTCGCTCTCGCGCACGCGCTCGTGTGTCAAATATCTCACTTGCTTATAATGGCTTATTTCACTCACTGTAATATAATCTACTATTATTTCAATAGATAGAAAAAAATTGTACTGAGAAAAGTTGCTAAGGATTAAAGGTTATGTTCAGATATGACGTTCAGACTCCTGTTACGACTTTGACTATTGTGAAATTTTCCGAGATTTTCTGAGTATTTTTCTATTCTGCATCATAAACATATTGCAAATGTATTCTCGACTGTCATCTGTAGCATGACTTATTTGTCAGTTTGACAAATGTGAATTGAACAGTCAATATAATGTCATATTTATTTACATACTCGAATCTTATTTGAATGAAAATGAAGTTTAATAATCAAGAAAAAGGTAGAAATAGTACTAATTGTAGGAAATAATTATCGAACGACACGTCAGGCTGCTGCAGAATTTAATAATAATCATCCCGAAAGAGCCCATCTCCCATATAACTGTGGTTCATGCTATGCGGAGTTTTAGAAATCGCAATCCGAAATTTTTCAAAGAACCTGAATGACTGAGAATGGATGATGACAATCTTGATGGAAAAGAGTTAGACATACTACTGACTAATCAAGAAAATCCCAAACAAAGCATTAGACAAATATCCAGGACTTTGAAAGTAACCACCATGTTTCCAAGAAAGATACTATAAAAGCACAAATTTAAACCTTTTAAGCCAAAATTTATTCACATTTTAATGGAAAGAGACATGACGCTTGGATGTTTGTGTATTGCTTTTAGGATGTTTAGAGATTTTTTGAAGAAAATTTGTTTCACTGATGAAGCAGTATTTACAACAAACGGGATATTTAGTTCTCAAAATTCTCGGTATTGGAGCACTGAGAATCCACATTGGTCGGTATTGTCATAACCTGTACTCTGAAAAGGTTAATGTTTGATGTGGAATAATATGAGACAGGTTACTTGGACTATTCTTTTCTGAGAACAACATCAATGGTGACAATTTTCTCAACACAGAATTTGAAAACATTCTGGACAATATGCCGCTTGAAGAAAGACACCAGATGATTTTTCAATTAGATGGCGCTCTCGCATATTTCCACGCACGTGTAAGAGATTGACTAAACTAAAATTTTCCGAACAAACGGATCGGTAGGGCTGTACAAAATTTATTTAAATCTTTTTTCTTGGCCTCCAAGATCTCCTGATATTACAGCTCTCGATTTTTCATGTTGAAAAGTGAGTCACATCTCAAAAGTAGAATAATTTAAATTTAGTTGAAGTTGCCGAAATTCAATATGTGTATGTTTCTGTTGATTTTCCATTTCAACAAAAATAAATAAAATGTTCAAAATCTTTAGCCAATATTTCATCTCTTTTCTCAATACAATTTTTTTCTAGCTATTGAAATAAAGGTACTTTACTCTTAAACAAAATATGTATTTTATGTTCTACCCTGTATAGTGTGTAGTGTGTAGAATTTTTCGCAGAACATAATATTGAAGAAAAGTCCCATTTGTTAAGCAAATTTTCGCACACACTGTAAATAGACCTAGAAATATTATAGTTGTTTTTCCTATTTCTCTCCTAGCAACTGCACGTTTTCATTTTTAAAATGGTGGTATTTCTTATACACAGTTCTTTACGTTAATTGAACCGGGATACACAATAGTTCTTGTAAACTCAACCAAGTTTTTAAAGCAACACAACTTTCATTATTTTGACTTTACCTAGGGTGGCCTACTAGTTTGCATAAAGATTGTAAATAGGTAATATCGAGAATATAATTCATTAATCACGTGGGTTTGTTTTAGCCAATGAAACTGCATACTTTCCTTAGTAACATGTTTATTATAACGATAATAAACTATTGTGGTAATAGACATGTTACTATGGATAGTATGCAGTTTCATTGGTTCTAAAATGACCCCACGTGATTAATGAATTATAGTCTCTTCCTAAATATAATTCGTGCTATGCTGATTAGTTATGATAACACTGGTTAAAGCCTTCAGAAAATTGAACGAATGTCATTTCATCGGCTTTAACGTCTGTTATCACCGATGATAAGCACAGCACTAGTTAAATTATCGCTACTAATATGATTATGCTTATTACAGGATGAAAAAGTTAAAAAGGGTGGTTCTTACATGTGTCATGAAAGCTATTGTTGGAGGTATCGTTGTGCTGCTAGATCTCAAAATACCAAAGATAGTACTGCTGGAAACTTAGGTTTCAGATGTGCTGGTGATGTTTGACAGATAAAACTGTGTACTTAAAATCTGCCTTAAAAAGTCTTCCATTTTTTTTGTTTAACTTTTAATTTGTTACAAACTTACATTTGTTAGATATTTAAATAGCTATTTTTTTATATTTTAATATGTATAGAATATCAAATAAAATGATATTATTGCAAAACAGGTAAATTACAGTATTTATGCATTCGTTTAAAAAGATGTATTTGACGATACTGAACTGTGTGTATTAAGCTTCTATACTACCACTACCTTTATGTGTATGTATCCATGTAATAATTTTAGCAAGTGTTCTAATGAAATATTAAAAAAGTGAATTATATTTCACAATGAAAATGTATGGTGAATTTTTGTAATTTGTAAATCTATAACATTATTTATGTTTACACGAAATTTACATTGGATACAATATTTAACATGCTGAAGATCCACTTACAAAGGTTTCTTACAATTTCAAGCTGTCCGAGTTTGGCATTTGTAGTTGCAATATCTTCATTATTATAAAAGATGGTAATTTAAAATTTTGTATATAAATATGCCTAAGGTCAGTTGCTCAAAGGTGGATTAAACCAAAATTACTTTAATCTTCAGGATATGGGATACAATTGGTCAATTTTTGGCAGATTTACATAAATGATAGTTGTTTCCACCAATTTCTTAATCCTAAGATTAAAATAGTCCTGGCATAACCAACCTTTGTATAACCAACCTGAACGTACTAATCAAGATTAAATCACTTCCAGTTTCCAAATGGCACACAATATTTTAGTGTTTTTTTTCTTTTCAGTAATATATTACAACACTGTGGTTTTTACTTCTAAATTAGATAAAAAAATATATATGAATAATTCTGATATTTATCTTGAACTTCCATTAGGCATGTGTTCTACCTTCTCAGTTTTATTACATTGAAGAAGAATGCATTGCAACAGCATATGACTCAGTACCTGCTACTTAAACAAATATATATCGATACAGGAACAAGTTAACATATTTGCAGTGTACATAACATTTTTTCAAGTTTATGGTTTTTAGTACTCTACGTTTTTATTACATGCACCTAATTACATAATTGAGTATGCCTCTTATGTTTTTGTTTTTCAAATTTTTTTTGCTTTATACATAAAACTTGTTCTTTATAATATCATTTTGATGCTTGGATACCTGGTTTTATTGTTCATCATCTATTTTCTTAATAAAATAAGACCATATATATATATATATATATATATATATATATATATATATATATATATATATATTACGTGCGTGGAAATATGCAGCGCATTTAATTGAAAAATCATCTGGTTTCTTTATTCAAGCGGCATATCGTTCAGAACGTTTTCAAATTCTGTGTTGAGAAAATTCAAAAATTGGCGCCATTGATGTTGTCTCAAAAAGAATAGACCAAGTAACCTGTCGATATTATTCCACATCAAACATTAACCTTTTCAGAGTACTGGTTATGGCACTACTGACCAATGTGGAGAATTTTGAGAACTAAATATCCCGTTTGTTGTAAATACTGCTTCATCAGTGAAACAAGTTTGTCTTCAAAAATCTATCATCTTCTAAACATCCTAAAAGCAATACACAAACATCCAAGCGTCATGTCTCTTTCCATTAAAGTGTGAATAAATTTTGGCTTAAAAGGTTTAAATTTGTGCTTTTATAGTATCTTTCTTGGAAACGTGTGATTACATTCAAAGCCTGGGATATTTGTCTAATGCTTTGTTTGGGATTTTCTTGAATAGTCAGTAGTATGTCTAAACTCTTTTCCATCAAGATTGTCATCATCCATTCTCAGTTATTCAGGTTCTTTGCAAAATTACGGATTGCACTTTCTAAAATTCCACATAGCATGAACTACAGGTATATAAGAGATGGACTCTTTTGCGATTATTATTATTAAATTATGCAGCAGCCTGACGCGTTGTTCGATAATTATTTCCTACAATTAGTTCTATTTCTACCTTTTCTTGATTATTCAACTTCATTTTCATTCAAATAAGATTTGAGTATGTAAACAAATATGACATTATGTTGACTGTTCAATTCACATTTGTCAAACTGACAAATAAGTCATGGTACAGATGACAGTCGAGAATACATTTGCAATATGTTTATTATGCAGAATAGAAAAATATTCCGAAAAATATGGGAGAATTTCAAAATAGTCACAGGAGCTGAAACGTCATATCTGAACATAACCTTTAATCCTTAACAACTTTTCTCAGTACAATGTTTTTCTATCTATTGAAATAATAGATTATATTACAAGTGACTGGAATAAACCATTATAAGCAAGTGAGATTTTTCACACGAGCGCGAATGCGACAAATTCTCACGTGCTTATAATGGCATTTCACTCACGTGTGATATACGACGTTTTGTCCAACAGTTGCATTTTTTTTAACGAATAACTTGAGATTATTTAAAAAGTATAAAAAGTCAATCCAGGTATTGTTTGTCATAGTCGGTCGACCTTGTCATTAATACGTTGTTGATGAAAAACAAATTTTCGATCATATTTCATTTTACTAGTATAGAATATAAATATAAAATTTAGTCACTAGTGAATAAAATTTGATTTTAGTCACTGAAAACTAACGTAGAACGCTGAATATGTGTTTTATGTTCTACCTTATACAGTGGGGCATGTTTTTAGTGCTCTACGATTTTATTACATGCGCCTAATTACATAATTGAGTTTGCCTCTTATGTTTTTGTTTTCAAATTTTTTGCTTTATACATAAAACTTGTTCTTTATAATATCATTTTGATGTTTGGATACCTGGTTTTATTGTTCATCATCTATTTTCTTAATAAAATAAGACCATATATATATATATATATATATATATATATATATATATATATATATATATATATATATATATATATATATATATATTTACAGGGTGGCCCATTAGTGTGTGTAAGTGCAATCACAAAAATTGTAGAAAGTAGAAGTATTCTAAACACATCTCATTCAGAGCTTGGTTGTTAAAAACGAATATTTTTAAATCATAAACTAAAAATGCAATTTTCTTAAAACAATCAATTTTAAAGAGTACATTATACAGACTATTCGAAGGGATAAAATAGTTTTACAAGATGGTAAAATAATGTACTGGGTGTTCCATTTGAAAAAATGAAGTTTTGTTTGTATTTTGATCCTAAGTAAGTTATTGCACTTCCACACACTAATGGCCACCCTGTATATATATATATATATATATATATATATATATATATATATATATATATATATATATATATATATATATATATATATATATATATATATATATATATATATATATATATATATATATATATATATATATATATATACATAACTCAAAACCAAGATATACTCAAATTGATAAACCACTGCATGCACTCAACCTATTTTACATACAAAGAACAATTCTACAAGCAAATTCAAGGAGCAGCTATGGGGTCGCCACTCTCTTCGGCTTTTGCGAATAAATATATAAAACATTTGAAACTACTGCTTTAAATTCTGCAGATTTAAAACCTAAATGTTGGTTTCGTTATGTTGACGACACATTTGTAGTTTGGCCCCATGGAAAAGGAAACTTGAACAGTTTTCTAGGACATATTAACAGCATTCACGACAACATTAAATTTACTATGGAAGTTGAAGAAAATAATTCACTCCCTTTTTGGACACCCTAATAACAAGACTTCCTAATGATAAATTTACACACAAAGTTTATCGAAAACCAACTCATACGAATAGATACTTGAACCTCTCTCTCATCACCATCCTGGTTCAATTACTAGCGTTATGAAATCTTTGATATACCGCTCTTACACTTATCTGACCAAAATTCTAAAACGGAAGAGATGAAGACTATTAATAAAATATTACTTGAAAATGGATACAAAGATCAAGAAATATTGAAAATTACCAACGAAATAAGAAGACCAAGAAATAATAACTTGTCAAACAATGAACGAAGATTCCTGTTATTCTACCTTATATAAAGGAATTACAGACAGAATAACAATAAATTTCCCAAAAACGACTTTAGACCGGTATTCAAACCACATTCAACTTTGTCCCAATTTTTAGGAAATCGCAAAGACAAAATTCCCAATGAAAACCAAGAAGTGTATGAGATACCGTGCAACAACTGTTGAAGAACTTATATCGGACAAACTAATAGAATATTATATGCGAGAGCCGATGAACATAAACTACCAATTAAATAGCTCAATCCATCATCGCCATTAGCTGCACATCATTTAGACACAGGACACCAAATTAACACCAACAATATCTGTTTAATTGCACCTCTATATACCTTACAAGAAAGAGTTATTAGAGAAGCAGTTGAAATTGAAAGAAGACCAAACGCCCTCAATAAACGAGATCACACTTCTAGAATGCCACAAATTTGGAAGAATATCATGAAACAAGTTGATTCGACATTTCAACCAACTCCAAATCTTCCAGAAATTTCAAACACTTATGCTGCAACTATTCCTGGCGTCCTCACTTCTACATCATGTACCGACTACACGAAGACAAACACACTCGTCCAGATTAAATTTAAATTGGTTACCTTGTTACATATGCTGTATTTGTTAAAAATAGTTACCTTATTTCAATTTCCGCAATTGTTAAAATAAATTCTTGACAAAGGGAACAAAGGACGTTCCCGAAATTTTTTTATTACGGACTCTGAAAGCACATTTTTTTACGTATTCTAAGGTATAAGATGAAATGAAAATAAAATGAGAAAAACAATTTGACTATTTAAAAAGGTGCAAAATTTAACGGCAATAATAACTTTGAAAACAATTAAATTAAATGTGCAAATTGTGCACCGTTGGCTGCCTGACAGTAGCCAAGATGATGAACAAATTCCTTTTGAACATTGTCAATAACTTCAGGAGGTGTGATGAATTCTTGCTTTTAAATCCTCTTAAGTTCCCTAGCTTACTATTATACACTTGACTTTTTAAGTATCCATAAGTAATATGGGGTGACAAATCTGGTGACCTGGCTGTCCACTCAATCGGCCCTCTTCTGCTTATTCTTCTGCTTATAATAATAAATAATTCGTCTAAATAAGAGCGGACAGGTGCTGCATAATGAGCAGCTGCATCAAATTACCCAATCATTCTTATTTTATTTTCATCTCGCCTATACTTTAGTATATGTACAAAATGTACTCATTTAGATTTCATAATATAAAGTTTAAAGAAAACGTTGATGACATGATACTATTAATCACCTGTATTCAAATTTTAGTGGAAAAATTGCGCAAATAAAAACAAAATTTGACGTGTTCAGTATTTTCCCAAAAGTTATTCATTACGTTTTGCATCCCTTACCACATAGGTCCACACTAAGGAACGATTTTTTTTAAACTAATCCCTTAAGGCGTAGGAATTAATGGTTGAAAAAATAGGTCTTTTCGTAAACCCGGGCAGTTGGAATTTGACCATTTTTTGAAAATAACCTCATTGAGATGAAACCGAATTCCATGAATATATCATAAAGCCATTAAGCCCAGAAACATGAAAATTGATATTTAAATGTTTCTTAAGAAATAAAGAAACACGTGTTTTGATTTCCCCAAAATCGCCCCCTAACTGGTTGAAACGGGAGGCATGAACAAGGAAGAAAATTAAGTTTTCTGAAGCAAGTATACCGTGCGGAGTACCACCACGATGGAAAATATTTGACAAAAGCAAGGGAAAGGTAATTATAAAATTAATCATCTTTCAAGGGTAGTTTTAGAGGTTGAAAATTCAAAATATTGTAAAATATTATGTTGGGTATCTAAGCAATGTTGTACAGCAAAAATGCAGGTCATTATGGAATTTATAAATTCAGCTCAAAGTGCTAAGGGGGAGGAAATGGATGAAATGAGGACTGTTGGGTTCCTTCAGACGTATAGCAAAAGCATCTTAGAGATCTTTGAAATTCAAATTAAGCATGATTTTGGGAGTATGTTTAGAAGGCGTTAACGCTCTACAAGGTAAACTGAATAGGAAAGAGCCGTTCATATATATATCATAAATTAGGGAAGACCATTAGGTTTTTATTAGTGTCTGTTGGTACACCATCCCGTTGCGAAGCTTGATTGTACATTCAATTATATTGAATTTGATTGTACATTCAATTATATTGAATTTGATTGTTCATCTTTGTTCTTGTATACACTGCAAAGATCATGCAATTTCGAAGATTGTCTTCAAATTTTGTATATTTTGAAAAAGTAATATGTGCAGGTTCAAAAATTGCGCAAAAGAGCATGTAATTTGTTTCCAGAGCACATGCTGGCTTTCTTGTTTCCATTTACTAAAAATTTATTTTTCTACTTTACGAACGCTTTTTACTGTTTAGAAAACAGTTTTGATGTATAAATTTCAAATAATTTATGGATGAGAGTATGTGTTGAACCTCGGGGCACATTTACTTTTGGTAGACATTGTTCATGTTTCACTTATGGGTATCATATTTCCTTAAGGAATAGATTAACTTTGGAGGATAACTTATTATGGAGGGCTTGGTATATGCATAACTGATTGCTGGTGTAAGTAATCTCCAGGGATCGTTCGAGCTTAAAACCCATTGGGATTGTTCAGTGAGTATAAAAATATTCTTATTGCGAGTCATACGAAGTCTAATAAACAGCTTTGCTGTTTCTGCCAATACTGTTGAACTAATATTCTTCCCACACACTTCTCATAAGTTACAAGCATGAGAGTGCAGCACAGTATTTGGTCCATTCGAGATATTATAGTCAAGCTATTGCTAAACACATGCTCTTATATCAAGGCACACAGACCGAATCCTTGGAAAACTTTACTCAAAGCCGTTTAGTAAACAGAGTATACTGTAGGGTTTCACCTTAAACATGCTGATGTATTTGGTGATGAATTTCTAATTATATTGCCCAAAATTGGTATTTCCAATTAGTTCAAAAATATCTCACTGCAAGAAACAAATACAAGATAAGGTTGTATTATAACTCACAGGCAGCTTCCAGAAAAACTAAAAGTGGAAGAAAGAATAGGAAAGCAGGAATGCTAACACTTGAATAACCAAAAAGGGAAGTGTAAAATCACATATAAGCTTACAGCAAGTTTGATTGACTTGTTTTGCGCTTGTATAAGTAAGTTTGCAATACAATACTATTTTAACTCAAGTTTACATTTAGATGGACGTTTGTGAAATTTAAAATGGATGATAAGTTTAATCCAATCTTGCGATAACCTTGACATGCGAAGAAAATGTAAAATCCATACCCACAGATTTCTTATATTCTTTCTTTAAAATCACGTACGTATTTGTATACACCGTTGGTTAATTTCGCAACTATGCATTTTAAATACCCATGCAGATGTGGATATATCGTTTTATAAGGGTGCATTGAATAATTTTAGTTGAGTATAGCCACATGTTTTGCAAATTATAAGAAAGTATTGTGTGTTATTAATTAAATAATTATGAGTAAGAACATATATCGAACAGGTAAGTTTTTTGTATTGTACTGTTGGTTTTAATACCACATAAGTAAATCTTGTAATGGACGCAGTGCTTCCAAATCATAAACTACTATCTGGATTTTAATGGGCTACTAGGTAAACAACTTACAACCATAATTAATCATTCGTTGGAAATTAAATTATATTAATTTACTGCTTTGTTAATTTTTCATTTAACTGGATATTATGTACATTATTTAAACATTTTATCTGCTTATAGTGGCTGCTCGAAAACTGTTTAACGAAGCCAGTGAAGTTAAGGTCCGTGACATATGTAACTGATTACAATCAAGACACGTCAAAACAGAAGGGATATGTGCCCTGAAAAATATATAAATTATTTACGGTTTTTTTTAAATTAAAGAGATTGTTTAAAAAAAATCATAATTATACCTAAATAATAATAATAATATTAATCGTAACGAGTGGTTGTAGTTAATTCCTAGAAGTACGATGAAAAACAAATTGAAAGGATGTTTCGCCAAAGACACTCGGATATCCAATGATATTTTCGGAAGAAGAAGAGGCAGGTTTTGAAGCTTATCTAAACAAGTTGTCCGAGTACGGTTTCACGATTTTAGATTAACTATGAAAAATTATCTTGATAAAAAAGGTTTAATTGTAAAAATGTTTCAAAATAATATGGTAAGCCCAAATTGGGTTGCTTGTTTTCGTAAGCGCCATCCAAAATTGTCTGTGCGGTTAATATTGAAAAGGCCCGTGCAGATGTAGATGACCATGTTTTAAATGAATACTTTAATAATTTGCTGAAAATATCTGGAACTATGATGAGACCAATCTACGGGATGATCCTGGGACAAGTAAGGTTATTTGTAAAATAACCTTATTCTGGAGTCAACGAAATCTTGTGCTTCCACAATGTATTGTGGGAATGCTATGGAGGAAATGCTACGCCTTATGTTGTGTATAGAGTGGAGAACATGTGGAGCACGTGGACTGAAGGTGGTCCAGAGGGTTGTTGCTACAACCGGACAAATAGCGGTTGGTTTGACATGGCTTTCATTTGAAGATTGGTTTCTTACTCTTGCTGCCTCGTTTGAAGAAACAACAAGGTCCAAAAGTTGTCATTGTAGATAATCTTAGCTCTCATATCACCTTGCGGAAATAACGATATAAGATTTGTTTGCCTTCCACCACATTCCATTCACATTACACAGCCTCTGGATGTGGCTTACTATGGCCTTATGAATAAGGAGTGGCGAAAAATCTTTATGACATGGAAAAAACAGAGGTAGCGACATTTCCAATTTACCAACAGACAAATTTCCTCAGCTGCTGAATCAGCTGGTTAATCATTTATAACTGAACAAACAGCAAAATATGACTTCAGGATTCAAAAGAACATGCATTTGTCCTCTCAACAGAGAAACTGTTTGCATCTGCACAAAGAAAAACTGATAGCCTTCTGATCGGTGAAAGTTTTATGAAGCAGCTAGTAACGAGGCGTGAGGAGGCAACTAGAAAACGAATCTCACCTAAAAACGCAAGAAACTATAAGTACTAGCAGTACAGTATCAGTGTGGATGATGTTACAGAATTAATAACGCCAAAAGCATACGCCATTTAGCTATCCAAATTCAGTGAGGTTAAGAGAGGTCGGCCTAAAAAAATTAAAGTTAAAGATTCTGAACTGTCAGATTGGTTTAGTATTCATGGTGAGAGTTCTTCTGACTTACTATCTAGTGAGAATGAAATTGAGGAGAAAAATGAGAGTGTAGAGACCCCCGCTGAAAGTATCAGCATAGAAACCGGACAATGCTACAAGTAACAGGATTTAGTAATTGCGAAGTATGAAGAAAATTATTATCCAGGGCTTATAGTGGAGATGTTTAATGAGCCTGGAAAGTCTCGAAAGCAAAATGCAAATTATGAGGAATAAATCAATGCTAAAAAATGTTGATGAAGGGAAGGTATTTATAAATAATGATCTAACTGTACAAGAGAGAGAAATTGTACAGAAAATCGGAAAGAAAGTGAAAGAGGAAAGACGAAAAGAAAAAAAAGGCGAAAAGCGGATATCAGAACTGACTGTAGTGGGAAAGGAATAAAAGTGGAATAAAGAAAAAGGGGCGCTAGAGGAGATGAAAAGCGAGGAAGGGACAAAAAGTGGGGGGGTTAAAAAACTAAGAACGAACTCAAAAGGTAGAAGCAGAAGGACGAATTGGGCAATGAAAAAGGACATGAGTATGAAAAAAACAGTGTAAATGGGGAAAAATAAAAAAGGAAAATCCATCCGAAGGAAGAAATAATTGGGGCATGGAACTTGAGAGGAACCTACACAGCAGGTGGACTGAAACAATTAGTTAAGGAAATGGAAAGATACAAATTAGATATAATAGCAGTACAAGACACAAAGCAACCGGAAACAGGTATAGTGCAAGTAGAAAATAAGATGTTTTTCAAAAGTGGTGGGAGAGATAGAAGACTAGGAATAGGCTTTCTGCTGGAGGAACTACTCAAAGAAAAAGTCATGAATTTTAACCCTATATCGGAAAGATTATGCTCCATAAGGTTAGTATTTTTAATGTGCATGCACCATCCTAGAAGAAGGAGGACGACGGAAAAGAAACTTATGAGTTACTAGAAAATTAGTTCGATAATTTACCTAAGTATGACGTAAAAATTGTATTAGGGGATTGTAATGCTAAAGTAAGAAAAGAAGATGTTTACAGAAGGGTAGCAGGATTACATAGTAAACATGAAATATCGAATGACAATGGACAAAGATTGATCAACATTGCAATGGAATGGGACTTGGTAATGAGAAGTACACAAATACAAAGAAAGGGCATATATAAAGGAACGTGGAAATTCCCGGACGGAAGAGTAGTAAACCAGATTGACCACGTTCTAATTGAAAGAAAACATGAGAGTAAAATTTTAAATGTAAGGAACAGAAGAGGGGCTGAAGCTGACTCAGACCACTTCCTGATTAAAGGATCAACTAAAAACCTAACGGAAAATACGGAAATAGCTAGAGAAAAAAGGAAAAAACAAAAAGAAGCAAAGGTACGATATAATAAGACTAAAGGAAGAAAAAATAAGGGAGAATACCAAAAAAAATTTACAATGGATTAGAAAGTTTCAGTACGACAGAAGAAGCGGACGAGATGTGGAAACAACTAAAACAGGCAATATCAGGCGGAAACCAAACAGTAATAGCAAAGAAAAAACAACAATGGGGAGTTAAGAACTGGTATGATGAGGAATGTATGGAGAAAGTCAAAGAAAAGAAGAGGCGAGAATGCAGATGTTGCTGAATAATAATAAGGAGAACAGTCTGAAATATAAAGAAGAAAGAAAAGAATTATGTAGAAGAAAGAAGCGGCAACAAAATGAAATGGGATTGAGAGATTCCGGAACAAGGAAATAAAGATCGTTCTATCAAGAAATAAAGAAAACAGAGTAAAGGATACACTAATAGACAACCCTATTTAAAAAACCAAGAAGTCAGATTAATAGTGGAGCGTAATCAAATATTAGGAATGTGAGGGAACACTTTAAAAATTTACTTAACGAAAAGGAGACGGATGGGCAAATAGAGCACAGACAAACCGAGGATGAAGGAATTAGAACAGAAGAACCAAATATTGAAAAGATAAGCAATATCGTTAAAAGCATGAAAGATAACAAGGGCCTAGGTGAGAGCAAACTAACGATAGAAACGATCAAAACAGGAGGAAAGCAACTACAAAAAAATCAATGAATTGATAAAACAAAAAAGAGAAAATGCCAAATGAATGGGCATATGCCCGATATACAAAAAAGGAAAATCAATGTTATGTACTCATTACAGGTGAATAGCATTATTGGACGTCTGTTATAAAATTCTAGGAGAAATAATTAGGAAAATGTTAAATATGTATACGGAAGGAATGTTGGGGGTATTGAAATAATAGAAGTACGGTAGACCTTATATTCACTCTAAAAGAACATCAAACTACTGGCTATGAATATAAAACATGCTTTTCATTGACTTTAGACAAGCCTATGACAGTATAATCAGAGAAAAGATATACGAAGGAATGCAGCAACTAGAAATACCAGGGAAGCTCATTAGACCGACAAGAATGACACTAAAAAAACAAAAAACAAGATTCTATGGAACGGAGAAGAATCACAGGATTTTGAGACAAGAAAAGGCGTACGACATGGGGGGCTCCTGTCAACTATGCTTTCTAATATGGTGCTGGAGGTAATAATGAGAAATATGGGAATTAAAACGGAGGGAACAATCTTCAATAATAAATACCAATGAATGTTATGCGGACATGTCATAGCAAGAACAAAGAAAGAATTAATGAGAACCGTAATGAAAATAGCACAATAAGCAGTACAATATGGATTAGAGGAGAATCAGGAAAACACAAAATATATGGCAATGGGACAGATACGGAAACGGAGAGGAAGAAGGAAACTTGAAAATAAGAATAGACAATAAAGAATATAAATATGGAAAAACATAAAAGTTTGTACATTTAGGATTGAGCACTGCAGAAAATGGCCAGGAAAAGTCAGAAATAGGGGCAAGAATTGCAAAGAGAAACTGCAAATATGGAAGTTTGACCCGCCTGCTGAAATCAAAGAATGTTTCAAGAAAGGCAAAAGAGAGGATCTACACCACAGTCATAAGACCAACGGCCACTTATACCTCTGAAACGTGGGTTTTGAATAAGGAGGAGAGAGAAAGGTTGAAGAGATGGGAAAGGAGGATGCTATGAGCTATATATGGAGGAATAAAAACCGAGGAAGGATAGAAATAGAAGAACTCTCTGAGAGACCTGATATAGCAATTGACACCTTGAAAGATTGGACGGAGGAAGACTACCAAAATTAATACTACAGAGAATAAAGACCATTAGGAAAGAAAAAAAAGGAAGGGCAGATCCAGAAAGAGATGGATGAGTGAAGTGGAGACAGATCTTAAAGAAATGAAAGTTAGAAATTGGAAGGAAACCGCAAGAAACAGAGGGGAATCGAAAAAGATGGTATGAGAAGTACTTAGAAGAAGATGGTGAAAATAAGTTTTTAAAATGGACTAAATATAAATGTGAATCTGATTTAGAAATATTATTTAAGTTAAATTTAACATGATGTAATAATGAAAATATATGCCCTAGGCCTGTTGAGCAATAGAAATAAGTATAGTGAAAATGCCCAGTAAAGAAGAAGATGGCCCTACATTAGATTGCATCATGAAAACTAAAACGTCATGGAATTAGCCAGACAGAAAAGATGTTTTGATTTACAGTTCGGGTTATATTAAAAAGAAAATACCCTCTACATTTTTAAATAAAAGTGGACGTTTTAGTATAGCAGACATGTAAGTTCAGAGTAAGTCTGTATTTAGAATTCACTTTTTATGAATAAAATAAGTTGTGTGTTATTCTGAGTTTTTTGGAGCAAACCTAATGGTATTTTTGTAAACTTGAGGGTTTTGTAAGTTTTTCTTAATGACTTTACTTATTTTGTAAAACAAATTTATATTTTACATGTACTGTGGCTTTTCTTGTATCAAATGTATATGGTTAAATTGACCCTATGTTACAAACTCCGATGATTTGAATGGTATTACATGAGTGGCATAAAGTAGTCCCGCAGTTAGTGTAACCTTGATCAAAACTTCAAGAATAAAAATTGGTGTTTACACATGGTTTTAAAGATAAATATGACAGGTTGCTGAAACCCTTAAATTATATAAAATTGACAAAAGCAATTGTTAAAGAACAATTTTTAATTGAAGGAAAAGTGTGAAAGTCTGAAAAAGTGGGCCAAAGTAACCCAGGTTTATAGTGGTAAATACATTGTTTAAATGTCAAATACCTTCTAATTTTTTGTAAACGACGCCACAAGGTGGAATAATGATCTCAAAATGTAATGATCTTGTACTATGGCACAGTTGTAACTGTCATTTAATCCCTAGCTTACTATGAACACACATGTCTAATGATTTCAGATATTTTTCTAGTAGCTGAAAGCGAATTTTGGAAACTGCAACACATTTCTAAATAATCGCTCAATTTTTAAAATGTAAAGTTTGGTATTTATTTGTCTTTAATATTTTAATGAACTAGCATATGTACAGTATACTCGTTTTTATACTACATGAGTTTTTCAGTAAATTTTATTGCGTTTTTCCATTCAATAAAATTTTATGCAAATTTGTTGTTAGGCAACCTGTTGCACAGCAGTGCAATTTAAGCTGCGCTCTGAAAATTTAATGTGAACATTAACAAAATATATTTATCTGAGGTTCTCGTTTAGAAGTATTTAATCGGCAATCAAATTATATGATTAAAATATTAATTATAGCAGGACCTTCCGTAAAAATAGAGTATAAATTATTTAGACTATACTAAAAATTATGATTCTTTACAAGTAATATTTGTTGTGGCGGGAAATATAAACTTATCATCGTAACTATCATCGATTTCGTGAGACAAAAAAGTTTCACTTTTCCCACGGCAGTATTAATTAACGATACGAATTGAACAGAAATGTAAATGTGCATTGTTTATCCACTAGATAATCGTTATATAAGTAGGTGAATGAAAATTCGTTAGCCATTCCAACTTCGAAAAATATAATGGATGTCCCCGTCTTGATTTCAGAAAATCGTATTCGCTTTGTAAATGAAGTGGTTTTAATTTGTGAATTACATTTTTCAAAAGCGTTCAAAATTTGGTGCTTGTAGGTGGGCGTAACCATTGCCACCCTTGCGGGAGTTAAAGATCGCGTGTCCAGCCCCTACAGGGCCTCAGAGATCGCTGGTTACGTTTGCGTTTTGAAACATTACCCTTTCATTATCTGTTTGTAGGTGTGCATCTCCAGCAATTAGTAATAATGCACAAATTTCCCCAATTAAAACTTATACTTTCTATATTTATAGACTATATTAACTTTAATTTGTATGTATTATTCTGAGTTTAATTCAGAAATCTTGTAGTAGTAGTAATAGTAATGCCGGAATGCTGTATTTATAAACCAGTTGCATAGGGGCTTGAGGGGAGGGTGCAATACATGACATCTGACGCCCCCTGGCCCGCACTGTTTCTTCATGTATAGTTTGTTTCAGAATTATTACTAAGACTTGATTTTAAATTAATAAATTTACGTATTGCATTGTGAATTATTCTGTTATATGAAAAATAAATATTGTTTTAATTGTATACACTTTTATTAGTGATTTATATGGACGGAAACGAAAAATGATAGAATGAATAGTTCTAGTGCGCAGACGATTCTGAAATGACGTATTAACAAGGTTGGCCCCGTTAACAGAGTGGCGTGGTTTGTGACGGTCGCCCGCCTGCGTTTAGAGAATTCTCCCAGAGAATAGTTAAGCATCACGCCCAATCGTGCAAATTTTATTATCCTTCTCAAAATTAACGGGTTATTGAAATAAACAATTGTGTTTAAATAATATATAAAAAGAAGTGTTAAAAACAGTTATTTATAGTACAAATCGATCAAGGCTTCCAAAGCCCAAATCACAATAACCTATTTATTAAACAAAGTGCAATGAATATGTATAGACATTTTTATCCTGTTTATAATAATGAGTTCTGAAGAGGAAACAACAAAAACCGACTACGTGCAAAACGCATCTCAGGTAAATTAAATCTTATTTTTATACCCAAGAAGCAGTTGTAGGGCGGGCAAGGATTGAAGTGGGCTGTGGGTGTTTCTGTCCCATTTGTAGATAGGAGGTCGAACGTTGGGCTCCATCCAGGGGTCGGAGCACAACTATTCTCAGGTGCTATCAATTTTTGTTTGCAATTTCCAAGATAATGAGGCAAGCATTCAAAAAAATTAAGCAAAAAAAAATTTTAACCTGGATGCGTGATTGCGTATTTACAAAACACTTTCTTATCTACATGAGCGACATTTTACTGTGCGATGCATAACACGTGCAGTAAGAATTAAACTGTAAGTTTTAAGTTGCTTTATGCATGAAATTTGTCATGCGAGTAATATTAAATAATGCGTAAAGCACACATGTTCATAGCCGTATAGTTTAGGATGCATTACCAGCTCCGCCTTTTACTTTCAGGAGACGAAACCTACCCCTTCACCGCTCGCGCTTTTAGCCGCGACTTGCAGCAAGATCGGACCCACTTCGAGTGAACCAACGCCTACAATGTCCAATACGCCCACCCCTGTTAAAAGTTTGCCTGTTGCAAGCCCGCAAGTTGTAAGTGTTCCCGTGGGAATACCTCAACAACTACTGCAGCAACAAGGAGCACAGATTGTAGGAACTGCTGGACAAAACTTAGCGTATAACGTTATGCAACCAATGCAAACAGTTACCATTGATGGACAGGAAGCTATTTTTATACCTGCTATGTCCCTCGCAGGTAACATTTTATATTGTAGTGTATCTCTTAGAATAACGTTCAACACTTCAACTGTGTCATTCTGCTTATAATTACAAAGATGTGAATGTGATCGAACAAGTTTATATAAAATTGACGTCATTGTAGATACTACGTTAATTTACTGTTACGAAGGTATTTGTATGTAATAACTTAAAATTATGTTCCATATCAATTTAGAACAGATGTTATTAGTCCGTAATGAATTATTTTTAATAAGCAAGCACCATCTGGTGTCGCGAATGAAACTAACTATATTTTAGGGCTTTCAATTTTTCTTTTACACTTACACATTGGCGTAACGTTAGGGGCGTCAATGTTTAAATTTTCTACAGATAATACAAGGAATTTCTTATTTTATTTTGTTAAAATTACGATAATGTTATTGAACACTGATTAGAAAAGGATTACTAATATAAGACGGTAAGCTGGATTTCGTTTATTACACAACATGTTAGTTAATAGTACGTTAATGCAGCGCTGGATTAGGGGGGTGGGGGGGAGCCCCTGTCTGCATTGTAAAAGAACCAACAAAAATTATTATTTAAAAGTTCCTTATAGTTTTTTAAATTTATAAATGAAAATTAAAGGAAAAATGTCGTTGTGTACATGTATATAAAAACATGTATATTTAATAAATAACTCGTACTATACAACTATACTTATTATTTGCCACATTTTTTATCCATTTAGGGGATAATATTAATTTCCGGTTGAAAAAATCATCTTTTGGATTTGAGGTCTCCAATTTGTAAGGTATTTTTTTTTACGTTAAAATAAACGATACTTCTATTAACATAAACTATAAAGTAAATAATTATACGAGGTTAGCCATGCAACCTGTTCATTAGAAAATTTTTGACTTCCCACTATCGTAGCACAATGAAATTTGGTTTCAGGAATTGACTGTTTGGAATCAGAGAAAATATTTTCAAATGGTGAAACGTCCGGCTATACTGGAAGTAGCTACCAATTTCTTTATTTTAAATGGAACGCCCTATTTTTAGCTATTTTTGGAATTCTTGTTAAATTTTAAGGCCAGTGTATGTAAAGCGTCTTATATCTAAAACTTAACCTACATGAACCTGGCACCTCACATTAATATAATGAAATTATTCGGGTTGCATCTGATTTATAATAGTTTGTTCTCGTTTGTACCATATTTTTACCTTTTGTACCTCAAGGTGTTAAAATTTAACCCGAGGTTAAAAAATGTTAGCACCCACTTGAATATTTTTTATCGTTCATGACGGTATTCGAGAGAGGATCGTTTGTAGCTAATTGCACCATTTTTCCTTTTGTTTGTACCTGAAGGGATTGGATTGTACCGAATTTCCAAATTTTTTAAAGGGGTAACTTTTTCGTTTAAAGAGATTTTCAAAATGAGGAGCGGTACTGTTTCGTTTGTATCGGTTTGTACCACTTTTTTCTTTCGTATTTCAAGGGGTACAAATTTAACCAGGGGTTAAAAAATTTTAGCACCTCATTTTAATAATTTTAGTAGTTTGTGACGAAATTTGGTACGGTGTTTCAATGTAAGAATAAGCGGTGTTTTGAAAAAAAGATAAGACACCTGCAGCGCGCACATAAAGAGATACTGAACAATAGGTTGCTCTACAGTGTTTGTAATGTGATCTGTTTATTGCTTACCGACAATTTAATTTTTCTCTTTCGGTAAAGTTATATTTTATATTTTATATACTGGGTGAATGAGACCACCCGTATCAGTATTTCTGTTAAAGAACGGTAAGTCGTAGAGAGTTGGTTTAAAACCCCATAATAAAGAATTGAATGGTGTCTGGGAAAAATCAGCATCCTGAGTAGTTTTCTCTAGAATGTCTCCAAAATTTTAAATGGCACCATATGTCGAAAAAGGTATTGTTGAAAAGATCTTTAAAAAGAAGAAAGGTATTAGAAAAAAATATTTTATTACTCTCACCCCTTTTAAGTAATATTCGACTGAAATTATTGAATTTGAAATCCATTGTTAACAAACAACATTGAAAAGTCGGATTTTACCGAGTTAGACAATGTTTCAAGTGTTCAAAATGTCTTTCATTTACTTCTAAACACTGTTGAGCTCTTCTAGTTACACTATCAGTGGCTCTAAGTACTTCTTCAATGCTTAATGTATGGCAAGCATTGCGAATTCTCAGCTTCATATAATGTCTCGTTGGTTTTTCTTTATAGACAATATCCTTGATCCTACCCCAAGGAAGAAATCTAGGGGCGCACAATCTGGTGATCTTGACGGTCACGCCACTATGCTTCCTCTGCCAATCCATCTGTTGGGAAATAGTTGATTTACTGTGTTACTGGCGACCAATGAAAATGAGCTGGGCAGCCGTCTTGCTGAAACCACATTCTTACTCGCGTTAAAAGAGGGACATTATCCAGTAAGTTGATCACATCGTTACTGAAAAACTCGGCGTATCGTATCCCATTCACAGTTTCTTCGAAAAAATAAGGGCCTATGATATTTCGTTCAAGTATACCACATCACGTATTAACACTCCAAAGATGTTGATGGTTAATAGTTTGGGGCCAGTGAGGATTTGTTTGCGACCAGTAATGTGCATTGTGAATATTGACTTCTCCAGTGCTTTTCTAAGTAACTTCGTCGGTCCATAAAACTGTCCTAAGAAAGTGTGGACCTTTATTTATTAACCAAGTATAAAAAATGACTCGTACTTGAAAATCATTCTCATTTATTTCTTGGTGCTTATGAGACGTGGTATGGATGAAAGTTGTGATCTTTTAACATACAGAGTATTGGCTAATTCCTAAATCCCTTGTAACGCCTCTCGTTGGAATATGTGGATTAACAATTACTGCAGCGAGACTATCTGGCCCTATGTTATTACGTAAATTTGGAAACGGTATAATTTCACTAATTTAAGTTAACTCACTTTTTAACGAAATTAAATTTTAACTTTGTGTCTGCAAACACATATCAATAATAAACAATAAATTACCAATTTAAACAATGGATGATTCCACGATAGATTAATACAACACGTGCAATTATTGACATTAAAATATGTGTGACATCGTTTAATTCGGTAAAACTAGATTTTGAAATCCGATTTTTCAATTTTGTTTGTTAACAATGAATTTCAAATTTAATAATTTTAGTCAAATATTACTTAAAAGGGGTGGGAGTACTAAAATAATTTTTTCCATAAAACTTTCTTCTTTTTTAACGGTCTTTTCTACAAATACATTTTTCGACATGTGGTGCCATTTAAAATTTTGGAGATATTCTGCAGAAATCTATTCCGGATGCTGACTTTTCCGAGAAATAATATCACCATTCGATTCTTTATTATGGGGTTTATAATAATTTTTTTTAAACAAACTCGATTTTAAAAAAATACTGATATGGTGGTCTCATTCACCCGGTATATTAAAAATCTGAGAAAGATTTTAAACTGGTAAAAACATTATTCGAAAAGTCGCTTATTATTACATTGGAATACTGTTTCGAATTTTTCGTCAAAAGCGACTAAAATTATTTAAATGAGGTGCTAAAATTTTTTAACACCTGGTTAAATTTGTACTCCTTGATGTAAAAAGACAAAGGAAAAATGGTACAATGAAGTACAATCGATGCTCTCTCGAATTCCGTCGAGAACGATAAAAAATATTAAATTGGAGGGCTGGCATTTTTAACCCCTGATTAAATTCCTACCCCTTGAAATACGAAGGAAAAAAAGTGCAAACGAAACGAAACAGTATCTGCTTCCTGATTTTGAAAATCTCTAAACGAAAAGTTACCCCTTTAAAAAAATTTGGAAATTCGGTACAAATCAACCCCTTGAGGTACAAACAGAAGGAAAAATGGTACAATTACGTACAAACGATCCTTTCTCGAATACCGTCATGAACGATAAAATATATTCAAGTGGGGTGCTAATATTGTTTAACTCTGGGTTAAATTTGAACACCTTGAGGTACGAAAGGTAAAAAATGTGGTACAAACGGGTTATAAATCAGATGCAATCAGAATAATTTCATTATTTTAATGTGGGGTGCCAGGTTCATGTAGGTTAAAACTTACCGTTTCCGAGTTAATTCGAAAAATATGAAAACTTTGCAAGGTCCCACGAAAATCGGTATTGTGCGTTAATCACAGAGAATTTCGGAATCGATGTCCTGGGGCTACAAGAGAACCTGACAAACTACGTTTTGAGGAGTTTTAATTTAAAAAAAAGTCTTCCTCAAACCCCAATTAAGTAATCCTACGAAGTTGTATGATTTTGAACTTCAGTAACTTAGTTATTTCTAATGGAACACCCTGTACCTTAATGCATTTTCGAGTCTAGAAATTAATTCTGTATCAAATATTATTTAGGTTACCAGAGCCTATTCCGGACGATTTTCTTGAAAACATCAAATAAATTGATTCGATCATTCTGCGTTAACATTAACATGTATTAATATTAAATAAATAATACAATTACTACAACAAACATTCAAATTAGGATATAAAATTATAATACGTTTTCAATGTGCTGTGAAGGCAAAATTCAATTCGTTTCTACACTTGCTGTAGCTCGACGAATCTCATTGGAGTCTAATTCGGCACACGCTGACCGCTGACCGTATCCTGTGAGGCAATTCCTCGCGACAATTTACTTGATTTTGACATACCTCCATAAGTAAAAATCTGAAGGGGTTAAGTCATGCGATCGTGGAGGTCCATTAGGGACAATTCATCGACCATACAAAAATCCTGTCAATTCGAGATGAACCTGACCAGAATGATGTGCCGGTGCACCATCTCATTGATACCAAACATTTTGGCGCTTATCGACAAGAATGGATTCACAGTCCCGTAGAATTTCCACATATTTCGCGCTATTTAAGTTTTCTTCCTAAATACAATATCGCACCTGTTTGTTCAAACATACTACAAAAACATTAAAACAAAACATATCTTGAAAATGCGCATATCGTATAACGTGGGATTTTCTTTTGCCCAGAAGTGTTAGTTTCTTCCCTCTAGAAAATTTTGCATCATCTGTGCAAAATTCTATTCGGCGGACCTCATCACCGGGTCTAAAGCTTTGGAACGAGTGGGGGTGCATATGGTGCTTTTTTCAAGCAGATATTCCCAAATCTATTTCTGCAGATGTGGTGATTGTGGTGATGCGTGGAAATAAGCCAGTGTATTTATTTCATTTTCCTCGTCATTGCTCACCAGTTTTGGAACATTTTGGTACCTTTAACTTTCCTGAAACACAAAAAGTTGGACTCAGTTCGCTTGAACTTTGTCTTGTTCCTCGGCTGTAAATGGGGATTTCGCTCATTAAACGCGGCAAGTTCTCTTGACAATTTTGCAACATTCTCCATAAATTTAAAGCAAATTAAGAATATCAGCATTTGAGTATTGGTCCATTTTGTACTCAAAGTTCCTTAAAAGTAAATTAATATTAACAATTTGCTGAAGGTATCAACAGATGAAAATTATACAGTCCCTTGCCACACTATTAGATCCATGCTCAAAAATGAAGATTTCCTCAATTATAGCACGCCCGTAGACATTTAGAGGGCTATTTCATGTTAAAACACGAAAACTGATTATCAATACATTGTATTTTATATAAAAGTAATTTTTTTCGCCAAAATCAATATTTTGTATGACCACCTTTCACAGCTTCAACGCCACGAGGCATAATGCTTATACAATTTTGAATTGTCATTTTGATCTCTGGGTTGTGTTTCCAAGTATCACTAAGTATCTTAATTAACTCTTGCTTGGTTGTAGGGGCTTTCACCCTAATTTCGGATTTCAAAAACTCCCAGACGTTCGCGATAGGGTTCATGCCGGGAGAATTTCCTTGCCAGTCGAGAATATCCACTTTTTTTAGCAATCCTTTTTGCACGATGACATGGCGCACCATCATGCATAAAAATAGGCTTTTCTCGTTTCTTGAACCATTTTTTCACTTGAGGAAGCAGCTGGGTTCCCAAAACTTCGTGGTACTTTTCGGCATTAATTGTACCTTCCGCAAGGTAAAAGGCCCCTGGTCCCTTATTACTGATAACTGGCCATACCATTACCGAAGGAGAAGTTTTATGCGAAGTTTTCGATTTTCAACGCATATATTGCCGATTGTTCGGTCACTTCTCTCTGCCGTGATTCTCCGACGACCGTACGCACCTTTGCGTTTTGCTCTCAGATCTTCACCAAGGTCTACTTTTCGTTTTATACGTTGGGCAGAACTTCTAGAACTCCCACAATTTGTGCTGTTTTGTGCTCCCAACATGCCGGAAACTCGACCCACTGCCCTTGGCGACAAATCAGACACTTTTCCCATTCTGAAATTGCTTTTTTTCAGATAATATGGCCTTATAATTTGTAAATATATACTTCGACATGTTGTACTGTCAAGAATTAACTTAACTGGCGGAATTGAAAAGATTTTAACCTGTTTAAACACCTAAAATTGTTGCATTACACAGTGAAACTCAAACGCTGTTTTCTTAGATTATATGACATTTTTTTGTGAAAAACAGTGTTACCAACCGATTACCAACACAATGAGTGTTGCCAAAACAATAAAAGGTACCCGCCAGATTTAAAAACGTAAGTTTTACCAACATATCAACAAAAAGTTCATAATAACAACAAGAAACATATCAAAAAATTAGATTTTGCAGCAGGGATCTAATAATATGGCAAGGGACTGTACAATAGATACTATTTATTATTTGTCATCTTTGTTGCTATGGCTATTGTTTTTCCATGAATAACTAGAGTTAGGTGGTCAGCAGTAAACCACAAAAAAGTCAACCTGCTGTCGCTGACGTATATTCAGACATAGCGTTTATCTTTTGAGATACACTATTCAGTGTTTATTAGTCTTTATATTAACTTATAAATTTAAGCTATAAAACAGTTAGATTAGACATGGTTGAATGATTTAAAAAAAATGAGAAATGGTTAACTGTGTACTCTAATGGGTACACAATGATATGTTACATACAGTGAACCACCCGTGCTCACCAAAATTAATACAGAGCGTTTCAAATTTAGAAGATATTTATTAAATAACCTAGTGTTGAAATTTTAAAATTGAAATATTCACTGGGAACCTAAAATTTCGCTTGGCGATGACTGCTACAATCTACTCTAGGTCTAGGTAAGATATATTTAATATCATATTTCCGGTCACCTGCCAAGTCCGGTTTAAGAGGTTCGGCAAATTTATTTAATTTTAAATAAGAGACACAAAAATCACAGTCATTTTAAATTCAGGTTGTTGTATTTTTTTGCAATATAATGGATCTTACTTTTCTTCTCCGTCTCAAGCAATACAATCACATAATCATCGACTTTCAGATCTCGAGTTACAGGTGAAAAATCATCGGTCAGTATTATATCTTCTGCTTCATCACCGCTCACCAAGTTCTCTTCACCTGAAGAGAAGCTGCTGGCTTAGAATTCTTCTTCCTCAGTCGTATCTTCATCAATTGAAATAATTTTATTCTCTTCAAATATATCTTTCTTTTTAACATTTTTAATACATTTGTTTTTCTTGTTTGCTATTTCATTTTTTTCGGGGGTGTCAGTAGCTATCGTGCTTTCACCAAGCTTTCTACGCCTATTATTCTTCCACGGTCCAGCTTTAATTGGTGGCTTAAACATGCTCGGTGAAATGAAAGTTCCATCTCCCTTGGAAGTAGAACGTTTTTCAAGATACTTTTACAATGGGGCACCAGTAAGATATGATGGTTCGTGTGAATCACTGCCTTCGTCACCACGTTTTGATGTTTTTTGTGGAGTAGTAAAAATTGGTAACATGATGTTCGAGTTTTCCTCATTAATTTCTAGTAGCGAAGGCACGTTTGTTTGCGAATCTTGTTCAGTAGTTGCTTCAGAAATCCACATTCTTGGATCGGACTATAAGTGATATAACTTGGTAAAAAATCAGCATCTGAGAATGTAGAATTGTCAAATGGACGAATTCCACATTTCCTGAAAGCATTTGTGATATTTACAGGCGTCATTTCTTTTAAATGGGCTTGGCCCCACAATCCGTAACGCGGTAGATGGTCAACATTGGACCTGGGTTACGAAACAACCACGAATTAACAGCTGAATTGTAGTATGTTTTAGATAGAGCATTACGTCCAACATCTAGCGGCTGAAGCCTCGCAGTTGTATGGGGAGGTAATGTGAGCACAGTGACACCAGAATCTTTTGTCAGACCGAGAGCTTTTAGACATAAGTGGCTTTCGTGGTTGTCCATAATAAGTAGTGGTGGATTATCTTTTGAGGTAGAGGTATGCTTTATAAAATGCTTCATCACTTCGGTAAAAAGTTTGGAATTCATCCATCCGGAAGGCGCTGCTAAAGCCAGAGGTCCCAGTAGAGCACCGTGTAACATATGAGGGCGTAGAGCTTGTTCAGATGCAGACACAATGGCACACGTAGTAATTAAAACCTCTCTTTCACCACTGGTAATGTTACAGATGTTAAACCCTTTTGGTGCAAGCAATTTCTGTGGCTTTTGAACAGTCGCCATCTAAATTAAATACTCACGTGCCATGACCGAAGCTACCATGACGCTGCATAGCTTCTTTTAAGTTAGAATATAATTTGTCCACGTTGTCTCTGTTAAAAGCTGTGGTACGAGCTAAGCTACATGGTTTGGCTTTTTTCAGGCTTATATCTTTATGTCGGCTTCTAAAATTTCTTAACCAATCTATGCCAGCTATTCCGTTTTTCTCCCAAGAACTAGGAACTATAATGTTTTTGATTTTCGCTATTTCGTAGGCTAATTTTGCGCCAAGCACATAACACAGTTGGATATGGCAAATGGCAGTCTTGGGCGGCCTTTCGTATGCTCGAACCTTGGTCAATGAGTTCAACCACTTTTTTCATATTTTCTTCGGAGTGGCCTCCAATTTTTCTTTGAACGCGTTTTGTTCGACCCATTTTGAAGCAATTAAGGGAGATAAAACATTAAGATTATATTAATATAACTTACACTGTGTGGTACACATTGAACCACGGTTCACTATGTAGCCGGTTCACTGTGCACCACCATGCCATTTAATAGTTAAGGTTAGAAAAAAAAAATTAAATAGATTTGGCTAAAAATATATTACTGCAAGATGTTACCTTCATAAGTATAATAAATACCATAATGTACGAAGTAAAATACGCATTTAAGAAACAATAACCAACCTCACCTACTTTTTACTTTTCTCGTGAGAAAACACGAAACGACTAGTGAGTGCAGGGGACGTTACTAACCAAGTTTGTTGGCGTCTCACTGTTGACCACCTGACCCTATGTGAATAATTATCTTGAAAACCGTGAAGAATAGGACCTGGCAACCTTAATAATATTTGATACAGAATTAAATTCTAGACTCGAAAATACTTTAAAGTACATGGTGTCCCATTTAAAATAACCGAATTATTGAGGCTCCAAATCGTACAACAGGCTTATTTCGGGCTTTGTGGAAATCGTACAACAGGCTTATTTCGGGCTTTGTGGAAGACTTTTTTTAATTAAAACTTATCATTTAAAATAACGACGTTGGTAGTTACTTCCGGTATAGCCGGAAGTACCGCCATTTGAAAAATATTTTACTTGGATTCAAAATAGTCGATTCTAGCCTGAAACCAAATTTCATTATACTACGATAGTGGGAAAAATTTTTCTAATGAACAGGTTGCATGGCTAACCCTGTATAATTATTTACTTTATAGTTTATCTTAATAGAATTATCGTTTATTTCAAAAGTTTTGTTTTAACGTTTGTAAAAAAATTCCTTACAAATTGGAGACCTCCAATCCAGAAGATGATTTTTTACGAGCGAAAATTAATAGTATCCCCTAAATTGATAAAAAATCGCAAATAATAAGTGTAGTAAGAGTTATTTATTAAATTTACATGTTTTTATACATGCTGTCCATCTAGTACACCATTCTTCAGTGGTGGTGTTATGTCAAATCTGTCACAAAATTGACTTAGCAAATAGTTAATGAGACAAACTGGGGTACTTTAAGAAATTATTTTAAAATATACAGGGTGGTGTCAAAGTGTGGCAACAAGTTAAGAGATTTTTTTAACTGCACACCCCGTATATTACATTTTTCGATTCTTGTATAAATGTACTTTACATTGATGTTAGGTTAGTTGACCTATTAATAAGGGTTTTGAGGTTATAGACAAAAAAAGAATGGTATTTTAAAAAAAATAACGCGCACCTAAATAGTGGGATTTTTACAAAATGACAAGTTTTTGGAATATTGGTTTTTAGTACAACCTTTAGTAAAGAATAACGTATTTAAATTTTAAGTTAAAAAACTCAATGCCATACAAGGTGTTCCATAATTTAAGCCGAATCACCATATTTTCAAACAAGAATAACTCAATTTTTTAAATGGAAATTCTCTATCACAATGATATAAAAAGTTGTGCCTCATAAAATTAACTACAAGTTAGTTATTTTGAAAATGTGTAGGAACTCGTGTAAATTTTTATTGATTCAGTAGGTTCTGAACAATGAATATTTGAAGAGAAAAAATTATTAAATTAAATTCTCAAAAAGTGTCTCCCACTTTGTAAAAAACATTTTCTTTTGCGATCACGGAATGACCTTCTGACATCTTGTAGCATTTTTGGACTAATATTACGAAAAGATAGAACTATTTTTTCCATCATGCCTTTCGGTACACTAGAGATTTAACATTTTCCCACAACAAAATTCATAGGGGTTAATTCAGGGGATCTTGCTGGCAAACTAGTTGCTGTACCGCGTCTTATCCATTTTTCAGGAAAACATTCTTCAAGGTGTTGACTAAAATGAGCAGGAGCTCCATCGAGTTGTAGCCACATTTTATACGTTCCGGAAGGTATCGAATTAAACGTGGTAAATTTTGGTGAAGAAATTTCAAGAATATAGGCTCTGTCAAACTGCCTTCAAACAAATATGGACCAATAATTATTCCACACCATACATTTATGGTCCATTTATGTTGATAGTTTGCAACTTAAACAATTTTCGGATTTTGGTTGTCGTAATAATGAAAATGACGAGTCACAAAACCACTTTTGTGGAATGTAGATTCGTCAGTAAATAAATACGTATTTCACCATTTTCTCTAATTTTATTTTCAGCCGATTCGCAGAAAAACACTCACGTTACATAATCATCTTCAAGCAATTATTGATGCAGTTGGACGTGATACCGGTGAAATTTATTAGTAATTAAACAATTATTAGCAGAAGATTTTTTAATATTTAAACATTTACTAATCTCTGTAACACCAACGTTTGAATTTTCTACCACCGATAAGGTAACCCCAAGCTGATGTTCTTCATTTAGAACTCTTGTTTCTGTTTTTTTCGTACAGTACTGTCTATTCGTTGAAACCTTTCTATTAGATTTTTAAGGGACCTCTTATCGAGTTTTTTATTTGGAAACTTTTGAGCGTAAAATCGGGTTGCAAGAAAGCAATTTTCATCACTTGCACCAGTACAATATACCAGAGAGGTTTGTCCTTGTAAAGAATAATTATGATTAGAACAAATTAAATTACAACGATGAAAATTAAAAAATATTAGTTAAGTACAAGACAATATTACAAATGTAGTACAACAAATGCAACAAACGTCAACAATGTCCACAGCCACCTACTTTGATAAAAGCCATTACATACATTTTAATATTACAGCATACTCAAAATTGGGTACTAAATAAAATGTTAACACGAATTTTTTGACAATGTTCAAAATAACTCACTTGCAGTTAATTTTATGATACACAAACCTTATATCATTTTGATAAAGAATTTAAATCCGAATGGAGTTTCAAAAAAAAATTCAGTCATTCCATTTAAAAAAATTGAATATGTCAATTCGTCTTAAATTATTGAACACCCTGTATGGTATTGAGTTTTTAAGTTAAAATTTAAACGTTATTCTTTACTAAAGGTAGTACTATAAGTAAATACCCTACTATTTAGGTGTGTGCTATTTTTTGAAAATACTGTTTTTTTGTCTCTAACCTCAAACTCATTTATTGAGGAAGCAAAAAATGTAATAATATACAGTGTGTTCATTTTCTAAAATAAAAATCTTACAATTTGTTGTCACGCGTTTTACACCACCCTGTATATTTTAAAATAATTTCTTAAAGTATTCCAGTTTGTCTGATTAACGATCCGCTAAGTCATTTTTGTGATGGGTTTAATTTAACACCACCACAAAAGAATGGAGTACTAAGTGGACATCCTGTATAAATAAGTACATCTTGCACTTGTTTGTATAGCGTCACACTTTTTTCTTTCCGGCTATATCAGGGTGGTAACACTTGCATACCCAATTTTGTTGGCAACTTTAGTTTTACTACAAATCAATAGGTGGCGCTTTCAAAATTTGTTTGTGCAGGGGAAAGTTGGATAATTGTGCGCGGCTGATAATACCGCGCCCTCCATTAACTCGCTATATAAACTAATATCCGGCAACACTGCATATTAGATCATCACTTCAAGCGTACTCCTGGATCCCGCAGTTCAAATATTGATTCTCTGTGTGAGTGTTACAGGTGGGCACGTGTTTATTGTTTTGAGTGGAAATTCTTATAACTTTTGCAGATTTTTGGATCGAGGTAAGTACAAAGACCTTTTAATTAAATATTAGATACTTTACTGTTATAATCTCCCAAACTCATATTATAAATACTGTCTAATAGCGGTTATTTGTCTCAAATTTTAGTTGTCCGAATTAGGTTAATATATTATTAAGATGGCGTCGTCGGATAATTGCGCGCTAAGGGCGCGGTATTATCAGACGAGGTGTGGTATTATCAGAGGTGCCCTTAGTAAGATAGAAAGCCTATCTTTATTTATATTATTTTTTATGTTTCTTTTTCAGATGGCTGAGCCTGGACCAAAGCGAAAAACAGGGTTATGGGATCCACTTACGATGAAAGCTGCATTAGAAGCTGTACGTTCCGCAAGGAAAGTTAAAGAAGTGGCAAGAACTTTTGCGCTGCTTGAATCATCAATAAGAGAATACTATGACCCTCGTATGCGTCAACATGCAACGTTTTCAAAGGAAGAAGAGAAAGACTTATGTGATCACATAGTTCTGTTAGCAAATACGTTTTATGGGATCACTCAGCAAGAATTACGTAAGCTGGTGTACGGATTTGCTAGAAAGTGTCGGTTTACTATTTCCTAAAAGGAATCTATTCCTTAAGAGCACCGGAACCAACAAGTATGAATAGAGTATTGGGTTTCAATAAAACAGAAATTAATATGTTCTACAAGAATTTAGAGGAATTAGTGGGAAAATATAAGTTTACGCCAAACAGATATTTAATATGGACGAAACAGGTGTCTCAATTGGGCAAAGACCTGGTAAATTTATGCACGTACTGGATTAAAACAGGTTGGTAAAATAACAAGCGTCGAACGTGGACAGAATGTGACAGTTGTCTGTGCCTTTAATGCATCGGGACTTGACATTTCTCCAATGTTTATTTATCCGCGCCAGAGGATCAAGCCTTCGAAAACTGGGGGCCGCGTATGAATGCTCAAAATCAGGAATGGATAAACGAAGAACTTTTCGTGAAATGGTTAGAACATTTTGCCAAACATACTGGTGCCGCTTGTGATAGTCCTAAGCTCCTCGTCCTGGATAATCATTCCAGCCATTTATCTTTGGAAGCTTATCGATATTGCCGAAACAATGGAATTCATATGCTGTCTCTGGCTCCTCGTACTTCACATAGAATGCAACCACTGGACGTGACATTCTTTGGGCCTCTTAAGCCTACAACAGAGAGTGCGACTTGTACATGAAAAACCAACCATATGAAAAAGTAACTCATAACATTTTGGCTTATATTTTTAACAAGCCTTATTTAAGAGTTGCTCCCATAGACAAGGCGGCAAAGGGATTTGAAGTAACTGGCATATATCCTGTCAATCCACACGTGTTCCAAGATGACGAGTTTACATCTGATCCAGTAATAGAAGATCTGACATCACAGATAAACAACGAAAATTATAACCAAGAAACTGAAACTGTTCCCGTTGCAGATAATGTCGAACCTATTCCGAACACATCAAAAGAAATTTTATAAAAAATAAGCCCCATGCCTGAAAAAGTCTTAAAAATTAGGCGGCGTAATACCAATATTAACTAGCACCCCCTTAAAAGAACAATTGGAAGAGAAAGAGAGAAAGGAAATTTGTAAACAATGTAATGTTAAAGGAAGACACATTCCAGGTAAAAATTTGGCAAAAGAAAAATCTGTTAGAAGGCAGGTTAGCTCTGGCAGTAACGATAAAAGTAGCGATGAAGATCGTCTCCCGTTGGTAGTTCTTAGCAGTAATCTTAAAGAACCAAAAAAATCAAGCAAAAAACTTAGCTAAGAAACAACTCTTTCATAACAGTGGCGAAAGTAGTGAAGAAGACGTTTCCATAGATACCTTATGTGATGATGACTCAAATGATAATATCGAAGTTAGTGTGGGTACAGATATCTGTGCCATATGTGGAGAGTTTGGCTGTAACAAAGAATTATGGTTCCGTTGTTGCACTTCTTCTCCGTGGATGCATAAACAATGCAGTGGCAAGGACTCTTCAGTAGCTTATATTTGCGATTTTTGTTAGTGTTTGCGTTCATTTGTTTGCACCAAATAATAAATAATTTTCTAATTTACTCCTATTTTTGGGGCACGGTATTATCAAACTAGTTTGATAATACCGTACTTTGAATGATTTTTTTCTACTCTCTCCTCCAGTTTACCTTGAAAGTCCAATTTTTTTTCTTGGGTTTATTTGCCAATAAAGTATTTTATTGGCTGATGTTTACACAGTTGGTGAAAAATGCACCTAATAATTTTTAGAGCACGTTTCTCTTAAGGGCGGGCCAATATCCGACTCTCCCCTAATTTTGAACTTATTTAAATTAATAATTCTGATATCTTTGTGTGTTGACAGTATCAGTGGATATTCAGTAAATTATTTAGTCAAATTATTAATTTAAAGTACAATAAATTTTGTGTAAGTAGTAATAAAGAAAATTTATCTAATTGAATTGTTATGTACGTTCACAATTAATTAATGTATTTTTAATTTTTATTTGGACATTAACATTATTTTAGGAAATGACTATATCAGAAATATAACTTTCCGTGTTACATACGTTGTATTATACAGTGCGTTCAGAAAGTAGCGGATAAATTCATTATTTTCGAAATCGTTAATTTGTAACATGTAGATGGCGCTGCGCACTTTGCGGATATGACGTCAAAGTTCATATATTTAAATGGCAACCCTGTCTGTTCTTCGCGGAAATCGATGCAACTGTTTCTCCTGAGTTCAAAAATGCCGTATTTATTGGGGTTATTTGAAACAGTATGCGCGATATTAATTATTAAATGTGGCATAATTCGAAAAGTGGTGCTGTGTTAGCCAAGAACGAAACTGGTGTTATTGAAATGTAGGCTTTAGTCAAAACAACAAGCAACTAGGTAACTCGATATGGAGTTTATTTTTTATTTTCCAGCGGCCGAAAACCGCATATTTATGTATTGTTATAGGTAGACTTGAAGTACGTATTTTTGTCACCGGAAGACAAAAACCCTTTCAAGTCTTATTGTATGTTTGTTTTCGTTCAGTTTATGTTTATTTTAATAAATGTTGTGCACTGTTTAGTAACCAGATTCTTAATTTAACGCAAACATTGACAACACTGACACCGCATCACTTTTCGAATTATGCCACATTTAATAATCAATATCGCGCATACTGTTTCAAATAATCCCAATAAATAGGACATTTTTAAACACAGGAGAAAGAGTTGCATCGATTTCCGCGAAGAACATACAGGGTTGCCATTTAAAAGTATGAACTTTGATGTCATATCCGGAAAGTGCGCAGCGCCATCTACATGTGCGACATAGCATAAAGTCCGGAATCAAAATAAAAAATCGACGTATCGCAGGATTTTGACCACAAATTAACGATTTCGAAAATAATGAATTTAGCCCGTTACTTTCTGATCGCACTGTATGTAGTCGATAAATAATAAGTTGTACACTACACGAACAAATGCAACTGTAATGTAAATTTAATAAACAATAAATTTGTGCTATAATGATAATTTGTAGTGTTTTTCTTCAATTTGAACGAAAATATTAATTTTCTGTCGTAAATGATCCTCTAAAGTTATTCAAACTTAAAAAAATTAACAAAATTCGTTTACATTAATTTTACCACAAACCGCGAGACGGCGTTCAAACGTGTCTCACACTAAAGTCACTAAAGTGATTTTATCTCACGCTTTGTGACTTTAAGTGCCCTATCTATTTATGTATCATTCATCTAGGAACTACATACTACGCACATATGTCTAAATGAAAGTCTTAATTCTGACATCTTGGAGTTTCCTATGCCTAGAGAAAAATACACAAATTAATTATAAACTTACATAAAATTAAAATTCAATATTCTTTATGCGTTCTGCACGTCTGAAATATCCACTCGTGATTACTCTCAAACCACAAGGGATTCAGAATTACTAAAATTATTTTCGTCCGAAAATGTTCACACAACATAATAAATTCGCTATTGCAAAGAAAAAATACATAGTCAATCGTCAAAATTTGCAAGTGTCATGTATTGTTATGTGATAAAACTAAAGTTGCCAACAAAATTGGGAATACACGTAAACATCAAACTTCAATAGCGCCACCCATTGGTTTATGATCAAACTAACTTTACAAGAATAATTCTATTTTCAGCATTTTGAAATAATTATGACTAAAAATTCGTCTTTATAGCAGGCTTTGAAATTTATTTATAAATATGGCAGTTTCCATCAGTGTTACTTGATAAATTTTGCTCAAAATTTTGAACATAACCTTAACGTCCTGAACTCGTATTCTACAAAAGAAAGTAACGTTGCCAACATATTTTTTTTAATAAGAAGTTACCATTACAACTTTTTAACAGTTTGGATAGTAATTGCTTAATTTGTTTCAAACATTTTTTCCGAATTTCAGAAAAAAATAATAAAAAACTAATGTTTGCCACACCAATTGGAGGAGCGTCGCTCTTCAGGGAGGGGTGGCAAATATTCAGATATCAACACCATTTTCTTTCGAGAAGGAATCACCTCTATTCTTTCGCGTTCATTTTTAAACATCCTGTTTAACTATAATGCGATGTATAAACAAAAAAAATGTGATCTTTATATAAAATTTGACAACTTTCACATTTAACCTCAAAATTTTAGTGAAAACTATTCCGAACAGCAGGTTCTATAGCTGCTCGCAATTCGCCAATCGTATGCAAACGGTTACGATTAATTACATTTTTCAGGTGACCAAAAAAAAGTAGTACTAACGAGTTAAGTGTGGTGATCTTGGAGGCCAACGGTTTTTTCCAATCATTCGGTCGTCAAAGTACTTTTGAACAAACCTTACTGTTTCTGCAGCTGTATGTGCAGTTGCATCGTCGTGTTAAAAGAAACGGTATTATCAACGAATATTGGTCCGACAATTCGCCTTCTCGACATCGCTATCCACACTCGTACTTTTAGTGGATGAAGCGGTGCTTCCTGATAGACATGGGGGTTTTCGGCACTCCAAGTTCGATAGTTCTGGGAATTAACGTACCCACTTGTGTGAAACTCTTGTCCTGTACGTTGCCATCTCGTAGATTTGCGTTGAACCAATTGCAATAGTTTACTCGCCTTTGAAGTCCAAACGATGGAGTTCTTGTAATACTATTATTTTGTACAAGTAGAAGTGTAAATTCTGACAATTTTGTGGCATGTTCCATAACAGAAACCAGTGGCTTTTGAGGACTCTGTTCAAGACGGGCGCGAACATCTTTTACAATCTCCTCATTAGCTACCATTGGGCAATCGGGTGATTTTCCAACAGCAACACTTCCTGTATTCTTAAACCGCTCAATAACACGATAAATATTACGGCGTAAACTCTGATAATCCGCATTATGGTCAGGAAATTCTTCCATACATGAGCGTATCGAATACACCCAAACCCTATTTTCGTCTTTAGTTCCATTACGCAAATAGGACTGCAGAAGCATTTTATTCTATTCAAAACGTAAAAGGCATGTCGGAAAATATTACAAACTAAAACATTAAAACATGAATTTGTATAGATTGCCTCGAAAAAGGTTGTTTTGTATAAGGTGCAAATCAAAAGTTCAAATATGCAGGCGAAAAGTCAGGACTGCATTAAATTGGAGGTTATGTTTAATATTGGTGTACTATTATCTGTTGCGGCGAATGGTTACTAACGACATGTTTCATAGGAGCGGCGCCACCTTTTTTCCACTCATAACAATTAAACGTCAAATGTCAATTTTAAGGTTATATTTAGTTTGGGCACACTATGACATGTTGCGGCACACGGTTAGTAACGCCATGTTTCATAGGCTCCCCTTTCTTTGTTTTTCGCAATGGAGTACCGAATAAGCCGTATATTTGTATATAATTTGATTAATAATTAAATTTAGCATCGATCAGTATTACCATTTCCTACACCAACCATCATTAGTTGTGATGTTATTAAGCTTTTTCTTAAATTAATCTAAAATTAATTATGCACTTACCACTGGTTAGGTTAGTTATAAAGAAGAAATAGATTTTGTAGTCAGAATGGTAAGAAGAACGGCCAAGAAAAGGGCGCCACAAGCTTTAAAGAAAAAGTAAATTAGTATTTGGTGAGAGAGGCCCTGTAAATATTGAAACAGGAGAAGAAGCAAAAAACAGGACAAGAGAATGAACTACAATTCTCCCAGTAACCGTAGTTTATTTAAAAGTTTCAAACAATAAATCATATATATATATATATATACTGAAAAGGGAATTCCCCCAAAAAGGACTATACAAATTGTATGACTTTTCTTACTTATAGTATTTCCGCCTAACGTGCTAAAGCACTCGGGAACACTGGCAGGGTTTAGCAGTAGGAATATTGTTAGGCTACCGAGAAATGTTTATGAATGGCTACCTTAAATTGACTCAAGTCAAAGTTTGGAGGAAAATAGGAACTGGTAGTGCATTCCACAATTTGGTCGCCGTGTGGAAAAATGTGGATTGCGCCTGTTTAGTGTGACACGATGGAATTTTGAGTGCGTAATTATGGCGTTAATGGGCAAAACGAGTGTTCTAGCGAAGGTATTATGGAATGTAGTTCGGAGGCACATTTGCCATGGTAATAGCGATAGAACAAGAAATGAACCGAAACTATTCTTCTATGCTCAAGAGACTGTAGATCAGAAGTCAGAGACGGGTTATTTATAAGCCTTATAGCTCTTTTTTGGATTCGGTTTACCAAGGGCGTATTGGGGCACTGGCCCAGAGGTGGGAATTGTATTCCAGATGTCGAATTTGAGCCTTATACAGTAAAAGGACTTGTTGAGATGTGAAGTACTGTTTAGATGTGTATAGAAATCCCAGTTTACGGAACAGCTGTTGTGCTGTGGCTGCCAAAATCTGGTCAAGCCCATGAAAGGTTCGATGATACGGACATCCCTAACATAGAAATAGAGTTTGAAAACTTGAGTTCTAAGGCATTCATGTTTACAGCAGGAAATGATCGGTCTTTCTTGGCGGACACAAAGCAACATTGGGTTTTGTCGGCGTTGAACGCGAGTAGATTATTCCCTCCCCATTCAAGGACACGTTCTAAGTCACTGTTGATTGAGGCTGCCATTTTCACCTTAACGCCCTGACTAGACTTATTGTTGTGGGAAAACTGAGAAGAACTACAATGTAAAGTGCTGTCGTCTGCAATGCAATGGATCAAGTTAGTTCTTGAGAAAATGAGGTCCTTTATGTATAGCAGGAAAAGTGTGGGAGCTATCACTGATCCTTGGGGTACTCCCGCGTTAATAGTGGTATCTTTCGAAAAGAAGCCATCGACGACATCGCGTATACGCCTTTGTCAAGAAATCTGGATATCCAATTGATGAGCGTGTCGGATAAGCCGAACGAAGTGAGCTTGGCAAGTAGGCACTTCTGCTAAACCGAGTCAAAAGCCTTTGAAGTATTTAAAGCTACTACAACTGTTTCACCGGACCGCTCTAATGTGTTACTTGAAAGTTGGGTGACATGAAAGAAGATCACCCGTTGAACGACTCTGTCTGAACCCATACTGGTGGTCGTTTAGGAGTTTTGAAAATTTCACGAAGTGAATGGTACAATGAGAAAAACTAGTTTTGAAATATGTTTTATTTTAAATTATCTATTATAAGTTTTGTTATGAACGAATAAGTTCAAAAATATGTGATTAAAAACTATTATTAATTAATTTGACTGTAATCTAATTATATTTAGAATGTACATCAGCTCTACATACATAAACACAAAATTTACATCGATTGGGCTTGTATCTCGATAGCTCAGTTGGTTAGAGCGCTACTCTAGCAAAGTAGATGTCCTAAGTTCATGGAATTTTCGCATTTCTACTACACTTGGATGCGGACGTTCATTGTCTTGATGAAAAATAAGCTTCTTCATAAGTACGTCAGGTCTTTTTTGTGAATCTTTGTATCTAGTTTGGCGTAAGTCTCCGTTTATTGTTTAGCTCTTGGGAAGATAGACATTTAGTAATATTCACTGCGCATCATACAAGAGTAACGCCAAAATTTTTCTTTTTCTTGGTTCTTCTTGGTTTTTAACAACACATATACCAAGTAAGCATCTCAATTTTTCAAATTTTAGCCGAGGTAATGACATTGTGAAAACATCGCCACTTCAACGATTCCACTTATGTGTTCAATATTATTTTCACTTGTATTAAACTGTTCTCGAATAAAATGAAATTTTACGTCTATGGTTTGGGTTTTTAACGAATTTAATGGCACTTAAATTATCCAGGAGTATAACCTCTAGTTCCAGAAATAACCTTTTCAGTCATATTGTCGACAGCACTACGTAGACGCTTTCGGCTGTACTAGAACATCTCACCCTCTTAGTTCATACACACTAGTCCTGTCCTTGAAGGCCTTGTTTCGCAATCAGCATAATTAGCATTGCTATAGGCTTGAAAAACATTATTTTCGCTGGTACCTCGTTACTTTCAGTTAGCGAAAATCCGTTTCATCGCTTTCCAATTAGAAAAATTGGGACTGTCTAACGATTCGGATGCCAGCCTCACAGCATAAGCTACGATTAGGTACATGAGGCTGTCAACTACCCCACGACATGGAACTTTATTTGCTGACGAGTCGTCCTCGATAGTGCCTGCTTCGAACAGTGTTGTCACAGTATTTGACTTAACCATCTTGAACCGCTGCGAAATTTTCTCCGTGTAGACCCTCTGATCTAAAAAATATGAACCACAATTTAATTTTGAAATCTGTATCCCTGCAAAATACTTTGCTGAACAAACAGTTTACGTCTACATTATTTGTTCTCCGACAATGAGCCCATCGTCCACATAAATTCTTGTTCTTTAAAGTCGAGGGTGCATATCCTGTAATTGGCTACGATAACGGTCTACTCTTATCTAAGTTCGACATTCAGTCTCTAGAGCTCAGCAGGATACAAAACAGTGTTATCTTTTTGTATAAGTTGTTACACAATCAAATTGACTCTCCCGTTTTATTGTCGTAGCTAGATTTTTTTTTGCCTCAGCGTTTTTGTCGTAACCCTACTACATTTTATTGTCGCACTGCCTTAACTAATGTGTTACATAAGACACCTATCTTTGTTATGTGCATCAATTTCTACCAAATATCGGCAGAATGTGATATTAATAGCTCTTCTGTAACCTTTCTGAAAAGTACTATTCAAGTCCATGTGTAAGATGCATTATTAGTTATTGTACTTGTTCATATATATATATATATATATATATATATATATATATATATATATATATATATTTGTTTATTTATTTATTTTATTTCTGTATAGTTAAGTGTAATTTTTAACACAAGCTGATCGGCCTATTTCCCCAGTTTTTGCTTTTTGAGAGCGACGTTTCGGAAGCGGACTGCTTCTGTCATCAGGCTTAGTCCTGAGCAGGACTGTTTTCGCACTTCATATGTTATAAAATTTTTTCCCAAGCACTTGACTATTCTCAGATTCGAACTTCCTTTCACCACACAATGAAGATCAGAATTCCCAGAATTGGTTATACAACCTACCATGCGAATGCGGCACAGGATACATAGGAGAGAGCAGTAGCCCACTCAAAGTGAGAACGCAGAAACAAGAATACCGTCCGCAAGGGCGAAACAAAAATCGAGAATCGCGGAACATGTCTGTAACGAAGACCACCGCATCCAATGGGATAACATACAGATAGTGGCAAAGGCTGAGAACACAACTCGTCGGAAACTCAAAGAAGCCACATACATCGCAGTAGCAGAAAATCCAATAAGCCAAGATAGTGTGGAAATGAAACCCATATGGATTCCATAATGCGCGAAGAGCTTAAGCGCAAGAAGTTACGGCGCAACATGCGCAATAAACGTCTGCGCGACCACGAGAATGTGTATATATATATATATATATATATATATATATATATATATATATATATATATATATATATATATATATATATGTATATATGTTCTAACAAATATATATTGGATTACTCAGTGGCTCAGCGCTAAATGTGTCAGACTAGTATGTGAAAGGTACCAAGTTCGAATTTGAGAATAGTCAAGTGCAAAAGCAAAAACTGTGGGAATAGGCCGATCAACTCAACTGGTATGAAACCACAGTTACAAAACACTTATAATACGGAATAAATAAAGTATAATAAATAATTTTGACGCGCTTGTCCTTTTCACAAATAAACATGGGTCCGCCATACTTTGCACAAATTGTAAGTTACATAATAAGTGAACAAAACTCACTCCAACATCTAGGGGGACTGTTTCAACCCATATAGCCTGCTTTTAAGTCTACAAACACGAACACTTCCATCGTTCACACCATCAGGCCGCCTCATGTAAACCTCCTCCTGTAGAATTCCATATAATGACGCTGTTTTATGTCGATTTGCTTCAACTGTATCGTTTCGGCGAGGCAACCCTGAGCATGGTTCTTACGGTGAAACGAACTACAAGGCTAACCGTTTCACCATAATCGACTCCAGCCTTCTGCGCAAACCTCTTGCAGCCAGTCTCGCCTTGTTTCTATCAATGGTACCGTTAGGTTGGTATTTGATTTTCAGCACCCTCCGGTTCTGGATTAACTTTTTATGTGGTGGAAAATCTACAAGATTTCGCGTGTCGTTTTATCGCAACCAAGCTAGCCCATTCTCCGCTTCATTTGTCTTCATTGCCGAGGTATAGGAATCTGGAATATTATGTTCCGCTAAATACACATAATTTACATAATCACGTAAATATGTTGGCCGTTTAATTTCACACCGTCCGACACCTTGGTTATTTTCTTGTAGGCAACATCGTCCTCAATAGCTTCCTCTCAATTTGTGGTTACGACTTACTCCGAAGTAATGGCTTTTATCTCGATTGTACCTGCCGTTTGATTTTCCTTTTTAACAGGAATCATTGGAACATCCTCTTGATTCTTATCTGGACTGTCCTCTAACAAAAGTTTCAAGTTTGACATCTCTACTCGAATGATCTTGTTTGTATTTTCTGTCCAGATTCGATACCCATCTTTTTCACCGCAATACCCTACGAATTTCCCAAAACGCTCTTTTTATCTTACTTTTGGCGCTTCTCCTTCGGTACACGTACCAAAAATTCTCAAATGATCGAAATTTATAAAGCGCTTACCATACCACAATTTCGCCGGTGTTTTCTCCTCATCAGGCGTGACACCAGTTCTATTTAAAGTGTACACCACTGTGTTTGCAACTTCCGACCACAGTTTTATTGGAAGGCCCTTCTCATAAATCATTTACCGCGCGCACTTTACGAATGTTCTATTTTCACGTTCCGAAACACCATTCTGGTCGTGAGTGTATGACACTATTACCCGAAAGGTAATTCCGTTCGACTCGCGCTCGAGTAATCGAACTCCTCTCCTCCGTCACTTAAGAACTCTTTATCGTATGTCCAGCAGTTAGTTGTTTCGTTTATTGGTAATTTTAAGCAATTCGCCACTTCCGCTTTTATTTTAATAAAAAACACTACGAAATTCAGTATAATCGTCTTTGAAAGACACGAAATATTTAGCACCGAGCAATTCTTCCTGCATCAGCTCGCAAATGTATGCATGAATTAATGCACCACGAATGATCGGCCTATTTATTCGCACGCCGAAACTTTTACGTTGTTGTGTACCGGACATACATCCATCACAGAATTCCTCCTCCACTTGTATATCAATTCCACTTCTCTTTAACGCCTTTTGAACGTGTTTCTTATTTTGGCGACATAAAGCTTCGTTCTACTGCTGTAGCTTTTCCGTTCCTGTTGCAATTAACCCTTTTGAAGCATTGTTTGGTAAGACACACGCATCGCTAAAACATAAAGACCTTTCATCGTATTCTTGCCTACGAAACGTACCAGACCATCCTTCTTAAATATACATCCATTTTTATCAGCAGTGGACTCAAAACCTTTGCCTGCAGTTTCACGAATCGAAAAAAAATGTATCCTAATTTTTGGTACAAACCTTGCAAGTGTTTGAGTTTCCAATTACCTTTTACTTTCGTTTCCACGTTTATCGCACCCTGTCCGTACACTCGAATTACTTCATTGTTCCTAACTTGAACATCGCTTGGAAAATTGAAGGTTTCGTAGGGTAGAAAATATTTATTGTTGGTCATGTGTGCAAACGCACCGGTATCCGCCAACCATCGACCGTCCCTCTCTCATCTGTGCATACAAACACTTCTCCGTCGGTTTTGATTTTCTAGCTTTTCTTTGCTAGATGTCCTACCTTATGACGCTTAAAACACTTGAAGGATTTTCGTTGTTCCATGGTTTTCTTTTCAAATGTGGCGCTAAATGTTTTGTTTTTCGTTATCAGGGCCAAGGAACTGCTTTTTTCTGTAGGCTCATTTCGATTAGTCGCAACCTTTCCGTTAAGTTATTTATGGTTCTTTCGGATAAAGGTATCGATTCCCCCTTTTTCAATTTTAATTAATCTGAAGGTAGCGCGACATTATTCGACTCATCAGAAGCAAATCTGATAACTCGGTTTTTACAAGTTTTTTAGTTCATTTCAGTTCCCTGAAATTTCTTGGAAGGCGTGCAATATCTTCTGTGGTATCCTTTTCACAATTGAAAAACTTTTCGATTAGCCTATCTACACGCTGGCCTGAACTTTGTTCATACACCAACAGAAGCTTGGTCCAAGTTTCATTTGAGGAAATGCAAGTTGCAGTTAAATCAACATTTGCGTCGTTCATACTGCTTAACAAAATTAGTTGGACTAAGGCGTTTTCTATTCTATTTCACTCTATTTTCGTATGACTTTCTGGCTGCTTCTGAGACTTCTCCAGCTGGTGGCTCTGGTAGAGTTCTCCTGCCCATCAAGAGTTCCAATACTTCCGGATGTCAAGTAACAACTCCACTTGTTATCTCTATCTATTTACTTCTGCCTGCATCTTTTCAATCTAAGTTTTAAAATTCATTCGCGACGTTATTTCTTCAGATCACTGAACACAAAAAAAGACCAAAAAGGGACTCTTGTGCACGTGCACTAACACGCCGCGTTCTTAACCCAACCTCGTTTTTCATCACTTCTGAGCTACCGAATTAAGCGAACTGGGCAATAACATACTGTTGAATTAGACCATAACGCTGAGAATACAATAAGTTTATTACACAGAAAGTTATGGTTCAAAACATAAAAGACAAGAAGTCAAACGTTACAACTGTACTCTGCAGAAGCAGAAACTTAATAATACGGTATCAACCTGTAGTTACTAGTTAGTAACAAATCATGCAGTAGGAATATGTTGTATTCTCAACATTTTTATCAATTGTCAATATGTGCGGCACGCATATTGCCAAAAGCTGTTTCATCCCTAATTCCACATTTAGGATATGAAACGTTTTAATTTGTGATGCCTTGGCAATTTGATATTTCATAACAATGCCGTTTTCAATTTTATCCATTTTGCAAAACTCACAGAACTAGCTTTATTTAAAGTGACGTCAAGTTGAGACTACTTTATAAAACGATGTCACAATTGTGACAAGGAGTGTCTACTATAGCACATATTTTATTGGAACTGATCTGCTTCATTTCTCGAACTTCTCAAAGCACCCACCTAGTATATCATGTAGATGTCTATTAATAAAAACACTTATTATTACACTATTTTATAACGGAAATGAACTTTTTAAATACATCTTTTATCTGTAAAATACAAAACCAAACTCATTGACAGAAAGTTTATTTTTGATTAACTAAAAAAATCGTTACGCCAACTTAGCTTGGTTCTATGAATGGATTGGATCTACACTGAAACAGTATATTTTCACTATATCGGTGTACATTAAAATATTTCAGAATATACTTTTCGTTTCTTGCTGAGTCATTAATAGTCTCCGTTCTTTCTGTGATAGATTTGATTTTTCTAAATTGTAAGAATTTCAATTCTATTCGTTTTTGAGTTAAGTCCAAGATTCCGGCTGGGGGTCTTCAATCTCGGGCCAGGAAGGGGATTCGTCATGATATCAGCTACTTGTTGAGCTGTTAGAATATGAATGACTTTGACTCCATTTTTCTCTAACAAAAAAATATTTCACCTTTATGTGTTTGGTTCGCCGATGAAATTCTGGGTTCTGGGCTAGTCCAACAGTAGCCAGATTATCCACTTGCAGGATTGGTGTCTCTTGAATCATTCCCATACTCTTAAAAAGTCGGTTAATCCAAATCACTTCTTTAACTGCATCATTAGCAGCAACTAGTTCTGCCTCTGTAGTAGATTTGGCAGTCATTCCTTGTCTCTGACTCTGCCAAGAAATAGATCCACCCCCATGGGTGATCACTACTCCGGATGTTGACCTCCCAGTTTTATCACACCCTCCAAAATCTGAATCACTATAACATTCAAAGTTTTTATTTTTGGTTGGCCGATACACTATACCAAGATCAGTGGTGCCTACAATGTATCTCAAAACTCGCTTTAGTATACCTACGTTCTCAGAACTTGGACAGTCTAAACCATGCTAGAAAACCCACGCTGAATGCTAGATCAGGTCGAGTTCGAACCATTAGATACATTAACGCTCCAACTACTTGCCTGTAAGGAAAGTCTGTTCTGTTCTCACTATCCTTAATTTCATTGCTTGGTCCTCTAATCATTGGGGTAGGCACTGGCTTACAGTTTTGAAAGCCAAATCTCTCTCAAATTTTCTTAGCGTATAGTTGCTGACAAATCCTGACTGACCCATTTTCTGAACGTTTAATCTCAAGTCCAAGAAAATATGATTCTTGCTTTACCGTGACTTTGAATTCTGTTTCAAACTCCTTTACAAAGTTATCAGCTTCTTGCTTATGAGAATTCGTCACAAGCCCATCATCTACATAGAGAGCTACTATTAACTTTATATCTCCCTCTGTCTGAGGTGTAAACAGGGGTCTGCTTCACTTATCTTGAAACCGGCCTGCTGAAGGAATGTGCTGAAACGCTTGGACCAACATCTCGGTGCCTTACATAATCCGTAAAGGCTGCGTTTCAACCTGCAATCCCTTCCAGAACTGTCTTTGTACCCTTCAGGCTGTGACATAAATATTGTCTTCCAGTTCTCCGTAAAAAATGCTGTGGAGACGTCATATTGATGTATGTACATATTTTCCTGGGCATACTACGGATTGTACTCAGTTTTGCAACAGAACTAAATGTCTCAAAAAAGTCAATACCTGTAGCCCTTGATGACACTCTTGCTTTGTACTTGACAACACTACCGTCTGGATGGTTCTTAACTTTATAACCTCACTTGCATGGTATGGCTTTTGTTCCTTTTGGTAAGGTGGTCAACTCCAATGTACCATTTTCTTCTAGAGACTGTTACTCTTGATTCATTGCCTGCTTCCAATGGAAACTATCTTTCCCATTGACTGACTCACAGTATGAATTTTGGAGTGCCTGTTTCAGCCATGATGTCTTCACTTATCAATACATAATCATCATAAATCTTTGGTTTCTTTAAGTTGGAGCGATCTCGTAAAAATCTGAAGAGACTCTAGCGACTCCTCAAAATCCTGTGGAGGTTCAAATTCAGAACTGAACAACTTTCTTCTGAAGACTCCGACATCTCTTCTGTTTCTGGCAGAATATTATCTCTTTCCTGAGTTGATTGCTTTCCCTTATTTGAATGTTCTATATTTTTTAACGGTATTTCTATACGTTCCTCACATTGTCCTGGAACTTCATTGAAAGTAACATCTCTGCTTAAGAGTACCCTATTTTCTTCTTTTATCCAGATTCTATACCTTTCATCACCATCATAGCCGACTAAAAAACCTTTTATAGCCTTTTTATCCAATTTTCGGCGTTTTGGGTTGGAATATGAGCGTAGCAGATGGACCCAATAATTCGCAAATGTTTTATTCTAGGCTTCTTTTTCATTCACAACTCACAAGGGCTTACTCCTTCTGCTGATGACTATCCAGTCCTATTTAGAATGTAAGTGGTAGTAGCAACTAACTCTGCCCACAATTCTTCAGGAAAACTTTCTTCGTTTTTTGAATACTGGAAAGTTCTAGCCATTTCAATGTAAGTTCTAAATTCTCTTTCACTGCCGCCATTTTGTTCTGGTGTATATGGCGGTGTCAGTATTTGTGTTATGCCTTCTGATTGTAACGTAGCTCTTATTTATAAGTTGTCTAGCTCGCCACCGTTGTCTTACACTATGCCCTATAGCTTTAGCATGTGGAAGAAAATCTCTTATAACTAATTTTACTTCTGATTTATTTTAAGAGATAACAATAGCGATATTTTGTGAAACTGTCTTAAAAAATAGCCACATACCTTTTCTTTTCATAGGATTCTCTAAAAGGTCCACATACGTCCCCTGAAACAAGTTTTCCTAGCTTACTTGCTTAAAGGTAGTCTATGCGCTTTTCCATAGACACATGGCTCACATAGGTTTTTCTCTAAGGAAACGGTTATGCTCATTTCCCTCTGAAACTTGGCCTTCACATGACGTTTGTCTTGGTGGCCCCATCTCTCATGGTATAACTGTAACACTGACAACTGATCTACAATATTTACGTGTACCTTGACTCTTTGTGGCTGTATCTCTCTCTTGTACAGAGTTCCTCTAGTGGAACGTTTCCCCATGTACTAATCACTTCACCTGTATTCAAAAACCAACAATCTGTAGCGTTTGATTTGAATAAACTGTCTGGATTTTTGTCGTGAACAGCTAGCACTGAGATTTTTAGATAATCTAGGAACATACCATACATCTGAAAGTACAATGTCCTGACCATCAATACCTGATTTAGCTAAAATCTTCCCTGCCCCTACTGCTACCACAAGGGCTATCAAATTTATAAAGCTCTGAAAAATAGTCTGCACTATTACTTATATGTTTTGTAGCACCATTGTCAACCCCATCAGTTAGCTGAATTCCCTTCAACTGCGAAAGCTTCAGTCTCTACTAAAAGGATTGCTGTACTTACAACTGCTGTGGTTTCTGAACGTCTTGGTTTTCCATCAGCAATCCACTTTGGACACTGATAAATCCAGTGCTTTACAGTAGTTATAGATATCCCCTTTCTTAACTTTAGATTTAAATGGCTTACCTTGCGTCTTCTTGAAAGTATGCTTTACCTCAAGTGCCTCCTTTACTACTGAATTACTACTATCAGCCTTAAGAAAATTCCTTTCATACGCACACAGTTGAATAACTAACTCATCAAAGGTTTTCTTGTCTCCCTCTGCTAACATCATCCAACTTGATTGAAAATAACTGAAACTACTTGGTAGTATACTTAAAATCTTGCATACTATCATTAACTAAGGCAACTCTTTTTCTTTTTTCTGCTTTAAACCGTTGTTAATTTCATACCACATGCTTTTTAATTTGGCAGTATGAGTCGACACATCATCTACTGGTGTCCAACTCAACTTGAAAAAATCTGAGCAAATCTTGAACAGTTGATCTTTTGAGGTAGCCTCAAACTGTACCTTTAGTGCCTCCCAAGCTTCATGGGCTGTCTCCTGGTTCATAATTTTTTGATATACTGTGTCTGTTACAGTACTTGTGATCGTGGATTTTGTGTAGCTATTAGCCTTACGGAAAAGATCACTTTTTTCTTTATGTTGCTTGACTTCATCTTCCGAAGCTTTACTTGCCAACGCATCTGGTCTTTTGAGCTTCGGATTCCCAACATACATACATACATACATGGTGGGATTAAGGATAGGTTCGGTCAGGATAGGATCCGAAGGAACGGAGTTAGGGTTCTGAGGAAGAAGATACTATCCCAGCATTTGCCTAAATAGCCCCATATGGTGTGCGTATACGCAGTGACTATGAAGAAAACCCGCTAAAAAACCTCATACGGGATAGACGGTAACGAGAATCGAACCCATTACCTCCCGAATGCTGAGCAGGTCGGGTTACCACAGCCCAACTAGCTCAATTGTAGCAAAATAATGAAACAACTTAAGGAGCACTAAGCGAATTTTTTTTCATTTCCACAATGGTCCATTAAAAAATCTTGACACTGCGTAATATAAATTTTAGATGAATTCAGGTAAAAACCTCAAAAACAGTAAAACCATGAAGATAGATATAGGGACTGGTAACAATGACTGATACTGAATCTAATTCTACATGAGATTGTGAAAAGGTATATTGGGTATTCCACTTGAAGTAATCGAATTTTGACACTTAGAGTTAATTCCAGAAAAAAAATCATCTTTAGTTACCCTTTATATTCCTTACCAAAAATTACACTATTAGTGTAGAACTCAAGGCCTCTGGTAATGATGCAGCAAATACGCCGCGTTGCATACTAAAAAGATGCACGATTTTTCAAAGCAGTTACGTTTTAAGTTATACTGGTAGGCAGTCCATATCAACTTTTTTTTTTATTTTGAATGGAATTCAAGAGACATGCCTACTCTATTATTTATGTTCTATATCATTGCACTATACGGGCATACAATTGATGTACGAACAAAGTTAGTTCTTGAAAGTTATTTATTATTATTACTCTGTTTGCGATGTCTAAATATTTTGGGCAGTGATACTTTATATTCTATAAATTAGACTGTGAGTTGGTGAAAGGTTGTTGATTAGAGTTAAATAGAAAGCACTGTTTCTCTTAATACTAACTACATACACTAATATATTTTTTGCGAAATTTTGTCTCTTGAAAAAAATTCACTATTAGCGACGCTTTGTTCGTCTATCTATCCTTCTAATTACCCATAGACTGCTTAACATATCAAAGTGCGGTTTTTTGCATTTGGTTACTCTTACACATCAAGCTCGAAAGAAAATATAAAATATTATGCCCTCTTACTTCATTGAGAACAAAGTGACCATACTGTTGTGATGTTGCTGACTAAATCGTATGATTGGCCACCATTTATCATCACTCTTTCGTTTGTAAGCCAAACGAAAGAGTGGTGATAATGGGGTATATGAACGGATGGGTAGGCGTACAGAGAGAACATACTGAACGCGTTCTAGGAAAGCTCCGAGTCCAAAGAGTGAACGCCTGGTGAACATCTGTGTGGAGAGAAGCCTGTTTGTATCCAATACGTGGTATAAACATAAAAATGTGCATTATGTATATATGGCAAAGAGGTGAATCTAACAGCATGGTAGACTTGATAGTGTATGATGAACGGCTTAGGAACCTGGTGAAAGACACAAAAGTAATGCGCGGATCGGAGCGTGGATCGGACCACTCTTTGGTTATATCGAGAGTGTGTTTAGGGCAAAAGTGGGTCTGGAGAAGGAAAGCAAACCTAGTACAAACGTCCAGAATTAGGGTAGATAAACTAGTGGATAATGGCACGAGAATGAAATACACAGATGCTGTGAGTAAAGAGTTGAATGTGAATGAAACAGTGTGGAACGAAGAAATAACAGACACTTGAAGAAAAGACGTTGAAAGTGCATGGATAAGCTTGAAAAACTGTGTTGTCAATTGTGCCGTGCGGATATGTGGAAGGGCGACTGTAGGTAGACGTAAAAAATGTGCTTGGTGGAATGAATCGGTAAAAAAATGTATGAAAAAAGATGCGTACATGACAATGATTGCTGCAAAAAATGAGATTGATAAAAATCGATTGTATGAGAGGTACAGATTAAGAAACAAAGAAATGGCTCAAAAAACAAAACGTGGCCCAAAACAAAACGCTGCGGGAGGATGAATACGAGCAACGAAATAGTATGGGACGATTGTGAAGTGAGGAAATGCTGGCAAGAATATTTCGGAAAGCTGTACACTAGTGTCGAAAATAAGGCTGCAGGGTTGAATAAGGAAAATGTAGAAGTAATGGTGAATGAAACTGAGGATATTGGGATAAATGAGGTAGAGAAAACGGTAGGAATGTTGAAAAACGGTAAAGGAGCAGGCGTAGATGAAATCACCACTGGTGAAATGCTAAAGTGCGGGGGTTAAAGCTTATACGACGATTGTCTGAATTATTTAATGTATGCCTTATGTGTGGAAAAGTGCCGAGGGATTGGAAGAGTGCGATCATTGTACCACTGTATAATGGTAAGGAGAACAAGAGTGATTGCAAGAACTACAAAGCAATAAGTTTGCTCAGCGTGCCTGGTAAAGTATTTGGAAGAATACTGATTGATAGAGTACGAGAAACTACACAGACTAAGATTTGGGATGTCCAGGGTGGCTTCATGCCAGGGAGAGGATGTGTCGATCAGATGGTTGCTCTCCGGCAGGTGCACGAAAAGTGTTTAAGGGTAAAAAGGAAGCTGTACTGTGCGTTTGTAGGTTTGGAGAAAGCGTACGACAGTGTGAATAGGGAGAAGCTGTGGGAAATGTGAACTGAATATGGCATAAATAAAGGTCTAATAGATGGAATAAGGCCAGTATACAACGGTAGTCGGGCATGTGTTAGGGTGTGAGGAAGTGTGAGTGAATACTTTAATATTGAGCAAGAAGTGCATGCAGATGACACAGTCTTATTCAGTGACAGTGCATATGAGCTACAAACCGCTCTGAGGAAGTTTGATACAGTCTGTGAGAGCATGGACCTAAAAGTAAACGTGAACAAAACTAAGATTGTGGTGTTCAAGCGGGAAGGTGGAAAGGAGAGTATAGCATTTACTCTGCAAGATGAAATTGTGGAGTCAGTGGACGAGCTGGTATATCTGGGTAGAATGTTTACTGCAGATGGTACAATGGAGGGCGAGATTGGATGAAGGGTCAATGCTGGAAGGAAACTGATTGGACTTATGTGGACGATAATGAGAAACGAAAGCATGAGCCTATCTGCGAAACGAGCAATTTATAATGGCGTGTTTGTCCCATCTGTACTGTATGGAAGTGAGACATGGGTATGTCAAAAAAAGCACGAAATAAAAATATATGCCGTGGGTATGAGATTCCTGAGAAGCGCATGTGGTAAATCGAGAAGGGACAAGATAAAGAATGAATTCATAATGACGGAGTGTGGCGAGGAAAAGACGATGATGGATAGATATAAAAGTAGTACATTACGTTTGTTTGGTCACATTGAGAGAATGAACAACGCAAGATTAACGAAGCAAATATATATGGGTGAGGTTAGAGGAACGGCCGGGCCTTGTAGGTCACGTAAAACTTGACAAAATCGGTAACAACTTCATGAGGTTAGCTCTCCAACTGAAATAAAGAACCAGATTAGTGTGAATGTGCATAATCAGAGTCTGATTTGATGGTTGATTGCTATAAAGTAGCCGAAAATATCTATATGAGGTAAGCTGTCCTACAAAACATAGCGACAGGGATTTTCGAGTTGGAGATTTGTGGCATCGGTTAAACGACCTTAGATAATTTTAAATACTTGAAAGAATTTTATTTTTTAATAACAATTATAATTAGGTATTTTCCTAAAACTGCAGATTTCTGATAATACACTGCAGTTTCCAATTTCAAAGTTTCCCGCAGAAACATTGCAGGAATCTCCCACTAGTTTTAGAAATGTTCCTCTAGATGTCGCCACGGTCAGGGAATCAAATACAGGAAACTGCAGTCTAGACACCGCAGACCCAACGTTCATAACGGACACACGCACAGACATTTTCGAAGATAGATTTATCACAAACACTTCCATACAGATATTTGTCAAAATATTTTTTTTGGACTCGGGGGACACCATAACACATATTTATGGTAACCTTTCCTTTAGGTGGGACAGTAGAAAAAGATGATTACATCGAAGATTGCTTGGTTTGGCATGGAATGGCTCCAATATTCTTTATTTATTAGGGTAGAGTGGGCATGTTTGGACCTACTTTTTCATACCACCTAACGGGTATTTAAGACTTAAACAGAGACAATTAAGACATTTTTATATGTTTTATATTTACTACATTTTAATGCATACTTGTTTTTTCTAAGAATTGCGTTTTCTCAAAATATTGATTTTTCTAAATTTTGTGTTTTGCCCGAGACACCGCATACGTAACCCTGGCACAAGTTAAATGATATAAATAAATACATTAGGACATTTATTTTAAAGTATTTTATTTGATGAATATATTACTGAACATTATTAGAAAAGAAATGTTTGTTAAATTTTAAATTCTGAGTATCCTTGGAGTTCCTGGAGACTGTGGGTTTTAGTAACTTCGATATTACAGCTGCTCTGGAAATTATAGAACTGTCTTGATCGTTAGAACAATGGAAACCATTTTTGTACTTCCTTAAGAAGTTAACTAGGTATTCCTGACAATTGCATATCTTTTCCAATATTTCAACGTTGTAATGGTCGCGCTTTTTAGTTAGAAATTTTACGAAATTGTAGTCACCAGACTCTACTTAATATAATAAAAATATAATACTGTCGGTATCTCCATTACCCCATTAAAACTCCATCTCCAATTCAGCATCGGAAGAGTTAAAATAAATTTTTGCGCCAACTTTTATTTCTGAATCGGATGAACTTTCAAACTCATTTACCATTGTATTCTCTTTTCTTTTTTGGTTTCTGTCTTTTGTTACCTCTTTTATACGTGATTTCTGTGCTCCTGTCATTAATTTTCGCAGTGTCCTCTTTTTCTAAATTTGTTTTTTCCTGGATTTTCCACTCAATTCTACTTGTTTCACTCGCACCTTTATTCAATTAATCGTCCGAAATGTGATACATTCTAATTTGTAAAAATTTGTAAAAATCGATTAACTGTTAGCTTATTGATATCAAATATATTAATAGCTTTTCCCGGATTTGTAGTCATTGAAGGACAGTTTACATCTACTTTTAAACGGACCATATGTCTCCCTTTAAAGAGGCTGCAATCGGTGAGTACAGTGCGGTGTAAGGATGGTGACAAACACTTTCTTCGCGGAGGTCGTTAATAGCTCCTAGAGTTGAATGAATTTCATGGTTGCCAAAATTATTAAAAATTATTTGTCAGCATAGCTAACTACTCGTGGAACAGTCCCCCGTACATAAATTGGTCCGTTATTCCAACCCATGGCAATTTATACAAAGGGGAAGTACATTACCTGATGCCGAAAGTATACCACAGAAATTGTGCGACACCCTTGGTATCTATCTTTGATGTTACCTTACGTGCTGTACATCCGTTTTATTTGTGTTCCATATGCTGCGCGTCGAAATGTTGTATTTTTTTGCATTTTCCGAATAATTTTAGAAAAATAACATCACATTCATTTTATTATAGAAGTCCGCGTAATTTTCAGATTTTCGATATGAAAGGCAACCGAACGCATCCAATCTACTTCGGCCATCTTGTTTTTTCTAACTTGCTGGATTGATTTTATTCCAGTATCAGGCATATTCATAAGCTAATGTTCTAACAGATAGGTTAATCTATAAAACATCATAACAATTTTTCATACAGGTTGCCAATGCTGTTACTTCTGCTGAAGACAAAAACCTGTCTATTAGTAGCAAACCTGTTTTTTGTATCTTCATTGCGTCTTCCATTCCTAAATAGTTAATGTTCTAGTTAATACCCAGTTGGCGTAGTTTGGATACATTATCTTGCAATATAGATTTCTATTATGTGGAGCATCCCCGGCAGTTCGATGCCCTGTATAACTCCGGAGGTACGTGGTGTTGCAAGAATTTAATTGTGGCACTTAGAATGATTAAAACCATCGCTGAGTCATCTATTTTTAGGTTAGGTACAGGTAAAAATCCTAATATTTATGGCTCTAACAAGAAAGCTGTCTTATGTGTAATCAAAGCGCTTTAATCAGTTGCGGTATAATTAATTTATTGTTATAAGGAACTCAACATTTTAAACGTTTGTCGTTAATGCCCTAACGTGTCTATTAATAACAGTATTAAAACTGCTGTTGCCGTTGTAACCTCACGTAAAATTTTTTTGTGGTAAATATTGACAAGTCCGAATGCGGTCCTCTTTGCCCTACATAATTTGATATTTCCTCACGGTGTTCCAAGAGTTTGGTTTTCTGCAAATGTAATTTTAGAGGAACCTGGGAAGGAGAATAAAAAATATTAATATTAATTTCTGACATTTAACGATTAATTTCTGATTAAAAAACGCTTGACAATAAACTGTTTATAGGTATTACATTGTATCAGTGGCAGCTCGTGAGTTATGAAAGAGGGTGGTCACAAGAAAAAACTTACCTATTTTTTGTGCATAAAATTCATTCTCCTATTTTTCATGCTGGAAAAGACGTCTCTGACTTTGTTGTCTAAATCCGGGATAGACTAGACGAACTTATTTTCTATTGATAGGACCGCCAATGCCTTCTGACATCGTATTTCTTAGAAAAGTTTTAATGCGTTTGAGGGTGGAAAAATATCGTTCACACTCTGCTGTCGGCATGGGTGCAAATAATATCCAACAGTTTGTATGTTTCCGTCAAAAAATTTTTTAGGTTGTTATCTGCTATGATCTGCGATGTTCATTCTCTCAATGTAGCCAAACCAACGTAATGTAGGTACTACTTTTACATATATTATATATATATATATATATATATATATATATATATATATATATATACACACACAGGGTTTTCAAAGTTAAGTCGGCACTATTGCTACCTTCGTTATTATTGGTGATACGAAGTCGGTTAAATGGGCAAAACGTAGCATTTTTTCCGCTCGTTACGATGGTGAAATCAAAATAAAAATTGAACTTCGTGTTCGCGAGTTATGTCAAAAATTTCCATTTTTTTAAATGGCACACCCAGTATGCAATATTCATAGTCGATAGAAAATTAAATTCTGAACAATAAAGTTCCTATGATATTTTACCCTAATGTTAAAAATGACAAAGTTATTGATCATTTATTGAATTCGTCAAGGTGGCTGGTATTACGTGAACAATATTTGTCGTTTTCACAAATGTCATCAGAATTGATATGTCAAATTGAAGTTTGCTAATAAAGAGTTAAGAGTGTGTGTTTTTTGAATAGAAAAATGCCTTTCACTCATTCAGAAAAGTGTGATATGTTAGAATGTTACATCGTTTGTCAAAAAAACAGTTATCGAGCGCGTGAGCGTTACAGTGATTTGTTTCCTACGCGTCATTTGCCGGATAGAAGATACTTTTTGGTTTTACAATATTACATATTAAACAATTTTTTTGATGACAGATATTTATCAACTAATGGGCCTATCCGTATGCCTCCTCTAGCACCTGACGTTACCCCAATGGATTTTTTCTTTTGGGGATATGTGAAGAGTGTGGTGTACAACAGGCGATATGATAACCTTGAGGATCTCCAGCAAAGCATCGTTCACGCAATCAATAATATTGATGGTAGATCCATTGCTAAGGCTACTAAAAGTGTCTACAAGCGGGCCCAGAAATGCTTGGAGCAAGAGGGTGATGTTTTCGAACATCTAATTTGAGTTTTGTTTTGTTTTGTTGTTCCTTATTATTATTATCACTTAGAATAAAGAATCCTGTTTCAATTGTTTGATATTCTTTTCATTTTCTGCTCTATGGTAATACAGAAAAATAGTTGACACAGCCACCTTGATGAATTTGGTAAATGATCAATAACTTTGTCATTTTTGACATTAGGGTGAAATGTCATAGGAACTTATTCGTTCAGAATTTAATTTTCTATCGATTAAGGATGTTGCATATTGGGTGTGCCATTAAAAAAAATGGAAATTTTTGACATAACTCGCGAACACGATGTTCAATCTTTTTCTCACCACACTCCGTCATTATATCTTATATCATATGCCTTCTCGTTTTACCACCTGCGCTTCTCAGGAATCTCATACCCACGGCATTTATTTTTCTTTCGTGCTTTTTTTAACATACCCATGTCTCACTTCCATACAGTTCTGACGGGACAAGCAAGCCATTATAAATTGCTCGTTTCGCAGCTAGGCTCATGCTTTCGTTTCTCATTATCGTCCACATACTTCCAATCACTTTCCTTCCAGCATTGACCCTTCGTCCAATTTCGCCATCTGCAGTAAACATTCTACCCAGATATACCACCTCGTCCACTTGTTCCACAATTTCATCTTGCAGAGTAAATACTCTACTCTCCTTTCCACCTTCCCGATTGAACACCATAATCTTAGTTTTGTTCACGTTTACCTTTAGGTCCATGCTCTCACAGACTGTATCAAACTTCCTCAGAGCAGTTTGTAGCTCATCCGCACTGTCACTTAATAAAACTGTCATCTGCATATACCAGAACTCGTACATTTACGTCACCAACCATTACACCATTTGTATCGGTACATGCTTACCTAACACATTTATCCGTGTATACATTGAACAACCATGGTGACATCACACAGCCTTGTCGCACTTTTGGTCAATGTTAAAGTATTCACTCACACCTCCTCTCACCATAACACATTCCCGGCTACCGTTATATACTGCCCTTCTTCCGTTTATTAGACCTTTATTTACGCCATATTCATTTAATATTTCCTACAGCTTCTCCCTATTCACTCTGTCGTATGCTTTCTCCAGATCTACAAACGCACAGTATAGCTTCCCTTTTACACTTAAACACTTTTCGATCATCTTCCTGGAGAGCAACCACCTGATCACCTTCTCCCTGGCATGAAGCCACCCTGAACATCTTTAATCGTAGTTTGTGTAGTTTTTCGTATTCTATCAATCACTCTTGTTCCCTTTACTCGTATACAGTGGTACAATGATCGTGCAATCAATCCTCGGCACTTTTCCACACTTAAGGCATACATTGAATAATTCACATAATCTTAGTATAAGCTTTGCACCTCGATACTTTAGCATTTCACCAGAGATTTTATCTCCGCCTCCTTTTTTAACGTTTTTCAACCTTCCTGACGTTTTCTCTACCTCAATTATACCAATATCCTTCTCAGTTTCATTCACCATTCCTTCTACATTCTCCTTATTTAACCCTTCAGTCTTACTTTTCTCCTACTGTATAGCTTTCCGAAACATTCTTGCCAACATTTCCTCACTTCACAATCGTCCCAAACTATTTCATTGCTTGTATTCATCGCTCATGAAGCACTCTGTTTTGGGCCACGTTTTGTATTTTTGGCCCATTTCCAGAAGAGTTTTTTGTTTCCATTCTGCATTTTCTTTCCTTCCACAGCCTTCCTTCCTCTTATTCTCACTGCCTCCTTCGCTTCTTTGTTTCGTAATCTATACACCTAATACAATCGCTTGTTCTCAGTCTAATTTTTTTTAGCAATCATTGCTATGTACGTATCTGCCTTTTTTACACCAAGCACATTTTTTGGTCTACCTACAGTCGCTCTTCCACATATCCGCACGGCGCAATTGACAACATAGTTTTTCAAGCTTATCCACGCGCTTTCAACGTCAGTGTCTTTATTTTTCGTTCCACACTGTTTCATCACATTCAACTCTTTACCCACAGCATCTGCGTATTTCATTCTCACACCATTATCTACTAGTTTGTCTATCTTAATTGTGGACGTTCGCACTACGTTTGCTTTCCTTCTCCAGACCCACTTTTGCCCTAAACACACTCTCGATACAACCTAAAAGTGGTCCTATCCGCGCGTTGCTTTTGTGTCTCTCGCCAGGTTTCTAAGTCGTTCATCATACAATCAAGTCAATCATACTTATCGATTCTCCCTTTGCATTGTATACATATGCACATTTTTATGTTTAAACCACGTGTTATATCTCCCAATATCATCGCTCTTTTGTTTGCCTTACATACGTTCTTTACATGAATCCAGAAGTTCTCGCACTCGTGGTCTCTTTCTCCATTCACCGGTGCATAGCATGCGATAAGAAAAATTCTTCGAAACTCCACATTCATTCTAACCCACATTACCCGGGGAGATACCAATTCGTATTGTTTAACACATTCGCCATGGACTTCAGTTTCAACTCCGGAGCATAGTGGTAGGCTGCCATCCTCTATCTCACATAATATCAAATAATATAAATCAAGCAATTCTTATTTCTGCAGTTTTAAGGTACTATCAGTGGAATTATCTTTTTATTTTTCGTGCTCATTGCAGTTGTTTCAGATTGGGCTTCGTTACATGAAGAAACGTTGGAATTGTCGAATTCGAGATCAGCCATATCAAGTCTGTTAATGTAAACTTTTCTTGTATTTTATCAAAATAAAGATAAATGTCGTAGTCAAAATTGGCAAAATGGCAAACGTATCTCAATCAAAAAAATTAATTGAAAAATCAAAATTAACGCACCATTAACAACGTACATGCACTTGAGAATACTTTACTTATTCAGATTGAAATTGAAGCACTTTATAATTCAAGAAATAATAACAATAAGGCACAAGCTTTACTACTAAACAAAACTGCACTTGTACTTGATAGCCAGCGACGCTAGCTGCCGAAGTGACAACTGGTATTTTACTTAGATTTAGGTTTTAGCAGACTACAATATAAAAATTCTCAAAAATTTTGAAAAATTTCTATGGTTTCAATTCAAAAGTAGAAAATTCTTGAACATTTTGACTTAATTCTTTTTCCTCAATGCCTTTTAAGAAAATCCTAAGACCTTAAGGAAATTTTTATGAACTGGTAACACTGCTGGAGACACGCCGTTTGGTGCCCCGAATCGCCCGTATAAACGCCACAGATTACACACTAATCTGTGTAAACGCGTATGATAACCGTAGTCAGCCGAATCATACTCAGATCGTTCCCCGGAACTTAGTTTTGAGCGTTAGCAATGCATGCGTTGATGTGCGGAAGCAAACTTTGATACCATCGTTATAAAAAAACAAAAATATAAAATAAAATGATGCACTGAGTTACATGCGAATTTCTTTCTGTGTTTATTTTTGGCGGTCGAATGGGCACGTGCCCTTGTGCCCTTTAGTACCAGCCGTCAATGCATTGTACGTATATTTTACTTATTAAACTCGAAACTAAACATCGCTTTAAAATGGCGGGCACACAGCCGGATCAGTTCAGTGTTGCCACTAAACACACAGTGTTTGAAACATTTATAAAAACACATGCTACTGAATATCAGAAACATCGTGAATATTTGTCATTTATCGGTAATTGAAATATGGTAGTCAAAATTGATACAAACTTAACCTAGGTTTTAATGTACACTGTCAAAAACTAACCTTAAATTTATTAATGAAAGAGTTAAAATTAACTATTTTTATATAAATACTAAGTAATAATAACATAGTAATGAATGTATTATTATGGCAGGAAGTCAACAACCCCAACAAATCTTCAGTCCCGGACAAATATTACGAGCACCAAATGTTCTTCCAGCAAATTTGCAAAATATTCAAACTGTTCAATTATCAAATGGACAAAGTGTAGCAGTACGACCATCAATACCTCAAGTTGTTCAATTTCCTACAATGCAGCAAACAATTCCAGTGCAAGTGCCAATCTCATCAGCTAATGGTCAAACAATTTATCAAACTATACATTTCCCTGTTCAATTAGCAACTGTACCTAATATTATACAAACACAACCAATAGTTCCTCAAATGGCTAGTATTATAACTCCAAGTGGTCAATTGCAACAGGTCCAAATTGCAAGCGCATCAGTAACTGCACAACCTAGTCAGTCGCAACAAACTCCTACGTCTGTAGCGACACAAACTGTTACTGTGCAAGCGGATTCAGCAACGCAACCATTAACTTTTACTGCTGCAAATGGTCAGCAGTTTACTGTTATACCTGCGAACTTGCAACAAGTAAGAGGAACTAATGTTGGAAATGTTGTACAAGTCGCTAATATACAAGGTGTACCCACCGTTCAAAATATTCCTGGTAAGAAATTCTTTTTTTTAATTAATAACTAGTAATAACTGATTTTAGGGTTGGGAAATGTGCAAGTAATTACGCAACAAGCAACACCTCAAATTTCAGTGGGACAGCAATTGCAACAAGATCCAAGTGACCCTAGTAAATGGCAAGTTTTACAAAATGTTGCCTCAACCGCACAACCCACAACTACATTAGCACCAAGCGTAGTTGTTACAACACAGGATATGTCTAATTCACAAAATAATGACATTGGTCCAGATGGTTTACAAAAACAGAGAGTTAGACGTGTTGCTTGTACCTGTCCTAATTGTGCAGAAGGTGAAAGACATAGTGATAGAAAAAAACAACATATTTGCCATATACCTGGATGTAATAAAGTATATGGAAAAACATCACATTTAAGAGCACATTTACGATGGCACACTGGAGAAAGACCTTTTGTTTGTACCTGGTTGTTTTGTGGTAAAAGATTCACAAGATCAGATGAATTACAACGACATCGCCGCACACATACAGGAGAGAAACGGTTTCAGTGTCCTGAATGTAGTAAGAAATTTATGAGATCGGATCATTTATCTAAACACATTAAAACGCATCAAAAGCAACGAATTACGGTAAAATAATATTGTTATAGTTAGATTTTTTATTACTATTTATTGTAGCGGCAAAATGGTGATGCTCACGAGCAAGAGGAAGAAGAACAATGGGAGACTGACGAACCAGCAGAAGACGTTAAACCTCAAGTTTGGATAACTGATGACAAATCTAATCTAAAGTACACAATTACACAACTTAATTATTCTCAGGTATGCTGGATATCTTCAAAGGGTTTGCATTCATAAAATGATATCTTACAGGAAGCAGCAACTTCCACACAATCAGCGTCATCTGATAGCTCAAGTAATGAAGAGAAAATGATGATTACAATTAGTACCACTGAAGATGAACTTATCATAGCAGATACATTGGATAGTTGAGAATCTTCCGTTTTTGTTGTGAAGTCTAACAATATAGTCGATTATTTAAGTTAATTACTACATTAATGTTTAAAGTTTTATTATATTCTGTAAAAAAAATTTTTACCCTGTTGAATATACTATTTTTGATTACTTGGTGAAACGTATTTGGATTAACAAAAGAAAATGGTTATGTGGCAATTCAATGTTATCATTAATGATTTACTTTATGATTATATTTAAAAGTCTGAAGAAAATCTACATGCAATAATTTTTAACGTATTTAGTTACTAATATGCTGTTCAATTGCTTTTTTAATGTTGATTACTGTGTGCTTATTTACTAAAATATGTTTTGATTCAATCAAATGTATACAACTTTGAGGAAAACTAGCTAGGTGATTGCAATGTTATTATAGCCTTTGGATTGGATTAGTAATTAATGAATTGCCAATATTTCACTCTCAACTATAGCAATTGTTAGATTGATGGTGTTAGACAGAGAAATGTTATCCCTACTAGTACGTAGTTATATGTTTCTCTGGTGTTAGATGTACAATCAGCTAGCTGTGTCAATATTTATTTGGTTGTCATCAATACGGAGTGTCCTATGTATCAATGTACTTATTTTGAGGAATGATTCCTTAACTAATTTCCGTTAAAAAAAGTCAAACATTGGTCCGATTCTTAACCAATTTTGATATATTCAATTTTTTATATTGGTTCCAATTCGAGGGACTAGTTTACATGTTGGCATAAATAACTTCTTTGAGAATAAACTCAGAAAATATTCATTGTAAATCCGTTAAATGGTGTATTATTTAATGGTGTATATTGTTATCCACAAAGTTAAAGTAACCCTTCAAATTGAAAAGTTTTATATTTTTTAATCTTTCTCATAAAATATCGAATCAAATTGTAAATACGTTTTAGTATTTTCGGTGTACGAAACACTGAAAAAAGCTATAATAACGAGTGCAAAACAGTATAATTCTTTTACCAATAATCGTTTTGTACATTGCAAAAAAGTAAATGAATTATTAACTTAATTGTTATTAGTTATTAACTTATTATTAATTTAAGACATACCAAGACTGACTAAATTTTTCTTTATGATACAATAAATAATTATAGAAACTATTCAAAATGGCGTTTTTTCGGATGCACTGTGGACAATGTCCAGCAACGAATTCGTGACATTCGCAATCTCTTTTCGTTTATGCCTCATATCTTGACAAGCTTGTTTAATACTTGCCCCTAAGTTATCTTAGTTGTTGACATGTTGATCATAAACTTTTGATTTTAATGTGCCACATTCATGGGATTGAGATCTGGGTTTCTCGGTGGCCATCTCACAGGCCGTAACCCCCTATTCACGTACCAGTGTATAATTGGAGAAAAAAATTGAATATGTTAAAATTGGTAGAGAATCGGACCTATATTTATATGCCTTTTTTTAAATGAAATTTGAGACTAGATGAAAAATCTGGAACATTGGATCTGTGGCAGGACCTATAACAAACAAAATACACACCACACAAAATTAGAAAACACCGAACTGTTTCAAGAGCTAAGCTATCATCAGCGATGGATTAGGATGAACTAAAGAAATTTATTATATATACAGGCTGTCCTAGGTATCAATGTACTTATTTTAAGGGATGCTTCTTTAACTAATTTTCAACAAGAAGCCCAGATCCAATTAAAGTAAAGGTTTATGCTAAACCTGCCAATAACAGAGATGAATAAATAGCAAGTATTAAATGCATTATCGAATTCAACTGCATGACCGTATACTACATTTCAGTAGTCCGGTACTAAGGAATAATTTATAATACAAGGTATGAGGCATAAATGAAAGGAGATTGCGAATGTCACGAAATCCGTTGCTCGGTAAAATAAACAATTTTGTTTTGCACACATTATTAAAGGTAAAACTGTCCGCAACTTTTTCCGTGTTTCGTATACCGAAAATTCTAAAGCAGATAATGACAATTTGATTCGATATTTTACGAGAAAAATTGAAACTAAAACTTTTATGTTTGAAGGATGTTAATTTATCTTTGCGTGGATGACAATATATTTCTTTAATACACTATTTAATGGAAAATTTTATCTCTTTACAATGATATATTAATATTTTCTATGACTTTATTCCTGATGAAGTTATTTACGTCACCATGTCCCTAAAATTGAAGAAAATGTAAAATAATGAATATCTCAATATCGGACCCATGTTTACCTATATGACTTTTTTTGTTCGAAAGTAGTTAAAGAATCATCTCTCAAAATAAGTACTTTGATACATAAGATACCCTGTATATGTATACCGGATTATCATTAATCACCATCGTAGATGAATTTATCGGGTCTCATGTAAATCTTTAATTGACTTAAAAAATCTACAACACTGGAGATGTGGCAGGACTTAAAAGAAACAAATACACCCACGTACCACACAAAAATTAAAAAATCTAATGTGTGCAACATATGAATTTTTCGAATGGCCAAAAAATTTTTTTTACAAAAATCGTCTCAAATGATCAGAAATGGCCCAAAACGTAATAATGCAAAAAAATTCGAAAATTTTTGACGAAAGGGCTAAAATTTTTTTTTTCAAAAATCGTTTCAAATTGGCCAGAAACGCCTTAACACGTCTAATAAGATAATACTAAAAAAAACCTTGTACATTATGCGTCTTGAACCCGAGACGCCGGGACATCAACCAAACGCGCTGCCGAGGGAGTTCGCGAACAAACGAAAAACTTGGTAGATATTCAATTCATGACCTCACAATACAATGTAATTGATAATTTAAACACAAGTAAAATTGAAAGAATTTGATGTTTTATAACTAGTGTACTGTTTTTCATATTAAATTGTTTTATTAAAAAATCGCAAGACTTCGAAAGCAACAATTCAATATGACGACTCAAAACGTGTCAAATGAAAAAAAAAGTTTCGAAGATGTTTCACCCAACGGCCAAAAAATTTAAAATCGTCTCAAATGGTCAGAAATGGCTAAAAACGTGTAACAATGCAAAAAAAAATTCATTTGATCAAAAATGTTTTTCCAAAAATCTGAAGTGGCCAGAAATGGCTTAAAACGTATAAAATTGCAAACGAATTTTCAAATGGCCAAAAAATCGTCTCAAATGGTCAGAAATGGCCCAAAACGTGTAAAAATGCAAAAAAATGTTTCGAAAATTTTTGACCAAAGGGCCAGAAACGCCTTAACACGTCTAATAAGATAATATTACAAAAATCTTGTACATTATGCGTCTTGAACCCGAGACGCCGGGACATCAACCAAACGCGCTGCCGGAGGAGTTCACGAACAAACGAAAAACTTGGTAGATATTCAATTCTAGGATGGTTCACTTAGTGAAAAGTACTACGTAAAGACGTTCCGGTTTGCTACGAATAGCCGTTCGTATTTATACACTCTATAATAGTCGAAATCTGGAATTCCGCCATTTTGACTGGACAGATTTCGCTAATTCTGTCTACTCATGGATCAGAACCTAGGTACCAAATTTCATGTCGATCGGATTATCTTTGTGGATGCTATTGCGCTGGAACATATACAGACAACATTTTGAAACTTTCATGTTTGAACCTATTTTTTTCCAACTTCCGGTAGAGACATTTTTAAGTATTGTGGCTGATTTTAAAGAAAATTTAATCCTCCTTAATAATACGCTGGGATCTACTTCTATTTCTATTTTGCGATCATCTACGAAAACTAAAGTGCTGCACTCGAAATTTCGCCGACCGATTACAATACCTCCTAATACTTTCGTATTGTGAGGTAAAAATACCGAACGCGTTTCAATCATCATCAGCGGTCGACCGCTATTTTGGATAACGTAGCGTTTCAATCATCATCAGCGGTCGACCGCTATTTTGGATAACGTAGAACATGTAGGTACAGAACAAGATGTATCAGTATAGGTACGCCACTGTTAAAAATAGTGGGAAATCAGAATTTAATGCGATCGCTTGAATGCAGCGAACTTTACCTGAAGCAATCTTTCTCCGTACGTACTTGCATTAAAAAAAAAAAAAACTTACAATTCAGTTACAATCTTTCAAATCACCTCCCTAAATCCCCGTTCCCTAAAAAATAACACCCAATACGTCGCTAAACTAACACGTTGAATTTTAAAATTTTGATTATAGCTCGATTTTGATCAATGTTCAATCACTATTTAATATATTTTATCGTTCAGTGACATTGTAAACCCTATTTAACATGCATGCATGGTTAGATGTTCAGGTCTAATTATTTGTTTATGCACTGGGCGCATGATCATGTTTATTTATTAATATTAATATTGAAAACAACCTCTAGAAGTTGATGAAATATTTTCGGAAATTATAAATTTATAGACGCATTGATTATTTGTTTTTATAAATTAATGCGTCAATGAATGAACACATGAGGTCTTAACATTTTTCGCATAAATTACAAGCTCGCTGGCGCTATACGGCTAAGTTACCACTCTAGATACGTTAATTACTGTTGTAATAATAAAATATTAACGTATAAAACAATAAAACGGGTGGCGTCAGCCGAATCCGAAACAACACATTACCTTTTAAAGGGCAAAGAACAACTGGAACTCGTAAACGTAATGTAGGTAATGGTAATAAAATAGAAATCTACTACAAACTTGCAAGAAAAAGAGATATACTTAATTTGTTTTGACTAGTTCAACATAACAGTCTCAGCTAAATAATGTTATCACAAATGAATTGAATACCATGCAATGAATGATGTTTCTTTTTTGTTTAGTTGATATTATTTTATTAACACTGAGTATCAGATTTCAGAGTTAAACATTTTAACTCACGATCTTTGTTTGTCTGTGGTAGGATCTGTAACAAACAAAACACACCCAGGTACCACACAAAAATTAAAAAACACCGAACACGTTTGAATAGCTAAGCTATCATCATCAGCGGTCGACGGCTAATGATAATAGCTTAGCTATCGAAACGCGTTCGGCGTTTTTTAATTTTTGTGTATATTTGTTTGTTAATCTTTAATTGATTTACCAAAAAATGGAATTAGTAAATAATTTAGAGTGCACTATTCAATTACTCTGAGTTGTTACAAGTTCAAATAGTTGTTTTAAAATTGGTTTTAATGGGCATGTTCAATGTTGTCAATCTTGAACTAATAGCATGAAACTTTTTGTTTAGTTTTGCTAGAAATTGTAATTGTTGCTACTAACCGTAAAAAATTCTCTCGGTGATCAACATCTGTCACCATTTTGGTGGGTATTGGTATTATAAAAACCGTTGATAATTTTAAGTTATTAAATACCTACATTTGCAAAATTAACCTAAATAAACATAAGTTCGGAGTGGCTTAGTGAAATACAATTTTATATTTTGTTAGGTAAATAATTGGTTGGAAGTTTCCAATGCTGTGTACATTATTATGTGACAGTTTGTGAGCCCTAATATACATGTCCTAATTTCGAAAAGGTGCGTTGCAGTGGCTTAAATTAATTTTCATATTTGGTACTGATTATAATGAATTTTCAGCTAAATCATTCATTGATCAGTTAGTTACAGTATTATGGATATTTTGGCGAGTTACATTTGTTGTAAACATTCACGGCACCAAAATATAATTTAGTTTTATTTTTAAAGGTGTGCTTCTGCATTTTTGTTTATTAATCATGTTGCTGTAATTATTAATCGAATATTTTCTTTTTAAGATTTGTTATATTATGATTGAGTGGGCGTGCTACATATATTAGCCTGTAACACTATATCTGATCTATTTTCTGGGTGGTATGAATGGGTAGATCACATACTCCTTGATATTACATCAGATCTCATCAGATATATACTTGAATACTATGGCTTGATGGATTCTATTAGCCGTCAAGTTATGAAGGTGTAAATAATCATTATTAGCTAGATTAGAACACCCCGTAATAATTGATGTCTTGTCTCAAAAGCCGATTATATTTTAAGTTTATCATTCTCCATTGATAGTTTTTCGATAATATAGTTATTTGGGTGCCAGTTCGATATGTGGTCTACCATCTATAATGCATTCTACTATAGGGTAGCTGGTTCAATATGCGGTCTACTATGTTTAATGCGGTCTTTCACAGAGCAGCTTGATTCAATATGCGGTCTACATGATATGTAGGCCTCTATAAAGTATTGCGGTTCAATAAGCTATTTATCATCAAAAATATTTATATTATTGACCCTCGAATTGAACTATTCTTAAGTATGTATAATTAATAAGCAATTTGAAATACAACCAAATTGCCGAATAATGAGCATATACCTACTCCACGGGACATTAACATGATACTCATGCCAGTGAAAGTACTTAATTACTCGATTGGCAATTAGTTTATTGCTTTCCTTAACGACGCCGTTATAGGGATGCTCATGTGTAATGGCATGTAATTCAACTTCGAATTGAACTATTCGTAAGTATGAATAATTAACACACAATTATAGGAGTAGATCGCTTATTGAGCAACCGCTTTGTACATAATAGACCGCACATTGGACCCGCTGCTCTATGTAGACCGCATTATACATACTACAATGGTAGACCGCATATTGATCCAGATACTCTGTGGTAGACCGCACATCGAACTGGCACCGTTATTTGTAGCAATTCCCTGACCTTATATAACTATGATAAAACCTTTAGTCTCACCAAATAGAAACGCGTTCCAATGCCACAGGATAGATCTATTATCCTTATCTGCATTTTCAAGTGAGTAGGGAAATCTATCGTGAAGTGATTTAGCTTTCCATGCATTCTTCCTTTCATCTAGCAGTGTTATGGTGGTTGTTTCTTCTGGGAGATGAAGAAAGGTGTGCGAGATTTAAAGGTGTGTATCAGATGCCTGATGATACTATAGCTTTACGAAATAGAGATGTTTCTGATTAATGAAGCATTGTATTAAGCAATTAACCTGCTTATTGCAAGGGGTCTTAACCTTACCCGACCATTAAAATTACCAAAAAATGTCTATTTTTTTTGTAATTCAGTCAATGTTTATCCAAAATAGTGCACAGAACGCGGTAATTCAATGTATGCCATAATTTAATTATAGAATATAATTAAAGATTTAAAAAAAAAAAAAAAAAACTCTAAAAAGCATAAACAAATTTTCTTGATTCAGAGCTAAGAGTACTCTCGATCAAGTCACCTTTCAAACAAAAAAAAAAACTAAAACAAAATCGGATCCTCCGTTTGAGAGGTACGATGCCACAGTTGGGAGTTAAAAGAATAAGAATAGGTTCTAATAAAAAGTAAAAAAAAATTCTTTCATCAATTAGAAAAGAAGTTTGCTGTTGCCATATGGCAACGTCAGTCCCTTACACTATCAGAAACCCATATATACCTACTATAAGTTTTGTATTTTTTCTAGAGATGGTTTGACACTCGAAGAAGCCGTACAAATTGCTTATAATGATAATTTGGACGTAGAAAACATATATATGGAACCGCCTGATGTATCAGAACTTACGGACCAAGATTCCGGTAACGAAGATGAGGGAGGCAATGTTGATCATTTATCAGGAGGTCAACTGCGCGCTCCTGATTCGTCAAATAGACCAGGAGGATGAGGAGGAGGAAGATGAGGATACTGAAATGTCAGAAAATATCGAGATGGTGGTTGCAGAGTCGCAATTTGATTATAAGCAGGTTATTGGATAGAAGGAGACTTTCAGCAAAAACCAAAGACATTCCTCTGTTACACTTACGACATAAACAAAGACTATTCTCCAACAGAATTATTCGAACAATTTTTCGACAATAATATAATTGATTTCTTAGTGATGGAATCAAATAAATATGCGTTACATAAAAATTTTCCGAATCCTCTTATTACTACTAATGAAATGAGGTGTTTTCTTGCAATACTCATCAACAGTGGCTATAATACGCTTCCTGGGAAGAAGTTTTATTGGGACCAAAAAGACGACATGAAAAATCATACGATATTGCAGACTGTATGAGAAGAGATAGATTTATAACTATTTTTAGATGCCTACGTTGTGCGGCTAATAATTTTTTAAACAAAAAAGATAAAATGACTAAACTAACAACACTCATTGAAAAAATTCGGCAAAAGTTTTTATTTCACTATATACCTGAAGAAGATATCAACTATGACGAGTCCATGATCAGGTACTTTGGACGACATCCATGCAAGCAGTTTATTAAAAAATAAACCAATTCGCTTCGGATATAAAGCTTGGTGTGTCAATACAGCCTCAGGCTATTTGATAAATTTTACAATTTGCCAGGGTACCGATTCACAGGTTAATGAAGAATATGAACATTCGGCAAAAGCTCTGCTCCATTTGTAAGTATGCTCGATCAATTTCCGTTGGAAACAAAGTCTCTGCCATATAGCTTCTACATGGATAATTTGTTTACCAGTTTTACGTTGCTAAAATATTTGAAAAACAAAGGTTTTGACGCTGTTGGTACTATACGAAACAATCGTATTCCACGTGTTCCTAAGGCAAAATTAAATGAATTTAGAGGCAGAATGCTTCCATTAGCAACAAAATCGGTCTTACAAGATAGACCAAGAGGCTCCAGTGATTCAGTCATTGACAGGGAAAATGGCATACTGTTAATAAGATGGTTTGACAATAACGTTGTAACTGTAGCTTCTACAAATTATGGTGTGGAGCCCCAAAGCACAGTTAAACGATTTTCGCAAAAGGAGAAGAGAATAGTAGAAGTTTCAAGACCTCACGCAATTGGAAAATACAATTCAGATATGGGAGGGACAGATTTGATGGACAAAAACATATCAAGGTATCGTATCGCTTTACGTAGTAAAAAGTGGTGGTGGTGTATATTCTCATGGTTAATTGACGCGGCTATCCAAAATGCTTGGATTCTTCATAAAAAAGCAGGCAACAAATGTACACAATTACAATTTAGACGAGATATTGTTGAGACTTACCTTACCAAATTCAAAAATCCACTTAAAGCGACTGGTCGTCCGTCAAGTAGCAAATCATCCAAGTCTTCTAATAGAGTTAGTGACGACATTAGATTTGACAATATGGGACATTTACTAACCCCTACTCAAGACAATAAGAAAATACGATGTGCCGGACAATCATGCAGCTCAATAATGAGAACAAAATGTCTAAAGTGTAACGTTGGTTTATGTATAAACTGTAATGTTGAATTTCATTCGAAATAAATGTAATTCATTATTTAGATTGTGCGAAGGACTAACGTTGCCACACGGCAACGGCATTTTTTTAGTTTGTATGTAACAAAAAATCTAATTTAATTTTTTTTTACTTATTTAGTTGTAATATACCATGAAAATACCAGTAAATTAATTTTTATTTAAAACAATCAAAACTCCGTCCTTGAAGTGATTAATAAATCAAAAATTACTGAAAATATTAATGACCATCACATTATTGACCCGTGAATACGTTGGGCTGTTAAATCTAGCAACAATCATCTCTTCGTTTCGTGGTCAATATAACCTTTCAATCGCAGACTTTACATCATGGACCCTTTATAGCATTATTATTACTTGTATATGTAGATTGAGATCTACACAAGCGGAAATGCCATAGGTACCTAGATCTCGATGTGCAACCTACTACTAATAGTTATTAGCTATCTACTAGAATTATGCCCTTCTAAAAGAATTCCACATTCAGTAAGGGACGTGTCAAACATCGTATTTTACGAATGGACGGAGAGAGTATCCAGAAATAGCTACTTGTCCCTTTTTAATGAAATTGGAGTCAAAATTCTTCCTATGAATTTAAGATAATGTAAGACACGAGGATTTTGTCGGACGTAGATTATTTTGAATTAGAAAATTACCTAGAATGGTCGAGTTTGGGAACTGGTCTTAAGATAGTTATCACAGGTATGGAAATTAAACTACATCAATCTATATGTTGTTTTGGTAGCGAAGGGCACTCAACAAGATTGAACAGACTAGTGCTGTGAAAGAAGACCTTATAACCATTAAGATCAGAAATAGTATAAAATAACTAATAACAAAAAGCAGTGGTCTTTTTGTTATTAGTTATTTTATAAAACATGTATGATTACTGGGCGCATTTACTGAATCAGTAAGAGAGACTAAGTCAGGTAGGTAGTGTAAAGCAACAATTCGACATTCGTCCTGTAGTACACGGGATAATGGCTTTTTTAAACACATTATTTTGTATATGTAATTATCTTGATAAATTGCGTCAACGATTGGTATTTATAAAGAAGTGCCTTTTTGTTCTGTTTCATTGTGTAGAAGGAATTAATCAAAGTCTAGAAAGTACGAAATAGATAGCGCGACCATCATATAAAAATCTAGGATGACACAACAACTTTTACAACGTACAAGACTTTTATAGCACTTGTATCGACTTTAATAAATAGCGCGCGCTCCCGCTTATGACGCAGTATTAATTAAGTCTAGCGCGAAAAGAATTTGGTTACGAAGGTGTCTTCTTGTACAAGTGGAAAATAAACATACCGGTGCATGTAAACAAATATAGCGTAAATAGTTCGTTAGTTAAGCTTGTATTAATAAATAATAGTGTGATCTAGGACAATAGAAAATGCCAAAAAGAGCGAGTGTACATTTAATAGAGATTTAAAAAGTGAATCTTTATTTATTAAAAAAGACAACTTCAGAGAGTGATATAAAGTATACTTAAAATGTTGTGCACAGTTTCCACTTGCACATGGTGTAAATGCGGATATTGACATTGTTTAAACATATCGACACTTAAGCATAAAAAGGGAGAAATTGCTGCTTCTAGTAGTAGCAATGTGTTGTCTTTTTTTGTAAGGTCAAGAATGTATTTGGTCATATCACAATGTGATCCACAATCAATCCTTATTATATAAACAGCTGTATCCAACAAAAATTTGCATGTGCTAGAACCAAATCTGAAAGTATTGTGTGTAACATTTTACAAAAGGGATCATTAAGTTCCTTACAAAATGATCTTGGAACGGCCAATTTTATAACAATCTATACCGATTGTTCACATCATGGGAGCGTAAAAATTTGTCCTATATACTCGTAAACTATTCTACGAAAGATATAAGGTCAGGAAGTTCAAGATCTTCCAGGTGACACTTGAAACATTGTATCCGAATTATTATTAAAACGGTTGACGAATACGAATTATCAACGAAAGTAATGGCAATGTGTGCAGACAACAAAAATCGCAAATTTTAGTGGGAGCAGCAAGACATGGCCAAAATAACGTCTTTCATAAAGTTCAGCAGTTACTTAAAAGACCTTGAGTTGGGGTAAACTGTGCAGCTCTTATCCTTCACAACTGTATTCAAACATCAGCAGACTGCTTGCCTATTGACATCGAAGCCATTATTGTGAAAATCTATGGCTGTTACTACATTTATACTCTTCGAGTTGAGGATATGAAAGAATTTTGTGAGTGTGTTAATGTTGAATACCAAAAGTTAACTCTATGCTAATAGATTTGGTAAATGAAGGAGAAGACCTAACTGTAAATCAATTTACGTGTCAGTGACCATGTTTTTATACACTTAGAAGATTCGCAAGTGTTTCGTTGACTATTGCTAAAAAAAGAACCTTTGTAGTTAGATATTGATGATTCGGAACCTTTGATGGAATTGTGCACATTAAAAAATATACTACCAGTCAAAAAATAAAAGAGTGGAAAGAAGTTTCTGTTGGTAAACAAAGGCTCGAGCTTTTCAATCACCTCAAGGGTGAGGATATGTCACACTACACATATTAAAAATTGTTGAAATGTGCATGTGTTTACTGGGATCCACGCCGCCACAGAAGGATTTTTTCTAATATGGATAAAATTTGGACCAGCGAAAAAACTAGTCTTACTGTAAGAACTTTGTAAGGGCTTTTAATGATAAACATAATTTTGAAATGAACTCACTAGAATTTTTAAGCATCTCCAAAATCGTCCAGAATAGTGAATTTAGTGGAAAAATATACAAATGGGTAATGTTTCGCTCGCCATTTTATTAACTAGGTATGTACTTTGAAAACCGAAGTAAAATACAGAATTAAATAGATTTTTGACACTATTGCATTATGATACGGGATGCCTAAAAACTAACCATAAACAACCACTACATCTGTCACTTAGACTAGAGAACATAAAAATTCACAATTTTGTATCTAACTTAAAATAAATTTCTTCCTCTCTTTCCCTTCCCTTATTGAGAAGTATTTGGTACCCCTCATACTGGGCGGGTGATGTCATCATGTCCTGTATTTCCTTTTGACATAAATGGTCACCTTAGATAGGTAGTCGAATGAAGAAATTGTCTTAAAATTTATTGACCACACAAGACCGGTGAACAGACACTCAGGGTCATGCCTTCTTAGTAACAGACTGCTAGATCTTTGCTGAAATTAGTACTTCTCTTATGACCTCTTACAGGTCATTGGATGTTATTAATGCTATAACGAATGTTACGATAGTGTCTTTCAATCACTGAAACTAAGATTACACTAAGTTTTATACGTAAATGTGTAACATTATTTTATGAAAATGTAAACTTTCACCATTAACACTCATAATAAAATACTTATCTTTTTTGGGATTTTTTAATGGTGTACTTTAAATTATACAATCTAAACGTTTCGATAACACTTACAGTTATCTTCGTCAGTAGTAATGTTTGTTAAAAATTGTTAAAGATGTAGTAAACAATTTTGTCAAATTTGAAAAATTCAAACATAAACATAAGCCTGCTATAACAGTTTGAGAAACGTATAAGCCAACTATAAAATTGTAGTAAAGAATAACTAGGTCATTAAAATTAAATATTGTTAAACTGCCTCCAAGATGACAAACTAGAACACTCTCTACGACGAAAGCTAACAATGAAATTTGCCAGCCAAAAAACACATTTAACAAAATTTAATCGAGTTATGATGTAAGTGTAAAGTTGTGAAAAACTTCAATTTTAAAATGATAGAAGCATTCACAAATCCAAACATTACATCAAAAAATAACCCAGTTAAATCTAACAAAGAGATATCTTTATCAATAATTGGAAGTGTTATTAACAATGAAAAGCACAATGCAGAACGTTCTTTGTAATTTTTAATTTCAATTTAATTTCAACTACTTATGTTAAATTATAGTGCTGTGGAAATTTAACATATAATTGGTAAAGCATTTGCTTCAAGGTCTAGGAAAAACACAGCAAAAACCTAGACATACCAAAAGTTGAAAACAAATTAAAATCAAGGCATATCATTATGCTCTTTTTAATTATAAGATGCCAAAACCTATTTAAACGGAGATTTTCTTCTTGTCTATTAAAATTATTCGGTGTTTATATATTTCAATAGCTTCACGTTGCAAACGAACATAATAATGGGTTTGTCTTGACAATATTTTCATATTGTCAAATTGAATGTCATGATTTAGATTATTCAGGGCATGGTCAGCCACAGCAGACCTCTCTGGTTGACCCAATCTACAAAATCTCATATGTTCTTTGCGTCTTGTATCAAAGCTACGTTTTGTGGTCCCGATGTATACTTTTCCACATGTAACAATGATAACTTATACACTACCGGAAGATGATAAAGGGTTTGACACATCTTTAGGTCGATCTTAAATGTTCTAATTACATTTAATATCTTGTTAGGAATTTATTAATATATTTAAATGCCATATTTGATGTAGGATTTTTCAATTCTATTTGTAATCATTAAGCTTTTATTAGAATATGAAGAAAAGCAGTACCAACATTTTAAGAAAACTGGTTTTCTTTAAGGTAAATAAACGACTGAAAGGTTAATAACATTATTAAATATCTGAAATAATGACCAAATTATACTTGTAAGGTTTTATTAAATATTTATATTTTCATCTTAAATAATTCAGGAGTACATAATTCGTTTTGTCTCGATCTACTAAAAGATTATTACAACTAATTTTTGACGTGACATGTGGTTGGATAAAATTATAAGTATTATCAGTGTGTGTCGGCTTTTGTAAACCTTAAAAAGATAGTGAATTATTTCTTTTAATAATTAACTATTGATCAAGAAATGGTAAAAACATTACCACTTAGTTTCATTTTCCTATGTAAACTGAATTACTTAGGATGTATACCATTTATAAAACAACATTACTCAGTCATGCTTCCTTACCATGTTATAAATATACAAATGTGTCATTACATATCTATACCAAACTGAAGGTTTTTAGGTGACTTTATTAAACTTAATGTTATCAAATTTTCCTTATAAAATTATATTAAACAGGACTAAGTACTACATTGTACACTTCAATCTTTCAAAGAATTTACTATTCCACTGAAAATAAGTTGTAGTAAGACAGTGCTGAAAGAATGGTTATGTCCTTTGGAAAAGATGATCTATGTATTCAATAGTTTCTTTTAGAGGTACTTTTGTAAAAGTGAAATAACATCAATACTAACCATTATATCACCCTCTTCAATTTTGAAACTATGCATTTTTCAACAAAACAATTATTATCGTCACTCACTTTTTATTACGATGCCGAGACCAAAAGATTATCCCAAAGTTTATCTATATTAAAGAAATTTTAATATACAAGCGAATAATATTTACAGAAGAACTGAAAATGCTCTTCAACGTAATCAAATACATATTACTAGGAAGTTACTGGATAACACCGATAAAAATCTTTTATATTTACATTTAGAAATTTCATCTATTTTGAATAAAGAAGATTGGGATAAAATTGATTCTATAACGTTTAAATCTATGGAAATAAATTTTGACATCTCATGTCAACGTCAAAAGAAAAATTTAATAAATTATACAAACAACAAAATAATAGACCATCTATTGATTGTAGAAAAACAGTTATAAACCTTTCTGATAATGTTGTTTCAGATTATGCTATTGAAGCGCTTTCTAAAGGAGGAAATTTTGCGATAACACCAAGAGTAATACCTTTTGAAGATATAATTTCCAACATCGAAAACTCCATTAGATTATTACCTTTTGATGCTGCTAATGAAGTTAGATATAACACCGTTAACATATTACGAAAAACAAAACCTCCAAAGAGCAACTTATCCTTTCGTCAACGACATGCTTTACTTGATCTTAAACGCAATGAAAGTATTATAATATAAAAGTCAGATAAGTATTGTCATGTTTAAGTCAAGAAGTATTTGGTCATAAATGGATCAAACAATCCATTATTATTAAATACCAAAATCAACAAAAAGTTTATTTTAAAACAAATGTTAAATTATCTTGTATACATCCTGAAGAAATAAATGAAACTATCTAACTCTGATCTTTGACCAAAACTTTGGTTTACCAAAACATTATCCTAATATTCCTTTAAGAATTTGTCTAATATGGTTTCCTACTATCACCTTGCAAAACTCTTACATTGTTAGTTCAACCTCATATAGGAAAAACTAAACATTGTTAAAATATTCTTCCACTTGGTTGAAAAATATAGTTATCAATAAGAGGGTGATATAATGGTTAGTTTTAATTATTCACATTTTAAAAAGTACCTCTAAAAGAAACTATTGAATACTAATATCTTTCATAAAGTTAACCAGTTTTAATGACCATGTTTCTAAACTGTCAGTGTATCGTTACAATTTATCAGACTTAAGTGCAATGGTAGTCCCTTAGTCCTGTTAATAATTTTTAAAATTATGGCTGTTAAACATTAACGTTACAAAAGTTGAGCATATGAACTATTTTGTGATAGTATGTAATGAATCTAAATTTGTTGAGCTACAGTAAAATCAGATGGTTAGTGCTAGTTACTTTAAATGGAACAATCCTAGTAATTTTCAAACCATGAAAGTTATTTTACTGCAAGTTACCTATGTTACTTGATTTAATAGTTTAAAAAAATTTTCTTTAAGGTTTACAATTCTCACCACAAGCTATACATTCAAAATTATCCAACCACCATCCATCTAATAATCTTCAATGGTAGAATTTAGTAGATCGATTCTATCAAATTTGACCACAATTATAGAATGAAAATAATATTTAAGAAAATTACAGATAACTGGATATTATAAGATTTTAAATGAATGTTATTAACCTAACTAAATCAACCTTAACGAGTGACCATGTTCTTAATGTTAGAAGATTTTTCTTTTTTACTATGTTACAAATAGAATTGAAATTCCTAATAAGATATTGATGATTCGGAACCTTTAGAACTAAGAAAATTAAAAACATTTACCAGTCACAAAGATGTGTCAAATGAAGTTTCTTTGGTAAAATTTGTTCATGTAATACTACATCGGGACCACAAAACGTAGCTTTGATACAAACGCAAAAATTGAATGTGATGTGATTGGATCCAGAGCGAAGGATTTTCCTCCTGGATAAAATTTGACACATTCAATTGAAATCTACTGTAAGAACTTTGAAACCCTTTTAATGATTAAATAATTTGAAATGACTTATTAAATTTGAAGCATCTCCGTAATAATCCAGATTTGGCAATTTATGGAAAAAAATACAAATGAGTACTGTTGATTTTATTTTATTAACTAGTTTTGGTATTTGAAGGCTATTTAATCAGATTTACTAGATTTTAAATTTTGACACAATTGCATTATGAATTTCCAGCCTAAAATTAACCATAAATAAATTAACAAAAATTAACTAGAGAACATTATTGCAATTTTTATTAACTTAACATAAATTTTATAATTCTCTATTGTTAATTAATGGTATTTTACTGGGTGGGTGATGTAGATGTCTGTATTTCTTTTGACATAAATGGTCACTTAATAGTTAATAAGAAATTGCTTAAATTTATTGACCAAGCTGAATCAGCTGTCATGCCAGTATAATTCTTGGTATGCCTTCTTAGTAACAGACTGCTAGATCTTTGCTGAAATTAGTACTTTCTTATGACCTCTTAGGTCATTGGATGTTATTAATGCTATAAATGTACATAGTGTCTTTCAATCACTGAAACTAAGATTACACTAAGTTTTATACGTAAATGTGTAACATTATTTTAATTTACTTTCGCAAAGTTCAAGATTTTTATCGTGCTTGGTGTTCATTTCATTCTACTACTAAATAGTAACAATGGTAAAATAAACACAAAAATGTATTTATTTTATTAAATATAACCAGTTTTAAATAGATTTATAAAAAGGTAAGTATTAATATGGCAACTTTTTATTTTATAAACATAATTTATAAATACTATTCATTCTAAATACAATTTAGAATTACAGTTTTCACTTTTAGGATTATGTGTAACAAGTTGAGGCTAATGTGTACAACTATAGAGAGGATTTGTTTCTTATAGCACTTAAAGCATTGACTAGAGCAGACAAGTTACTATTTTCTAAATTAAATTTTATCAGTTCATACATGTCCATTTATTATAGCTAAAGTATCAAACAAAACAATCAATGGCATAAAAAAATTAACAAATTCTTAATTCGAGTTTAATATTAAATTAATATTAATTGTAATTTAATACTGGTTACAAAAATATGGAGCTTTTGTCTTTTATATTTGCTAAGAGAAATATCAATTTTAATCAATTTTCTTTTCAAATATTAGTCGAGTATTGGCAAAAGTAACACTTGGTTTATTTTTAATTGGACTAGTTTCAATTGGTCCTTCAGTTTGTCCCTTAAAATGTTTATCCCAAAAAACAGATCCAATAACACATAACACTGATATTAGAAGCTGTATTAATAACCAGACGACTATATTAATTGCTTGGGTGCGTTCAAACAACTCTCGACCATGTTTAATACATAATAAAGCTTCTGAAACCATAATACATCCATACACCCAACATTGTGTTCCCACTCGTTTACACTGAGTGTCAGTAACATATGTATAGTATTGCCTAACAGAAGGGCCACAAAAACACCAATTAGTATCAATCGAACAGTAACAATTGGATGGGATGGTGGCATTTCAAATACATGTTTTAGAAAAAATGTATTTAACTCCGAAATTTGCCAAAATAACACCAGTTGACAAAAGGCAATAACACGCATGTATGAACATTTTGGATCTAACCAACGAACTGGAGTCCAACTTTCAGGTGTAAATTGTAATACAGCTCTTTTAATCTTTCCCGTTGTTGAATGAATATCACGTATACTAATCCACTTATATTCCCTCATTTCCAACATTCCACAAATACGTAAACCACACCAAATTCCAAATCCATTACATACTAATACATCTAGAATCCAAGCATCCCACCAACACTCTATAAAATTTGGCAAAAGATGAGCAAATGCTATTTCTGTTATTTCCCACATACAGCTTATTGCCCAAAGTATTGCATTATGTCTTATTAAAATTGCTTTAAATAACCAACCTAAATAATGACCTAAAGCAAATATATCAACATGACTCCAAACTCGCTCAATAGTTATATCAGAACAATTCACTCCATATTCTTTCTCCATGTCAATGTGAAATTCTTCTAAGTTTGGATCAAGCCATAGAAATATATTTCTCACAGTCTTGTAACTTTGGAATAAAAGAAATAAAATTGCTAGTAAGTATAATACACTTAAACCAAACACTATTCGCCATACTGCTGGATGCGGTCGGATAAAAGGACCATTCGGAAAAGCCAACACTGATATGATTAAAAAAAAGAATATACAACATAATATGCCATCCCATATGTTGTTTTCTACATTATTATTATCCCTAAAAATAATAAGTTGAATATAAATGTCTTGTACGTTACATAATACTCAATTACCGAACGAATGCAGTATAAATTACAATTGCTATAGTTATACCGAGTAATGTTATGGTATGTGGTTTGTAAAAAAATTCCAATGAAATATCATCAACCTGCTTTTCATTGATACTACTAAAGCTATCCAGTCGAATTCTTTTTGTACTTAAATTGTTTAATGACATACTTTTATTTTTTACCACACTCATTTTTACCCCTACTTAATCATTGGATATAATTAGAATTAAGAGAAAAATGAATTTTAACGAAATTAGCGTGTAGAAATATTTAAACTTTTTGATGAATAATTGTAGGTTATATGATGCAATCCTAGGGATTTTCTGAATTTTTATTTGGTGGTTGTTGGCAACAAAATATCAATTACCAATTTTTTCTTATTAAATTTATAGTTGAGCCAACAATCTAAAATATGGCTAATAAAGTTCCAAATAAACGTTTAAAATGGAGTTTAGATTCTTCTAGGTAAGGCATATTATTTATAATGGAAGTCTCTATTCATACTTGTAGGTGTAATAAACTTTATTCTATGAACGAATGTGTACTACCTGCACCACCAGCTTATAGTACCTCAGGTATTTTAAGTAGTAATGAAGTGGCAAAAAAGACAGATACAAGCCATCTCATAATAAAGAAATCGTGGGAATTGGCATTAGCACCGATTAAGCAAGTACCCATGAATCTATTCATAATGTACATGGCAGGCAATTCAATTTCTATATTTCCAATTATGATGGTTGGGATGCTATTTATGCGACCAATTCAAGCACTGTTTTCTTTAAGTGGTACATTTAAATCAATCGAAAATTCTAGCGTGATTGGACAGAAAATTGTATACATATTTGGTAATTTAGTTAATATAGGCTTAGCTTTGTATAAATGTCAAAGTATGGGTTTACTTCCTACACATTCTAGTGATTGGTTGGCTTTTGTTGAGCCTAGAACAAGACAGGAATATTTAGGTGGAGGAATTATGTTCGGCTAATTAAAATATGTGTAATTTTAAACTAAATATAATAAATTATCTACATTAATCTTTTTTATGTTTTTCTGCTAATTCTTTTAATTTTTGATACATTGCAGATGGATCGTCTAGTTTTGGTACCTACAAAAAAATATTATACTATGCTGTTTGTTAATTTGTATTTATTACACACGTCATAATTTTGCGCAATGTAGACGCCTGCATACATTCCTATTAGAAAACCTAGCTGAAATTAAATCAATTCTTATAAATGTAATGTTTTCTTTGAAAAAACTTACAAAACCTCTAAACATTGTTGTATCAATTATATTAAACGTAATTAAATACTGATTTTGCTTAAAATAAATTGTAATATACAAAACTCATAAAAATGACAAGCTTTATCTTTATAACCACAAAGGATCACATCGATTAACGATTATCTTACATATATATTACATGCAGTATAAATAATGCTCCATTCGTATAACAAACTCTAGAATGAGCGCATTCATAAGCCATAGTAGTTGTTGAACGGTTTGACCTTTATTTCTATTATAAATATGCTGTGTACCTATTTATGTACTTGTACGAACAATCCTTTTATTCTAAATATACTCTGTTCCATCTTATGTTGCATTAGAGCAGGCTATGAAAATCTAGGGAGAGTGTGGTAACATGTCAAAAGAACAAAAAGTTACTACCGTAGCTTGACTTTTGAAAATTGTAGGTTACATTTTAAATGAATCTACTGCAGCGCTGCAACATAGTTTTTCACGCTATTTAGACTTTGCATGAAAATCGTTGAATTTCGAGTAACCTACTTAAAAAAAAGTTAGTTTTCACCAGAAGAATCTGAATCTGGATTTTCCTAATGCTATAACAGGTGGGATATTCCCAATCGAAACATTTCCCATATGTTTCTCCCAAGCACCTGAAATAATGTTTTACGTACGAACAAAAATTTTGCCACATTGTAGGAAAATGTTTAGATAAAGCTACAAGCCATAACTTCTGAACCCTATCTTTCGATGGGGGTTCAGAACTTATTTGCTTATTGTAATAATTTTTACGTTATAAGTCCGGTGCAACGGATATTACGGACGAATAAGTAATTAATTCGGATGAGGCGAAGCCGAGTCAGAATTTGTTTGCGTAATGAGTACGTAATATCCGGCTACCGGACGAATAACATAACGTACTTTATTTCATACTGAAACTCACTCAAAACCAAGAACAACCAAAAATGCATTTGTTCAAACCTGCGTGCAGTAAAAATGGATAATTATTGTGGTTAGCGGGGGTGCTAGGTGCGCTAGGGCTGATTGTTTACAATTTGCGATCAGTCAAAAAAGTAAAAATGTGTGATGAAAATATGAAGAATTCTGACGAAATCTTAGAAAAAATCAAAGCACCTACAGTAAAACTTATTCAATTCAAGTCTGAGGAGCGTGACAATAAAGAATACAAGTCGTTTAATGAATGGCAGCGGCAACATGAAGTGAAAATAATCGATGAGGATATTTATATGATTTGGTGAGTAGTTTTTCCGTTTTAAATACATAGTTTTAGTACAATTTGTTCCATTTCTAGTCCAAAAAATACTGCAGGCCTTTTTTGTGGCGCAAATATTCGATGGTAAAATCAATGCTGCTTGTCTTTGAGAATATTGATATTTCAACATTTGCAAGAATGAAACAATTTTTAAAACATCATTCGGTTGGTCACCAGGCTAAACAAGCACAAGTTCTCACTCGAGAAGAAGTTTATTAATTCATTAACAATGCTCCTGATAAGGAGTATCTTTTGATAAAAGTAAGTTACTTTTTTGTATTTGTGAACAATTTGTTCGTAAAATAATGTCTATTTTTAGGTGGTTTCTTTGATTGGAATGGCTGGAGGCTGCCGCCGTGAGGAACTGTATGAAATGTCTATAAGAGACATATAAATCATTGAATCTCGAGTAGCTATTACCATTCCTAAAACAAAAACTAACAAGGTGCGAGTATTTACAATAATAAAGACATTGAAGGAATTAACTTTTTGGCTCTCTGTCAAGAATACGTCAATTTACGACCAAAACATATTAAGCACGCTAAGTTGTTTGTGGGATGGCATTAATCAAAGAATTGGAATTCACACAATAGGTAGAGTGCCGAGAAAAATCGCGGGATGTTTGGGTTTAAAAAACCTTGAAAATTATACTGCCACGTACAGGTTCTACCCTTCTTGCTGATTCTGGAGCCGATATTTCGGTTCTCAAAACATTTGGAGGGTGGAAAAGCAACACCGTCGCTGATAGATGTGTTCAAGATTCTCTTGAAAACAAAATTGCACGCATGATTCAAGGTGGCGAAAGTTTTGTGGAAGTAGTTACAAAACGGCAAGAAAAAGAGTCTTCGAAAACTGTACCATCAGGAGGCAATATCTGCAACACAATTTCGAATGTCAACAGTAATACCTTAGCCACAACAATACGTCATGAAGAAATTTGTCCACTGCAAGTTAATGGAAACGAAAATTGCACAATTAATATTAATTTTCAGATTCCAAAATATTCTTAGTTCTAATTGGGGGTTGTTTATTTTTGATAAATACGTTGTAGCTAATAAATACACCTTTCTTACAAAGCCAGCTATGAATTGAGTTCCGTAAAAGTCCTACCTTACCGTAAAAATGTGTTTTACTATCGACTACACTCTACCGTAAAACCCAATATTACAGTACAGTATGAAATAAATAGGGTTATATTGACAATGGTAACGAGGCAATCGTAAAACGTCATACCCATGCTTAATCAAAATATTAATTCTTCCTTCTGGACCTAAAAGGTTGTATTTCGTTCCACAGTTTCTGTTCGGTTTTCTTTAAAACCCCCTCGACGGTCACTGAACGTTGAGCTGTACGGACATCCTGTGACATCGCCACGCTTCCATTTATTCAATCTCTCATGTGTACTTATAGTTAATAAGTATTTTTGTTAAGGAAAGAAAATATAAATTTGGTTTATATCCAACGTGTACTTCTTTTTTGCAACCTTAGCTTGTGTAACTGTACCGAATAATGCGGTGCGTTATACATAACCGCCACACAATTTCCGGGACAGTGCATGAATCAGCTGTTCAGTCAGCCAATTACACCACGCGTGTAAATGGTATACTATTAGATCATTTTGATAAATCCACGATTCTTAAAGACAATGGTGGAGAATTCCATAACGAAGCCATTGAGACAATTTTGTATTCTTGTAGTATTCAACAATGTTTGACAATGCCATATACTACAGAACAGAATGGGTGCAGTGAACGTAAGAATAGAACTTTGGTTGAGGTCGCTCGTACAATGATGCATGCTCATGAAGAATCGGATTAGAGTCAGATATTTCAGAGTCTGATGAACGAAATTCCACTGATATAGAGATTCACTTCCCGAAGAGAAATGGTAGTGATCCAATGATGCAAGGGAGGATGCAAACTTTGAATGACACTCCTATCGTGAACTCGGACGAAGACGAAGTTTTACCCACTTTGTCATCGAGTCTATGGATGTGCATTATGCATTAAGTTAAAAGGGAGAAGAATCGAATGAACTTTACATTACATTATTGATCCTGATGATGATGAACGGTTAACCCCTGATGTGAGAATCTCTCAAACAAATCGACACTACGTCCACCAAAACGATATGAAGTCAGAAACACACGACCTTCCAACCTACAAAATGGAAATTAAATGGAATGAAATAATTTTAATAACAATGTTTATTCCAACCTACATGTACACATGTAGGTAAAGTCTACGTAAACTCTTTTAAAACCACGTGATCTATGCCGTCAGAATGACGCTTTGCTATACCAACGTAAACACTGAATCATTGAAAATGAACAGGGCTATGCAACCAACATTACAAGAGCTAATTTACATTTTTAGAACGGCGGACACGCTCCTTGCATCCTCAACTAACGATGTATTTTGTGAATTATCCTGACCATCAAACACATTATCAACATTAACATTAATCAGAGCGTTACTCTCTGTAACACTTTCACTTATACTTTTAATTAAACCTTTCAATGTAAAACATGTTTCCTCAAATAATTCGTGTTCCTTTTCATCATTTTCTGATGGTTGTATTAATTCAATTTGAAACTGAACTTCATTGTACTCGTCTAAAACGGGTTCAATTTTATGCAATCTAGTTTCTAAATCATTTATTGCAGCTTTTTTAAGATTTTGGCAATCAATCTTTTCTACAAACTTCGTGCAACGAGTTAATTTTGATTTGATACTAGAGCGTTTCGTCTTTAATTGTGTAATATTTAATGCATCCATTTTTAATTCATTGAGAGAATACTAAAAAAATGAATAAATAGGTAGGTATATCAAAAGGTTAAAACACTTACTTTTAGCGGGAAGGGTGAATTCGATCTCTTACGCGTCTATTGCTTTCTGCTTTTATTGACTCAATCTCTCCTTCTTTCGTCTCGCTCGCACACACATCGATTAATACACCTGTTGATTCTTCAGTATTTTTAACCACTGTGCCAATTTACATCCTTGTCCATGGACCAAATTTTGCCTTCGATTAATAAAAGTCAACTGTGCACAGTAGAATAGGGGCACTTGCCGCCATCTTGGATATTTGTTACCTGGGGCACCTTGGCCGCCATTTTTTATATGCCCACGTGGGGATCGTATTTTTCACCCCTATGGCTTCTTTTCGGAGGCCATTTTCAACCGTTGATGGATTTTTCACCCTAATTAAAGCTCTTTTGGTTGTGTTAAGAACCTTTTTTGTCAGTTCACTCCTTTTTTTATGGCTTCTTTTCGGGAGCCATTTTCAACCCTTGATGGAATTTTCACCCTAATTAAGACCATTGTGGCTGTATTAAGACATTTTTTAAAGTTCAGCCCCTGAAGGATAGGTAAATGCGTGCGCATGCAGTGTTCTGAGTGAAAAAAGATTTAATCTGTTATTAATTAGGGTTGTTTTTATCAAAGGATATTGCATAATTATTATTACATTTCTTTTAATCCCATCTACAGATTGTGACTTAATTTATTTATGCATTGGGGATTGCATTCTAATAAGGGGTTTTAGGCTTGTCAGACGAGAATCTGTTCGCGGGATTTTTAACCTGTTTTAATGTATATTAGGGGTTGTTTTGATTTTTATCACGTTTTAAAATCCATTGCATTACTTTTAGCAGTCAGATTAAATTATGAAAATTGATTACCGATATGGAATGTCACACCTTCCTTTAAAGCAGTAAAAAATATTAGTAGCCCTGATACTGCTTCATAATAATAATTATTATACTTTAAAAAATACATGCAGCGGATAATATACAATCCTTATTTGCCTCTAGTATCACGCGGACATAGGGTTAGTCTTAAATTAGCTAATTTCTCCACACCACCTTGAAATACTGCATAGGTCTTCAATTTTTCTTCACCCCTGAAGCTGTACCGCATACTTCTTTATTGAGATTATCCGATTTCGGATCAGTAGCATGTTTTCTAATACAAAAGACAGCATCTTCAATATAACGGTGTATACCCCGAAATGGCTCTGTCTTCTTCTTTAAGCTAGATTATGCCTCTATACCGCATACAAACTCTATCTCAGCTGGATTACCTCTGTAAAAAACATTATATTAAAATTAAGTATACCGGCCTCTTATTAGAACAATATCTTTTTAATCATCGATTTTTTACTGATAAGGGCCTGTCATGCTATCACATAAGACGATTTTACATATCTCGGCTGGAACACATTGATCCAGAAAAGGGTTTAAATTTATAAAATCTACGCCCAGGAGAGATATTAGAGTGTTGCTACAGAAAACAAAAAAGTGTACACGCAGCGAGAAATTTACTCGAGGCTGGTACATTGCACGTAACATTTTTTTCGAGTTATGGTGGACTGATCTTTGTGATATGTGATCTTTAAGTAAATCACAGTAATGGGTGCAGCTACATACTAGCGGATATTGGGATGTTTTAGCTAGAGGATTTGTTTATGATTTCTTAAAACGAAGACAGCCGCATCTGAAAGCATTCACCGTTGTTTTTAAGAAAAGCGATAAACTTCTTCAAGAAACAAAAAACATCAATTTCTATATGGCAAATAACCTGATGTAAAACATATGCAGCTGAAACAATTTAATAAAACATTGGAAACAAGAATGACATTCCCGCAGGTTGGATTCCAGTCGCCGGGTTTCGCCACAAATATGACACTGTCTGTATCATAATACAGAACGCGACGATCCAGCTTCTCAAAATAACTATATAGTTCTAAACGTGCATGAGCTGTCGTGTACGCGGCTATGGACAAATTAATAGTTTTTAGAGCTTCGCCTTCATTATTAGGTCTATCCCAATTTACCATTACCACATTATCATTAATGGGGGTAATGGATTATACCTGAACCAGAGGATCCGTAAACAACTTGAAAAAGTCCTTTGGCTCAGATACAATACTGTACTGGGTTACATTTTCTCGTTGGCCAAACTTACGCCAAAAAGACCTTAACATTAGTTTGGCCAAGTATCTTAAATCGGGATTTTTCTTGATGTTCTTTTCGTCTAGTTGAATCCCCTCCTCATTGTAATATTCTGTTATGTAAAGCACCTTCTCGACTTCTGACGTGCAATGGCTAGGCCACCCGGAACATTCCTGTTTGAGTTTCATGAAATTATCGCTGTAACCACTAAACAGTCCACCCTGTTTCGCTGCTTTTGTCATATGTGGTTATCTCATACTCCAAAAGCTGAAAAACGTCCAAAACTTTATTGGTTTTAGCAATAGCCTTACGCAACTCGTCCGCTACAAACGTTCCAACGAAACAACGCTCGGATTCACTATGCCCGCATTCCCCTTCATTAAGCTCAGCACCACAAGTCCTACATAACACAAACATCAACTTGCCATGCATTTTTAGGGATAAAACAGGGTGATAGAGATTATAGGGCGGTAGTACTCGACATTTAACTAAACCCTCCACCGTGCCTAATGAAATGTTCTTACAATCTAAACCTACGTGAATTTTCGGATGACCTACAGGATATTTACGGTTTTATTTACATAAGGATATAACGAGCACACGTCATAATACATTATTTTCTCACCAATACCGTCACACTTATGGTAGAGTTTGCTAGCATTAGCGCGACCACCGTAAAACGCGTCTCGTGGATTTAAAGGTTTGTTATCTTGATCGCCTAGATTCTGTATAAACGCTCTTAACTCATCGTTTACAAGTATTCGTTTTTTAAAATAGCATTCACGCAGTTCCACTAGATTATATCCGCGCTCGAGTAGAAATTGAGATCGCGCCGCCGTGTTCTCGTTTAGAGCAAACATGGAAGTATTTACATTCAGTTTATGATCAATATTGGCCTAGTTGGGAAAACATTCCTCGCAACCGTACCAGTAGCATCCCTGAAACTCATAAACGGTATTTGATTAAGCACAGTAACCGTCAACCTTAACATCTTCAGGTGCTCTAAACTCACGAGCTTTTCCGAAAAACTGTATGGTTACTTGTTGTGAATATTCCACCCTACGTAACCACTGTATTGCGACTTTTGACTGTTTGTCTGCACGTCTATAACCACCTTTCGGAATGAGTCCGATTGTGTTCTTTTTGAGGAAAATCATACGAAACACTTTATTGCAGGCACTAGCAATTGTGATTGACTCCGCAAACGGATCGACTTTATTTTGGGTCGTGAAGGTCGACCAGAAACTAATGCAACCTTTAACGAGAATCTTAACATCCATCAGGCAATACTTCACAATCTTTTCACTCACCTTAAAAACATAATTACTTTGGGCCGCGTGCCAATCTAAAAGGTTCTGTCGGTCTTTCGCTGACATCTGATCTGCACAATAATATTCAAGTGCATAATTCTGATTCTCGGATGTGTTGAAGAGAAATGGGAAATATCCCTTGGACTCGGGAAAATTGAAAGTTTTCGGAAATGCCGAGAGTGGTAATGGGATGAAATTAAGGAGTCAATAAATCTGATATCATCACACTGAATGGAGATTAGTTTTAAGCTGTTGGAGATGACTTTGGGTCTCCATCGATTATTAGCTACCATGCATCTAAGCACAAAACAACCATCGTATCCCTTCGTGTTATGTGCAATGCATGTAACTTTAAATTTTCGTGCTTTCTCGGCAACATACGACAGAAACGATTCAACGGGATTTTCCCTGAAAATGTGTACTCTTCGCTACACAATCATTGCAAACAATTTTCGGGTTTTGCATGGAACATGGCGGCTTTTGATGGCAACAACGTTTTCTACACTGTTCGCAGTAATAACTGAAGGTAAATGCTGAAGTTAAGCTGATAATTACGTTATAGTGCTCATCTTCTAGTAACAGATTTAAAACAACTCGACCCGATTCCCTAGGATCCTCAAAATAAACCGAATCACTTATTCGCAATTATAAACTACAAAGGTATATGAAGTTAAATGGTTTTGAAATGCTTGAATATGCTCGTAACTACCACCCTGACTAAGGTTTACACCATTGTTTTGGCAGAGTTGCATGGCTCGCTCTTGAAGTAAAGATAACCCAGTGCCATGCTACTGCGCATCGTATCATTATTTTTAAACGGTATTGCTAAGACTAGGGCACGAGCTAAACAATTAGTTTTCGTTGAACGTTGTCGGTACAACAACAATACCCTTTGTTTTAGCTTTACAAAAGTCTGCAAATTTTAGCCCTGTCAAGTTTTTGCGTCCATAGCCAACAGGTACGGTCACTCCATCCACGTTTAAAACTAACAAGTCACTCGAGAAAAAGCTAGCATTGCTCTGCATTACCTTTTCTAGTAATAACATTATCATCCTCAGCGAAAACTGGTCAACTCTTCTAAATGACACGCCAATTTGGGTTCCTTAACGTGATACCGACACGATCGGGCGGAGCCGCATCCTTCACAATGTATGCATACAGCTCTTCGAATGCACTCTGCAAAAAATATATGTTAGATAAATAACATTTTGGAAGCAATGTATTTTACCTGTAGCCGTGTTAAGGGATTCTCTTGCATGTCTCGTCATTAAAGCTAAATCTCAGCGATTTACATGTAGTATTAAATTTTCTTATAAATTTCCTGTTTGACTCTCCTATTATATTTATATGATTCATTTGGGTACAGGATGGTCCGGCCTCTTGTTGCTGGGTTGATAGGCCTGAGCCCGATTGGCCTTGTTGCTGTAATGTACTCATTCACTAAGCGAAACAATAGAAAATTGAAAGACATACCGTTATCAAATCCTTCGCAACGGGAGTTTCTAACATCTCTTGATCATCATCATGAACAAGCACTTTCTCCATATTTACTTGAGCGGGGCTTTAAAAAATAATTAAAACCTAAAAATAAAAACAAACATATACTTACACTCCACCAACTCGCTGTGAAGCCTCCGCAAAGTCATTACAAAGCTCTATCCAATCGATAGTGTCGTTTTCATACAACATCTTATAAGTGATAATACTATAAGTGTTTTTCAGCCCTCCTCGGTTAACGCACTAGCACTGAACAACCCCAAAATTTAAATTTAAATATTCCATAACGATGATGATATGCTCTTCAAACAGAACTAAATTAACTAAACTCAAATGCACGTATTTATAGTATCTTTCAAAGACCAAATTAAACTACTAAAAAATCACAAGGCTAACTTCAAGGCCATGTCCATGACTAACTTCAAGGTCTGTTGAAGGTGACTTTTCTCAAGGTAAAATCGTTATATAAAAAACCTCCGAGGCAGAATTACATTTAAAAGTATGATTTGTAAAGCAAAACTAATTATGCAACATTAATTACTTATTTATATGTATAATAATCTCGAGGTCGTTATTCAGATATTGAAAAAATAAGGTTAGCTCAAAAAAAAAATTAGCGCATGCCCGTTTGTTTACCGTTTGTTTTTTAAAATGCCCATTCACAACACGTATCTAGCTTTCATTTTTGTGTTTTAGATAAAAAACTTGACAGTTTTTTCTTAATTGCCTGATGCATTGACAGAAGTCTGTTATGCTGCTCGATAAATATTTTCGATATATCACTTGTACATGAATAGTACAAGACAAGGACGCCTTTCACAACCTTGCAGCTAATGTGAAATGTGATTAGAAACATATAATTTAACAGTCAACCGTGAATCATCTACATGTGTGTAACCATTAATACATATGCGCAACCATTTAAGAGTGTTATCAACTAAAAGTAAACATTTGAAGGTTGACTGTGATTTTATATACAATATAAAATTTTTGGTAATACTTAATTGATTGTTTACTTAATTAGGTACTCGTTTATTTAAAGCAATTTGTATGCATATACAATATAAAAACACAGTTTGAAGACTGTTATTTATTTATAATACCAAGGTGATATTTTGTTTCTACATAATACGAACTGATGAAGTCTGGCTTTACACGATCAAAGTGCAAATCATCTTTAAAGCATGTTATCTCCTAAGCGAACAAGTTAAGGAGGTAACTAAATTACGCATTTGATTTTAATGACATTGAAGTGAAATAATTTAAAACTATGTATAAATAAATTAGATCACAATCTGTAGATGGGACTAAAGAAATGTAATAATAATTATGCAATCTCCTTTGATAAAAACAACCTTAATTAATAACAGATTAAATCGTTTTTCACTCAGAACACTGCATGCGCACGCATTTACCTACTCTCCAGGGACTGAACTTTAAAAAATTTCTTAATACAGCCAAAAGGGTCCTAATTAGGGTGAAAATTCCGTCAAGGGTTGAAAATGGCCCCGAAAGAAGCCATAAAAAAGGAGTGAACTGGCAAAAAGGTTCTTAACACAACCAAAAGAGCTCTGATTAGGGTAAACATTCCATCAAGGGTTGAAAATGGCCTCCGAAAAGAAGCCATAGGGGTGAAAAATACGATCCCCACGGGGGCATATAAAAAATGGGGGCCAAGGTGTCCCAGGTGACAAAATCAAAGGTGGCGGCAAGTGCCCCTGTTCTACTGTGGACTGTATAATTTACTTTATTTTAATTTATTATCAGGCCGTTTTAATACAATCACTATCGTAACAGTGTATATCGTTATTAATTCACAAAATTTTCATCTTACTGCATTCAAGGTACACTTACAACTCTCCTCACATTTAAAAAGAACAGTTCTGAAAACAACGCTCTTACAATCCAGACGATGTATTATATTCATATTAAAAAATTACTTTATTAGTTTAGGTTCTTAGACACTCCTTTCAAATTAGGCCAGGAACCTCGTGTCAAATAAATCAAATTTTAATCACCCATATGCATTACTACATTCTTGGATACAAATATTCTAATTTTTTAATAGTGATTCTTGCTACTTAATCTAACAACATTACCGTTGCCGGAGTGGCCTCTGCTTAAATTATAGTTTTGCATTAATTGACTTGGACATAATCTTTTCGGTGTGTGAACAAAAATTTTGCGAGATTGTAGGAGAACATTTGGATAAAGCCTCAATCCATAATCTATGAACCCTATTTTTCGATGGAGGTTCAGAACTTATTTGAGTATTGTAACCGTTTTTACAATTATTCAATATAATTTCAGGGTTATATTGAGAAGGTTAAGGAGCCAATCGTAAAATTCCATTATCAACTACATCATTTTTCGCTCTGGGCCTAAAAGGTTGAATTTTGTTTTACAATTGTTTTTTTTTGTAATATTGCCCTCGATTTAGATCCCGTGCGTAACCAACCACTCCTACAGTTGGTCTTTCTTACTAAAAAATAAGGGTGTATTGTCTAACTGCACCGAATAATATGGTGCGTTATCCATAACAACCACACAATTTCTGGGTAGTTTCGCCAGCGCAGGAACAAGCTGTTTAATCACCAATGTTGAAACCGGTCCCGATTCATGGTCTTATGATAATCCCCATCCTCCTTCCCCGAATCAAGTAAATAGTCGTAGTTTTCCAAAAACCCTAAATTACATCCCGCGTATATAATGGTATACTTTTTGGATAGATTACTTTTCTTTTGCCAGAAGTACTATGTTATCAGCATATGCTAATGACCAAATCTCCTTTTTACCAATTGTCACTCCACCTGCTTGCCACTGCTTTAATTTATCTTCCAAGTCTGCTATGTACATATATCAGGAAAAGAGTCGGACTGAGTGGGCATCCTTGTCGTAGTCCTGTTTCTGTCCAAAACCTTTTAGATGTCTTTTCATTAACTTTGACAATGTTTACGGTTTCTTCGTAAACATCTCAGGACTGCATCGATAATATTGAAAACAGTAACAATGTTCAAAGCCGTCCAAAGGCATCAGTTGATGGTACTGCAAGTTATATGGATATTATACGATCTTATCAGGTAGAATTAGAATTAAGTATTGGGGATAACGCCATGAAAATTAGGGCAATTGTAGATACTGGTAGTCCAATTTCACTCTTATGTCAACCTTTAAGTCCAGAAACATTAATTAATAAAAATATTGATAATCGGTGTTTTCAGGGTTTAAATGGTTCAGTTTTAGATTTGGTAGAAAGATTTAAAACTGAAGTATTAGATTCAAATTGTGCTTTGAACGTTAATATTAATTTTTACATTGAGCCAGATAACACAATAAAGTACCACTGTCTTTTTTGTGGGGCGAGATTTTTAATAATAATTTTAAAGTTACATTTGAGGAAAATGTAAAAATTTCATTAGAAAAAAAAATTTGAAAACATTATTAGATTATTAGATATTATTCGACATAGTAATTATGAATGTGCTTCAGCTACTGTGTTATAGTCTAAGATCCAGCTTCGGTTGTCCTTCCCTCATCGTGTTTCCTAATGAAATGAATATTTTATGCAATATAATGTGTAATTAAACAAAACGTAATAGAGTTGCTGCCCATATCCCTGCATGGCTATTTTTAATTAAATATTAATTAATAAAATTCATTTCGTTAACACTGCCATGTAGTTTCCAAAAAAATGTATCCCCAGTCAGGAGTAAGCGATGTAATTAAAACGCTAAAGTAAACTACCTTTTTCCAGGCAGTAACGAAAGGTTGCCAGGTATAAACAGGTAAGCGAGAATTAGTTATTTATCCTCATCGGGTTTCCTCACATAATTATATTAAATATGTAGGTAATGATATACAAACACGATGGTATAGGGTTGTCATAGCAAAAGTAACCAAATCTTAGGGTTATCGCGATTTTAAGTTTCAAAAATTAAGCAAAAGAGCGTGGTATAATGGAGAAATACCGACTACACAAACCAATGCGATAGCAAAAGGCGCAGAGTAGCATCTGCGCGTGAGACAGTTGTCGAGTACAACTGAGTAAGTATGTTTATTATAGAGAAAGGCGCACATTAAGCGTCGTACATGCCTTCATGTTGAAGTAAATAATAACAATATTGACAATAGTAACAATTACACACTTAATAAAAAATATAATAATTCTTATAATCATAATTTTTACTACTACCCACTTATTTCTCAAATAGAACGTATTTTATTAATACCATTAATTAATTAATAAGATATATAACAAAACAGCGTTAGTAAACCCTAAAAGTTTCAAGTTCAATTTATAGTTGACTTTAAAATCTAAAGTATAGTAACACAGAATATGGAAGCTACCCTAACCAGAAGTTTGTCTCGGCGATTTTTATGGGATTAGGTGTTTGTTGGCGCACGTCCACGCACATACCTTCAATTTGGCCGATTAATGGTTTGTTTACTTGTGTGAATTACGTTTGTTTTATAATAATGTGGTGATGGTAATAAATAATGCCAGGTATAAAAAGATAATATGAATAAATGGGTATAAAATGTTCTCATAATAAATCGTTGAACTAACTAGAGATACAAACCATTCACTAAAAATAATGCCTTTGTTCCAGTCGGTAGTTTAAATAGGCCGGTTCAATCATTTGATTTGCTTAATTACCACAAATTTATGCTTAGTTATTTCCACTTAACATCAATATAGAAACTGCAATGTAACACTAATAAAATGATCTCAGACGCCAAGTTATTTTTTAATTATGCTCGGAATAACTAAACCGAGGTTTACAATGAAAATTTACCAAAATGTAAAAAATAAAAACTATACAAACTATGTTTATTAACAGTTAAATTTAGAATCATATAAAATATATTTTAAAAACTAATTGTAATAGCCTTAAATTACTAAAATATGGATATAAATACCTGTTCGAAAAATTTTTGTACAACCAAAAGTGATGTCATCTTTGCACCAATATTGCGCAATATCTCGTAATAATAATGCTGTACGTTGTAAACCATACCAAAGATGAATTTTATTTCTTATAAATTTATCTTCACGAAATTTGAATTCCAATGTTTATTGCATTCGCTCGAAAGTTCAAATAAAAAATTGTGATCAAAATTTAGATCTCCATTGAATGCAAAATTGCAATCATAAAATGAAAGCGTACGTAAAAGTAGAATTAAATGTGCAAAAAAATAAAATAAAAGTGCCTGCAAAGAGCAAATGTTTTAGATTTTTAATATAATACCAGTTAAATTATCTTACCATTAAATCAATGGCATTTTTCACAAAATTTAGGTGGAAACCCAAAAATGGATTCCTGCATCAAACAGCGTACCACCAGAAATGAAAAAAAATGGACGCTTAGGGTGTCAGATGACGCGTTGCGCGAAAATATAAGCAGAAAAAAAATAATTTAAAGAAGTGGGAGTATAAACCCTTAAGAAGATATGAACTTAAGTTACACCAAAATGCAAAATTAAGTTGCCTACCACATAACTACAAATCATTAATAATTAAACATTTTTTCTTATATTTGCAACTAAATGAACGAAGAACATAATTTACGGTATATTTTAATACAACTCAAAATGGGTTGTTACAGTTTGAGAATTTTAATGTTACTATGTTTTTATAGAACATATGAAAATGCTGCTAGGGATACTTTTGAAAACTTGAGAATACCACCTAGTGCCTTTTACATTTACATTTACGAGTTGGATGCTGTATTCTGAAAATCTTTCCCGATTTTATCTAGTCAGTATAATGTAGGAACTAAACTAAAATTATAACTAGAAAAAGTGCCCAGTAACCGCCCTTGTGATAACTTCCCTTAAAATTATTTAATATGCCTTTATACACGGATGTGGATTTTTTACACTTTAAAATATGCCAATAAAGACTTTTGTATACAAAAAGGTACGAAACAAAATAAAAAATTTGTTAAGTTGTAACATTTGTAAAAATTAAATAATAAACTTTTTTAACTTAAAGTTTGAAGTTTTAAATTTTGCGCGACAATATTCCGCTTATATGAATTTGTCTATTAGATATATTATTCGTGTTGCCCGTTTACTTGCAATTGTGAAAGTTATTATGCCCCTGGGCGTTGCTCGGGTTCATGCCGGGACCATCAACACCAAGACGAACTTCCGTATTCTGTGGTAGTAACTACTCTTAACATCGTGATATTGAAGTGTCTTTCCTTCCGGAATACTAACTTTAAATAACATCTTTGGAATGATTCATTGTCAATATCAAATGTATTGTTATAACTCACGTCACATAGAAAACACTTCTTAATTTTTTTATTATAAACTTTACACAAAAGTCCCAAGTTGATGTTAAAGTAATTAAAATATAATATGTTTATAAACACTGAACATTTGTACGCTCAAAACTGAATTACACCTATTGTGCGTCTCTCTCTCTCTCTCTCTCTCTCTCTCTGTTACACGAAGAAATAAGCATGCGCATTCTGTTTTACTCGAAAATTGTCCCACGCGCAGCTGCTTCTCTGCGTCTTTTTCTATCGCATTGGTTTGTATAGTCAGTGTTTCTCTGTTACACTACGCTCTTTTACTTAATTTTTAACTTCCAACTCAAACTAAATATACATATGTAGGTATTCGCGTGTCCAAACGAAAGAGTCGCCGCTCTGGTGGATAAATGTAAAGCTTGCAAACGGTGATCACTTGTAGGTACGCCAACCACAGTAATATAACATTCGCACATCTTCTTTTTAAATGTTATACTATACATTTTGTATTGTTTTTTACTTATAAACAATTATGCGGATATATAATAGTAACAAAATATGTTCAGTACCCAGCAAAACCAGATTTGGCGATCTGAGATGTCACTTTTTTGCAAAAAAAGGTGATTTGGCGATATCTGTACTTAGTTTTGATCGCGTTAATAAAATCTGAGAGCTTAACTACAACATGTATTTTGTGTGGATTAACTAATTTAGGCAAACCTATTTCAGCAGAAGATGAATTTTTGTGAATCATTGTTTCTAAATATATAAATACATCTTTAATTTTAAAATTTATTTAGTTTCCTATTCGTATTACAACTTATGCTTGTGCCATAATCTAATGTTGTAAATACTATATTTCTGAAATGGTCAAATTTTAAGAATATTATATAGTAGCTTTTGTAATTATAATATACAAAATTTAGAATGTTTTATTTTAAATAGTTGCTTAAAAAAATGTGTAATTCTTTAGAGTGATTCCTGCAGGAGATTATTAGTGCTGGTGAAATTATAACAAATATAGTGAAAATAACATTTAATTATGTATTAAATTTAAAATAATTATAATACTATACATTATATTTATAAGTATGTCCTCTATTTAAAATTCCTATTAAACGTAATAAAACAAGGGTCTAATTATTATTTACATGCTAACAAGAGGTAAAAAATGTTGAATATACACTTGCCGCATGATACTTAGCATATTAGTTACAAAGTCAACATCATATTTTACATTGATAACGAAACAGTTATTGCCATTCAGAGTACAGCACAAAATCACATGTTACTAAGCCAGTTAAAAATAAACCCAGCTGTACTTGACCAAAATATTTGTGACTGCATTTTAATGAAACATTTTCCCCATTTATTTCACAAAAATTGGTATTTTTATTAAATCCAAACCCTGCATAGTTTTCCCCGCTTTAATACACTTAATTTCTACGAGTTTCATATTTTCAAAATCAATGCCGTGAGGACTAAAACCTAGCCATGGAATCAATGCATTGATAACTAAACCTACATTTTTTAAAATACAATTGTTTTGTGACATATTTTTACAGCAATTGGTATCCATATTCCCTGTAAATGTCGGATTAACTATTAATTTTTTTGAGCCAATTTTGTTTAACAGTTTTTGACTTCATATAAGTGTATAATGAATAACACACAGCCAGTAATTCTAACTTTTCTATGATTTTTCCATAAATCACTATTTTGGTTTAAAGTTTTCAAACAGATGTCTACGGCTTTACCAACAATGACATTTATGTAGTTTTTATAAAACAATTTCTTGAAGAAATTGTTCGTCCAATGCCTTAGATTAAATTTTAGAGTATTTTCTGATAATAACATGTCAGTTAATTCAGCTCGTAGATCTTCTTGTAAATGATCAAATGTATTATTTCCCTGTAAATTATTGTATTCTGATACAGCTTGTGTGTTCAGTTCAGATTCATTGAAACGTAGTTTCTTATGCAGTGCTAGATTGCAGTCAGGGCTTCCTATAACACAAATAAGTACATTTTAACACATGTTACGTAAGTATCCCTCAATTAAGTAGCATTGATACTAACCTTACCAAAGTAATTGGAGTACTTTTTTCTTGATTCTTCAGTCTTTACAAGTTATTTTAACTTTCTCATTTATATGACAGAAGCTGGTTACAGGTGCTGGATTATAGGTGGTTTTGATGCCGCCCTTTATCTTACCCCACTGCTGCATTAACCCATTTTCGTCCGCTGTACTCCTATGAGTACAACATTTGTAGTGTTACCACAGATTGTATTTAATCTGTGGTGTTACCGACATCTGTTAACCTCAAACTGAATTTCTATTACAGAACATATATCTCTGTAGTTTCCTACTTAAACTTGCGCCAACGAAAAGTTGATATTTCTATTGAAGGTTAGAAAAATTCTGAAATAAAGTGACTCATGTAGTAAGTTTTGTGACGAAACGGTGGCAAGTTGACAAAAATATGTACAGAGTGATCAATCTCAAGTGTATACCACGTGATCCAAAATATTTAAGTTGGTTCCACTGATAGGTTGGTAAGAAGCTGTATTGCTCTAGCTACTGTAGAGCATGGTTCGAGTAAAAGCTACGATCAGTTTCAAATCTGTATGAAGGTCATTAACTTATACATATTACAAAATATTATCTTAATTTAAATAATGACTATTTTGAATTTGATTAGACTGCATCCCTATAAAATACAACAAAATAAATAAAATATTATTTAATGATTGGATTAAATTATTACAAAATAATGAATCTTAAGTATTTAAATGTTGTAATTTCATTATAATTAAACAAAATTTACAGTACATGTTTATGGAATGACAATGTCTTTACAAATTTTTTTTAACTCCTTAGGTACACATTAGTTATCACACTTTGCTTTACAGCATATGTTCAAAATGACCGCCATTAAATTGTAAACATAAGTTCACCCTACGTTGCATATTCGCAAATATATTTTGTAACATTTCGGCACCAATATTATGAACTTCATGAGTTATATGAAAATGTAAACTTTCACCATTAACACTCATAATAAAATACTTATCTTTTGTGGGATTTTTTTAATGGTGTACTTTAAATTATACAATCTAAACGTTTCGATAACACTTACAGTTATCTTCGTCAGTAGTAATGTTTGTTAAAAATTGTTAAAGATGTAGTAAACAATTTTTTCAAATTTGAAAAATTCAAACATAAACATAAGCCTGCTATTAATATAACAGTTTGAGAAACGTATAAGCCAACTATAAAATTGTAGTAAAGAATAACTAGGTCATTAAAATTAAATATTGTTAAACTGCCTCAAAGATGACAAACCAGAACACTCTCTACAACGAAAGCTAACAATGAAATTTGCCAGCCAAAAACACATTTAACAAAATTTAATCGAGTTATGATGTAAGTGTAAAGTTGTGAAAAACTTCAATTTTAAAATGATAGAAGCATTCACAAATCCAAACATTACGTCAAATAAAATAACCTAGTTAAATCTAACAAAGAGATATTTTTATCAATAATTGGAAGTGTTATTAACAATGAAAAGCACAATGCAGAACGTTCTTTGTAATTTTTAATTTCAATTTAATTTCAACTACTTATGTTATAGTTATATAGTTATAGCATCTCGCAATTCTTGAAGAGTATACAATGTTCTGCTGAACACTTTGTTTTTAAATAACCAAAAGAAAAAGTCTAACGGTTATAAGTATGTCCTCTATTTAAAATTCCTATTAAACGTAATAAAACAAGGGTCTAATTATTATTTACAGAAATATTTGTGCTAACAAGAGGTAAAAAATGTTGAATATACACTTGCCGGATGATACTTAGCATATTAGTTACAAAGTCAACATCATATTTTACATTGATAACGAAACAGTTATTGCCATTCAGAGTACAGCACAAAATCACATGTTACTAAGCCAGTTAAAAATAAACCCAGCTGTACTTAACCAAAATATTTGTGATGGCATTTTAATGAAACATTTTCCCCATTTATTTCACAAAAATTGGAATTTTTTATTAAATCCAAACCCTGCATAGTTTTCCCCGCTTTAATACACTTAATTTCTACGAGTTTCTTATTCTCAAAATCAATGCCGTGAGGACTAAAACCTAGCCATGGAATCAATGCATTAATAACTAAACCTACATTTTTTAAAATACAATTGTTTTGTGACATATATTTTTACAGCAATTGGTTCATGTGCTTTACCATATCTAGTATCCATATTCCCTATAAATGTCAGATTAACTATTAATTTTTTTGAGCCAATTTTGTTTAACAGTTTTTGACTTCATATAAGTGTGTAATGAATAACACACAGCCAGTAATTCTAACTTTTCTATAATTTTTCCATAAATCACTACTTTGGTTTAAAGTTTTCAAACAGATGTCTACGGCTTTATCAAGTCTTGAAACTTGCTGTCATTAGGAGACCTATAAATGCAACAGTAGAATTTCACAAAATTAGGACCAGAATGTTTAAACCAAATCACGTCAAAATTTTTATTTTCTAAGGAAGAAACCCTCTTGCAAGCAATTCTGTCCTTGATGTACGCACATACGCCTCCTTTATATCGAAAGTTAGAGTGAAGATGGTATTGAGGAAATTGCAAGTCGGGTGACTATTTCAGGAGACTTGTGTTTCAGATAGAAACAATATATCAGGTTGTAAATGTTCAAGATGTTGTGAATAGCATTAAGATTAGACCTGATACCGCGGATGTTGCAGTAGTGAATCAGAAAGTTGATACTTTCGATGACCGAGGTCTTTGCCCTGGACATCCGAATGGGGCAGGATTTACGTCCGAATTTATAACTAGAAACCACAGCCATCTTATTTTTTAATTTGGGACTTTTAATCCGATAGGAAGACAGTGACAGAAGGAAGAATAAGGATGAGAATAGATTAAGGATGATGAAAAGGTAACCGCAGCCCTTACCGAGCTCAGAAAATCGGAGACCCAATATTAAGGAGCCATGGTAATTGGTATCGGATGGAGTATACCACCTCACAAATTCTTGAAGAGTATGCAATCTTCTGCTGAACAGTTTGTTTTTTTAAATAACCAAAAAGAAAAAAGTCTAACGGTGTCAAGTCTGGTGAATTCGGTGGCCAACGATTTACACTAATGATTATATCTTCAAAGAAGTCTCGTAAATAATTAATTATAGCCTGTGCATTATGTGGGGTAGCGGAGTCATGCTGGAAATACCCGTTTCGTAATTCACGATCATCCAAATTATTAATAAATGGTTCTAAAAGTATTTCTCTGTATATTGCCGCAGTAATTGTGCCATCGAAAAATACTGGTCCAAATATTCGTTGTCGCGACTTTGCTATCCAGATACCGACCTTGATAGGGTGTAAGGTAGTTTCTCGAAATACATGTGGATTTTTTGCAGACCACGTACGATAATTTAGCTATTTATGTAACCGCACAGATGAAACCAAGCTTCATCAGAAAAAAAAAAGATACATCCAGTAAATCATTGTTCATCGTATTGTTGAACCATTGACAGTAGTTTACTCTAAGCTGAAAATCTCTATCTTGCAACTGTTGTAATACCGACACCTTGTACGGGTACAAATGTAAATTCTTCTTTACTTCAGTGTGGACACTTCCATAGGATACATTTAAAAATTATTTATGTAAAATTATGTTTGTATGGTAAAATTTTTCATACGTGTTTGTGCAGATAGTTTTCGCAAAGATTTATTGGGGCTTGCATTCATCCTTGCTTAGATATCTGCTAAGATGTCCTCTGTTAAGACATTAGCCGAAGCTTCACGTTTGTGTTTTAAAACACTACCAGTTTCCATGAATCGAGCTATCAATCGATTACGATGTTGACTAAATGTTTCGTAACTAATATTTTCATTTGGGTACTCAACAGTAAATTGATCGATGCATAATTGCAATGAATAATGCCATTGCCCATTACCATCTTGGAAGCCACTACGAAAATGAGCCACAACAATGAATGTGTCGTGTTCGATTGAAAACGGCATGACGATTAAATTCGATATCACAATTTGAAATTCAGAATATGTAATTTGTCTTGATATAGACAGTTTGTAAATAACTCAAGAAAATACAAAAGTGAAAAACGAAGGTATAATATGACATAAACTGACATAAACTAAAACGACTAAAACCACACTAATAATCCAAAGCAGCCAACTGCAAAACAAAACAATGTTAATAACTAGGGATTTTTGTCATACCACTACAGTACACTTCAGATTGATCACGTTGTATAAAAACAATTTGTTGTTATTTATTAGGTGTTATTTGTATTGAACATATTTAACAATGTTGTAAGATTAATCTGTACTTATTAGATATTTGTAAAGTTTATTGTGCCTAAATCTCTGTTGAAGTAAACATAGGTGTGGGTACTCGATTGAGTACAATGGGCGGTTGTAGCATACACAAAGATAACATGAGTGTTTTCTTTTTTCAGATAATTGTTTATGCCTATCCGAATGTATCATATATGATGAATGCTTTTGAGGAAATACCTGTTTCTTCGTTTTATGGAAGAAGATTTGAGACACTAGCATCTGCAGCAGATGCCGTAGAAAATGCAAGGTGCTCAAACTCAGAAGTAGATGTAGTAATTATTCCGCCCGAACCATATTATCAAACTGATAAGGAGGAATTTGACGAAGATGACTTGGTTTCGTCCCAGCTTCCTCATGATATTCCCGGCCAAATTGAAATAGCAATGGACTACGACAGCGAGGAGGAATATAATATGTCACCCTCTGACATTGTAAATAGATCTAAAATACGCAAACCACAATCAAAAAAAGTAAAACTCGTTGAACCTAAATGGAGCAGCATTCCAATAGATATGCAAATGGCCAGTAATAATGGTAGCGCTGCTTGTTTAAATAGAGTTCGAGAACAACTGTCTGGCTGCAACATCATACAGATTTTTGAAAAACTGTTTGACGAACAGGTTGTCAACCTCATAGTAGAGCAAACCAATATATATGCTAAGACTTTCAACAATCATGTTTTTCATGTTACCAGTGATGATGTCAAGGTTTTTGTGGGAGTGCTTCTTTTTACTGGTTACCACAAGCCACCCCGTGCACGCAAATATTGGAGCTTAGACGAGGATATTGGAATTCCATTAGTTTCAAACTGCATTAGCAGGAATAGATATGAAGAAATTAAGAAATACTTGCATTTGGCAGGCAATACAAAACTTGATAAAACTGTCAAAATGTACAAACTGCGACCACTGATGAATGTGCTAAACAGAAATTTTCAGCAATATGGAATTTGTCATGAAAGTTTATCGATCGATGAAGCTATGGTCAAATATTTTGGCCATCATTCTGCCAAACAATTTATAAAGGGCAAACCAGTACGCTTTGGCTACAAGGGCTGGATGTTGTGTAGCTCTAGCGGTTACTGTTACTCTTTTGATACTTATTGCGATGCCAAACCAGCCGCAGATCAGCTTGTTGTTGTTTCCAAGTCAACACTACCCCTAGGCTCTCAAGTTGTAATTGACCTCTTAAAAATTGTCAAAGAGCCAACTGAACACACAGTGTTTTTTGACAATCATTTTACGAGCCATGATCTTTTTAAATATTTGAGACAACAAGGTATAAGGGCTACTGTAACTATACGGGAGAACCGTACTAAAAATGTCTTATTTCCACCAATGAAATGAAGAAAAAAGACCGCGGTCATTTTGATTACCGTTATGATGAAGAAACTTCTCTTCTTTTTGTCAGGTGGAATGACAATAGTGTGGTTACAATGGCAACAAACTATGATGGAATAGACCCAATGTCACAAGTAAAAAGGTGATCATCCAAAAAGAAAGAAAAGGTATCAGTACCCCACCCAAAACGGTTAGGAGCTACAATACATCCATAGGAGGAGTACATCTTTTAGATTAATCTGTTAATTGTTACAGAATTGTCATGCACGGCAAGAAGTGGTGGTGGGTTCTATTCACTCACATGATAAATGTAACCGTCGTAAACGCATGGAGACTCTATCAAGTGGCTTTCCCAAATGAGGCCATGGACTTGCTGTTGTTTTAGCGAAATGTTACGCGTCATTACCTGCGCTCCTATAATAACGCAATTCAAAGAAGATCGGCTTCAATTCGACCATCCGGCTAGTTCCTTAATCAGTATCAAAAAAGCTTCAGTAAATGAAAGTTCACTCGCGCTCTACAATAACATGAACTATCTCGACATTGACATTTTAGGACAAAGCCACTCCGATCACAGGAATAATAATAAATGCATAAATGTAGCTACGCACAAAATAGCGAATAACTCGAAATTGATGCATTTTATCAAAAAAATACATTTATACCAAATTACTTAAAAATGATCGCGCAATTCAAAAATTGTCACAATATTATTGTTGTTATTGATATTGTTATAATCACACATTAATAATCTAATTAGAAAATGTCAAAAGTACATTGAAGTTGAAGGATATCAGTTAAAACAGCTGTTGTAAATTGTGCATTATTTCATTGTTATTAAATAATATTAACCCAGTAACGAAGGGAATTCCTCAAAGTGTATTTTTTTCGATTGTCTGGAAAACGTTGAAAATTTGAATATAGTAAAATAAAAAAAATTGAGTTTAAATTATTTCATTTGCTAAAGTTAAAATAATAAATGCGTATGTAGCTTCGCACAAAATAGCAAATAACTCGAAATTGGTACATTTTATCAAAAAAATACCTATACCAAATTACTTCAAAATGATCGCGCAATTCAAAAATTTTCTCTAAATGAGAAAAAACGTCAATGGTATACAAGTTTTTTTCGAAAAAAGTAATGACAACCCTGTTTCTCTGCCACTGGCTTACATAATCTATCGAAATAAACTTGAAAGACCCTCATTAGAAATACCACCTAAAATATTCAATTATTTTAATAAACCGTTATGAAGATATTTAAAAAATCGTTATTTTTATGGAAAGTTTAAGACCATGTATCTCGAAAACGAAGCCTTCAAAGGATATTGCTTGTATGGCAAACTATACTTATTTTTCAATAAGGAATCCGCTCCTGAAGTTAGGCGTATTAAAGTGAAATCACTGTATATATATATATATATATATATATATATATATATATAAACGTGTCCCAGATAACATTTCCAGCATGGGGATCTCGCTTATTATAAAAGATACAGATTTGGTTAAATTAGATGAATTACTCCTAAGGATTAGTGAAATTATAGGACACTCTCCAATTTCCAAATTGCCATGTATTTTAAGACTTATGGCAAGAAAAAAAAATGTCAAATTTCTTTTTCTTGTAATATCTTTTTTGTTATATTAGACATAAACTTTATTTGCACTTTCTTAAGATATTTTTAATGCAGAATTTAAATATCAATTTGGATTTTTATTTGCACTTTCTATTTTTTAGTTTCAACCCCTAAATGAAATTTTTCTTATGGAACGACAAGTCGGCTTTCAAATAATTGATTGTGTTTTTTTTTATCCTCTTTACAACGATATAGCATATGTACTATCTATTTTTAAAAATAATAAAGAAAATTTAAAAAAATGTATTTTATTAAAGACTCTAACAATGAGCAGGCCGTGAAACATAAAAACACAATCGAATTTAATGTCACTTAAAAATTATTCGTTCCAGAATATTTTTGTGTCAAACATAGCTTTATTTACTAATACTGAAAAGTTTGATATGTTGAGTTGTTACATCTTGTCTCATAAAAACAGTTTAGAGGCAGAACGGATGTACTTGAGGCTGTATCCTGAAAGAAGGCAGCCCAGTGCTCGTACGTACAGAAATTTGGTAATTAATTTAAAAGAATATGGTTCATTTTCAAAACCTACTAGAAATCCGAAATTACGGAATGAAGATGCAGAACTAAATGTATTACAATCAGTTATTGAAAATCCTTCAACATCTGTTTGAGAAATTGAACATAACACTGGTATTTCAAAAACTACATCACAAAGAATTTTAAAACGTCACAGGTATCATCCGTATAAGTACACCATTCTGCAGGGACTTAGAGATGGAGATCAGGGGAGAAGATTACAATTTTGCCAATGGTATGTTAATCAATGAGAGAATAACGATAATTTTCCAACTACGATTTTGGGGTCTGACGAAAGCAGATTTACAAATAATGGCCTTTTCAATCGACACAATGTTCACTTTTGGGACCGTGAAAATCCTCACGTTGTTAGGCAAAGTCGGCATCAAGTGAGATTTGGTTTTAGCGTCTAGTGTGGAATTTTAGGCGCTAAACTTACTGGGCCCATATTTGTTAACGAAACATCAAATAGTAAAAGGTATTTGAATTTACTGCAAACTGATTTAGAAGATAAACTTGATGATTTACCACTGATTGAGAATATTAATATCTGCTTCCAACAAGATGGCGCCCCACCCCACAATTCAAACATCATCAGCGAATATCTTCATAATCGGTTTTCAAATTCATGGATTGGTAATCGAGGGCCGATTTTATGGCTCCCCAGATCTCCAGACTTAACGCCCTTGGACTTTTCCTTTGGGCTACGTAAAAATCGAGTGTACGTGCAAACATTTGAGAATGCCGAAGATCTTCGTGAAGCTGTTCTTGCAGCATTTGGTAGCATTAAACGCCAAAAACTACGCAGAGCAATTACGTCGACACTACGCAGGCCACAATTATGTTTAGAACGGAATGGTCCATTGTTTGAACATCTTTTATAATTGGATAATTATCTACAATACTATTACCTGCTTAACTCTTGTTGTTATCTATTATTTGTCGTTTCTCATGTTTCACGGCCTACTTATTGTTAGAGTCTTTAATAATACATTTTTAAATTTTCTTTGTTGTTTTAAAAATAGATAGTACATGTGCTATATCATTCTAAAGAGGATAAAAAAACACGATCAATTATTTCAAAGCCGACTTGTCGTTCCATAAGAAAAATTTAATTTAGGGGTTGAAACTAAAAAATAGAAAGTGCAAAAAAAAAATCCAAATTGATATTTAAATTCTGCATAAAAAATATCTTAAGAAAGTGCAAATAAAATTTATATGTCTAATATAACAAAAAAGATATTACAAGAAAAAGAAATTTGACAATTTTCTTTTTCTTGCCATAAGTCTTAAAATACATGGAAATTTGGAAACTGGAGAGTGTCCTATAATTTCACTAATCCTTAGGAGTAATTCATCTAATTTAACCAAATCTGTATATTTTATAATAAGCGAGATCCCCATGCTGGAAATATTATCTGGGACACGTTCTATATATATATATATATATATATATATATATATATATATATATATATACACACGGTGAATTTATATTTATATTAATTGTTTATAATAATAGAAGTAAAAATTACTTTTTTAATTAATTATAACTTGATCCAACAGTTTGGGTAAATAAAGGATTTCGATACACTTGATGATAAATGCATTATCTAAATAGGTCTGGGCTTTACGCATCAAACGCAAGAATGGTAAATTAGTCACGGATGTAATGAATTAACTTTATTCTGGTTTGCAAAGAACGCCTAAGCATTTAAAAACTAATATAGGAACGGTGTTTTTATAATGCGGACTTAAAAAAATAATGAAAAATTGAAATATCAATCATTACATTCGTTATTCCGAATTAAAAAGCAGCATAGTTGCACATGTAAATCGCACCCTTAAACAATAATGTGGAAAATATTCAGCATGCAGGGCTCCTATAAATGGTTATCAATATTGCCTCAAATTGTTGCTGATTATAATTTAAGTAAGCATAGAACAGTCGGATACAAACCGATAAGTGTAACGAAAAAGAGCGCTGCAGCTAAATTGAAACATTTCAAATGTCATTAAGTTCTTGACCGTAAAACGCCTAAATTTAAAACGGGGGATTCTGTACATATTAGCAAACATAGAGGCATATTCTCTAATGGTTACACATCTAACACCTTTCAAGTATCATCAGTAAAACGTTCAAACCATATTACCTACATATTACGAGATCAAGAGGTTCAAGGACGTTTCTACGAGCCTGAACTTCAAAGTGTTAAATATCCTGACGTTCACTTAGTTGAACATATAATAACTACGTCAAGAAAATGAATCTCTCGTTAAGTGGTTGGGTTTTGGTAATTCTCACAATTCATAGGTTTCTAGCAATGTCATTATACTACTTCTAACTACTGTAATGTTATTATGTAATAAATTGTTTTTGTTAGTTTTAACTTTTATTTATGTTAATATATACACAAAATATTACATTCTACTAAAGCGTTTCACAAACACACATTCACGATGTTGATTTTCGAGGATTGGTGAAATTATGTTACTAGAATCTTTTGCTATCCTTTTTTTTAAACCTGCCGAGTCACTAGCTAACTGTTCCCATTCCCCTGTTCTCGCTTGGATATGCGCTAACTCCCATTCTATTATATAGTGAACTGCATTTTTGTGTTCATTAATGCGCAACTCCTTCACTTGGTGAGCTGTCATCTGATAAATTATAATTCGGTAAACATCGTTTTATTTCGTGTACAAATTGATCCAATGATATTTTTTTAAGGTGTTCTATTAACCGTTTCATGCAACAATGTACTCGTAAATCATCTTGATGCGATTGAAAGTATTCTTCATAATGATGTATTCCTCCAACATACTTGTATACCAGACTATCTAAATACTCATCACTAGACGTACCCCTTTCATATACTTTTTCATGTTCAGCATCAAATTATTCTAATCATTGAAATTGACATATTAGTCTTTTCACTGCACTAACCCAATTTACAGCTATGATATATCCACATATTGACTAATCTTTATTACTATTATTCCTATTCTCTGTATGTACGTTACCCCTACTCTTTCTACTTTACAACTTTGGTGACTTCTACATCAATATTTATTTTCTTCTTCGCAAATTCTACAATTTCCATATGTTACATTAACAACATATTATATATGTTGCAATGAAGATATTAACTTAAGTATGTCAACATCAGGCATTTACGCTGCAGCGTTTATTATTTTATTGTAAAGTGCAGGAAATTCCATAGTAGGTACTAAATGAAATCGGCAACTTATTATGTTAAGAAGTTTTCATAACTGCTCTATTGATTACCACCCTTAATAGATTACTGATTCTTCACAATCATAGATGCGAGTAATTTTCTGCTTGTTAATAGTTTCATACGTTACAGTATTCGAACCCACCTTTGTAGGTAGCCATGATCCTTCAGGTGAGTAGAAATTATTTGTAATTACTCCTTGATTGTCTATAAGTATGTGCTTGCTTATCAAACACGACACCATTACTCTTTGATCCACCAAGTTTCACGACTGGTTCAAAATTAAATTGGGGTTCAAACCTACACCAACATATTTCGATTTACTTTTATTTAGAAAGAAGTTTGTTGGACGATCCCATAGAGCATTTCCCAAAAAAGATAGTGAACCAACTTAGGTGTCGCATATGCCACAACAGAATCAGATGAGCTTGTGAAAAGTGCAATGTTACATTATGCATTGAGAGAGAATGCTTTAAAATATTCCATTCATAAATTAAAATAGGCTAGTCCCAATAAATTGGAATTGCGTTTGAATTTGGCGCCTAATTTCAGCCCACGCTGTGAGAAAAGACAGTATCCCGCCTTATCGGCATGACAGCAGCAAATATTTGGAGTCGTAGTATTTTCTTTAATTAAGTGTTCTTTAATGTAATTTAAGGTAAGATTTTTTGTTTTCTATATTTTGTTTGTTTTACAAGTCTAGTTTTCATAATACAAATGCCAATTATCATGCATAAGATAAAGATTTATTTTTAATGTGTAGTCAAAACATAACCTTAAAATAGTAGTAGTAGTAGTAGTAGGTTTGAATTTTATAAATATTATTTTTAAGCACGTGGGGAAGTTTCGGCTGATCCTTACGGTAAAGATTCGGCTTGCAGTCGAATGTTCCCTATGTCAATTCTTATCTCAAAGAAAATAATAATTATTGTAAATAAATTATTCCAGATGCCTCGGAATTACATAAAAAAGACCAATCGACGCCACATTAATGAAAAAAGCATGAAATTGGCAATTAAAGCTGTATTGATTAAGTCAATACAAAGCTGCTCAAGACTATCAAGTAAAAAGGTAAACAATACAGTCTAGAATCAAGATCATGTTAAAGCAAAAACAAAAGAAGAACTTCTAGCTAGGCAATGAAAGTGAAGAGGCGGTTGCTTATACAAGCAAATATACAGCTCGTTTTTAATAAAGACCAAGAATTAGAGCTTGTAGCTTATATAAAAAGATGCTCCCACTTAAACTATGGTCTGAGCTATAAGCAGATAAGAAAACTGGTCTACGATTTTGCTTGCGCTTTACCAGATTCTAAACCATCAGATAGTTGGGAGTTGAACAAAATGACAGGTTTGTGTTTTTTTCTAATTTTTGGGTTCAAGGTTTCCAAATGATTATTTTTTAGGACTACGTGGCTTCATGAAAAGGCATCGAAACAATATATCGCTACACAAGTCAGAAAATACAAGAATTAGTAGGTCCATGGCTTTCAACAAACCCGTAATTGAAGATTTTTTGGCAAGTATGCTCACGTCCTGAAAAAATTTAAGTTTAAGCCGGAACAGATCTGGAACCTGGACGAGACTGGAATAACGACAGTGATGCCGCCTGTTCAAGTTGTTGCAACTAATGGCAAAAAACAAGTGGCTCATGTATCTTCACAGTAGAGAGTGAACTTGTAACGCTTGTTGGAATAATAATTGCAGCTGGAGGAGCAGTACCGCCGGTTTTTCTATATCCTAGAGTAGGAAATCCTGAGGAATATTTAGGTAATGAATATTCCGCTTCAGCTATTGCCCTAGGAAGTAAGAAAGGGTGGACGACATCCGAACTTTTTCCACAAGTACTTCAGCACTTTGCAAATACTGCTAAATGTTCTGCAGGCAATAAGGTACTTCTCCTCTTAGATAATCCCGAGTCCCATATATCTGTATAGGCCATTCGATTTTGCCGTGAAAAGGGAATCACTTTGCTATCTTCTCCACCCCACACCACACACAGAACTCAACCTTTAGATGTCGGGATATTTGGACCTTTTAAGTCATATCCAGCTACAGCTCAACATGACTGGCTGCTTTCAAACCCATAAAAAGCCTTACAATTCGACATTGGCTCGCTTGGCTAAACAGGCATATGAATGTGCTTTCACAATAAAAAATATTACAAACTCGTTCGAAAAAACTAGTGTATGGCCATTGAATTGGCTTGTATTTAGTGATGAATATTTTATGCCAAGTGAGGGAACTGACCAACCAGTTACGCAAAATAAAGAAGAAAATAATACTTCTGCGGGTACCACACATGATGAAATTAGAAATCAGAGCAACCTCCCCAATTCCTTCGACTTCGACAGCAAATAAATTGGAAACCAATACAATCTCACCAATTTCTTTGACATCAAACCGTGCGCAAGAAATTAATAACAGTGCACCTCTTGTCTCGCCTCCAGTTCCTTCCCCATCAACTTCCGCATTGTGCCAAATAAGACCGTATCCAAAGATACAACCCCAAGAAAGAAAAAAGCAAACAAGAGAAAATCACAATCAACAATATATACATACTCGCCACAATACGAACAAAGACGAAGTTTAGAAGCAGAACGGAACAGAAAGAAAAGTGTGAAACAGAAGAAGGCATCAGTCAAGAAAGATTTAATGATAGAGGGTAAAAGAAGAAATATTTTTACGTCAAGCGAGTTAACACTGAAGTTGTCCTGGATGATTCATCCGACGAAGAAGATTTTGAAGGCGTAAAACTTCTCTCTGAAGAAGACATCATTGACGTAGGAAATTTTGTTCTTGTGAGATTTATAGTATCCAAGGCGGAATTTTTACGTGGGTAAAATAGATTCTTTCGAAGATGAGGAATATGTGATTACATTTCTGCGCCGTAAAGGTAACAGAAACAATTTTCTTTCCTACTGTGGAAGACATTTCAGTTATAAAGAAAAAAGACATTGCAGCTGTCTTGCCTTTCTCTTCCACTCGTGGAATTGCAAGAACATCAAGCGTTTTTAAATTTAATGTTAAATTTTTGCAATTTAAATGTAAGATAAGTTAATTAAAATTTACATGTTTAACATAATTTCTGTGTTTTTCTGTGTTATTAGATATTTCAACGTATAGCCGAATGTTCCTCATCATATAGCCGAAACTATCCCCCCAGTGGGGCACATTCGGCCAGTTGTGAGAAAAAAAAGAATGATTAAAACTGTAAACTTACTAGTAGTAAGGGGGCACTTGTCGCCGCCATCTTGGATTTTGACGTCACAAATGCCACCGAAGTGGGGGACCGCATTTTCCACCCTTATTTTCACACACCCAAGTGTGAGACCGTGTTTTCAACCCTAATTTTCACACACCTACGTGTGAGACCATATTTTCAACCCTTTTTCATCCCTAATTAAGAATCTTTTTGTTTTTTACTCGCTTACGTGTAGGACGTATTTTTTCACCCCTATTTTTACACATCCACTGGTGAGACCGTGTTTTCAACCCTTATTTTTCACACTCCCACGTGTGAGACCGTATTTTGAATCCTTCCTTTTTCATCCCTAATTAAGGACCTTTTGTCAGCTAAGCCTTTTTGTAGATGCTAACGTGAGCACTGTATTTAGGGATGGGGGCTGGTCTAGGGGTAAGTCTTAGGGTTGGACCTGAGGGCTGGACTAGGGTTAGTCTTAGGGTTTTTTGATGGTATTGAGGTCTTTTTGGCTATATTAAGAACAGTGCCCCTGGAGGTTAGGCAATTGCACGTGTTCTGATTGAAAAGATTTTAGTCTATTTAAACGAAGCTGCTGATGGAGTATCTGTTAGTATCGTTTAGCCATTCAAGGTGGAAGGTCAGTTTAAGCACCCCTTTTCGGCAATAGTTGCAGGTCCGTCGGGATGTGGGAAATCGTATTTTATCGTTGATTTTCTAAAAAATATCGAAACCGCCTGCGATACAGGTTTTGAAAAAATTATCTGGTTTTACAGTGAGTGGCAGCCTTTATTCAAAGATCTCTCTGTGGAGTTTCAAAAGGGTTTACCTGATATGGAACAGTTTGACGGGGAAAAACCTGTCTTAATAATAATTGACGATCTAATGCGCGAAACTAACGGCTCTGTGGTTGATATTTTTACAAAGGGTTGTCATCATCGAAATCTAAGTGCGTTTTTCTTAACGCAGAACATATTTCATCAAGGATGTGGACAGCGGGATATTTCTCTCAACGCACATTACATAATTTTGTTTAAGAACCCACGTGACAGAGCTCAGATACAGCATTTAGCGAGACAGATTTCGCCGGACAACCCAAAATTTTTAGAAGCCGCGTACCAAGGTGCTACTTCAAGTCCACACGGATATTTATTGTTCGATTTAAAACAGAATACACCGGATGTGCTACGTTATAGAACAAACATATGCGGGCCTCAAGATATCTGCCAGGTATATATAGCGAAAAAAGGGTTTAAGTCTCACAGTCATAAAGATTACATCATATATGATGGGTGACGTTTTAAGCGAGAACACTGATATCCTACGTGCATTAGCCAGATTAAGTAAAAGTCAACGTGACGCTTTATTGAAATGTTTGGATAGTAAGCAGGTAGAGTGTATTTGCGAGTGTGCACATAACATTTTAAAAGGTCGTGTATCTCTGTCAGCTGATCAGAAGCAGCGACTCTCTCAACATAAGCACACTTTAAGACGCCTGGCACAGAGAGGCGAATCTATAAAAAAGAAGAAACAGTTTCTTGTACAGAAAGGTGGTGCTTTTCTACCACTCATGTTAGGACCATTACTCGGTGGAATTCTGGGTAATCTGTTTCAATAACCATGGACCATATTCTGAAGAAGATGATTATTCTACCGATGGACTTTATACAGCGCTTACAGACACCAGATGTTACACAAAACAACATTTTAACACAGCTGGGTAACGATATGGATAAAGTTTTAAAAACTAAAATGACCGACCATGACAAATAGCAGCAGTACAACCAAGTTCTTCAAAGGTATCTACACTTTTCCAATCAGTTACGTCAGCCCACCAGTATAACAATTAGCGGTGACGCTGTTGCTGATGATATTAGAATTTACCGCAACGCAAAGGTCTGACAGACGACGAGATAGTATCAACGCTTCCGCCTTCATATAAGAGAAAAGGCGAATTTGTTACGTATACTGAATACGAGCAGCGATGTTTTTGGGATAAAAGGGTACTGTCACAATAAAAGGCGAGATCATACCACATTCCAACATTATCGATCTGGTTCACGAGACGTTAAGAAAACGAAAAACAACAAACCCGCGCGGTTGGCGTCAGTTTGCGACGTACATTAAAGAGATATACCACGAGAGTTTATCGGGGATACGCAAATGTATGATGTTTCTGTATCACCCAGCGTTGAACGGACTCTCACAACTATAGGTGAGAATTACGATGCTGATAGTGAAACGCTGGAAACACCGAGAAGAATCTCTCAAAGAAGAAGAAGAGGGCTTTCACTAGATTGGGATTCGTGGCGGCCATAACATGGATGTTGTATACTATGATCCCTCTCACCTTGCAGGGTTCGCTGGTATAACACCTTTAACTAATGCTGTAAAGGCATGGTGAAGTAAAAAACTGGCTACAGACACAGGAAGCTTATGCGGTACATAAACCAGTCAGAAAAAAGTTTCCACGAAATAAATATATTGTGAGTAACCTTTACGAATTGTGGCAAGCGGATCTTTGTGATATGCGAAACACTGAAAACAAAGATGTGGCGTTATTTCACTTACAAAAATTCCTACAGATATATTGATGTACTCGAAAGACCTGTGACTGCCTACAACAGTAGCCCTCCTTCAAGTATAAAGATAGCCCCCTCGGCTGTAAACGATAAAAACATTTTGAAGTGTATAACCTGTACGCAAAGGTTTAGGTCAGTACGCCATCCTAAATATAAAGTCGGTGAGCATGTCAGAATCGCCAGAACTAAGTACACCTTTGAGAAGGATATGAAACGAATTGGAGCGAGGAAGTTTTACAATGTACGGTGATAAAGAAGACCACCAGTTTATAGAATAATCGATCTTAATAACGATCCTGTTGAGGGCACCTTTTACGAAGAATTGCAAGTTGTTACGGTTGATAAAGATACTCTATTCAAAGTCGATAAGATTCTAGCAGAGAAGGGCCGTGGGCGAAATAAACAATACCTGGTCAAGTGGCGTGGATACAGTGACAAATTAATAGCTGGGTGTTAGCTTCGCAGTTGAGAGATATATAAACATGGAGTTTTATCTTACCTTATTGAGTAATAGCTCTATGACGTATTTTCCAGGTAATATGACGTCAAGTTTTATTACGCAACTGCCAAAACGAATAAGATTAACGGGCTCGTGGGTTGTAGGGATATCGGAAATTCAGTAATTTCTTTTGCGCTGTAAGTGCAACAGATAATTTAATTTATTATAGAACAGAGCCACCTGACGAGAACGTGTTAGAAACGATATTAAAAAAGGCCGCAGAATATTTTCAACTCGACAACGAGAAGATCATTTATATTGAAGATGGCTGGTACGTGATACGATTCGCTTCGGGAAATTACGCCAGCATAGAAGAAATTATCAGCGAGCTAAATAACCATGTAAATAAGTAAATTGCTAACAATCGAATATCATAATCTAACTAAGCGGTCACTACGAAATTAAAACGCCTCGCTATTCGGATTCTCACAACGTCTAGCCTTACAATTGGGTTATCGACCGTATCAGAACATAGCCATGGAAAATACCCCCCCCCGAGTATATGGATAGGATTACCAACTCAGATGTTTGTTTATTGCGACATCGTTGAACCGCAAATTGTGGGTATGTTTTATCTCCGCTTATGCGTATAATAAATTTACTTCAGAAAACTATGCTTACGGGGGTCATAAAGATGTGGTTTTTCGCCTGCACACTACATACCGGTAATGACACGGGAATTTGAAAAATCGAGATTAATATAAAAACAGATACGGGTGCAGCAATGCCATTTGAGTTTGGAACGTCGTGCCTGAAGCTACACTTTAAGAAAGTACAATAATGGTTTTCCCTTATCAGCAATATTACATGAATCAGGCCGGTAACGGTATCGGCTCTATCTACAGAGGTGCGCCATATCAACGGGTCATGGAATAGGAGCTGGTTAGGTGGTATATTTAGAAGTATAATACCGTTATTTAAGTCTGGCGCAAAGGCTATTGGTAAAGGCTCTTAGAACGGGTGCTAATATTCTTGGTGACGTCATAGAGGATCGACCTATTAAGGATTCGTTTCAAGAAAGATTTCACGAGGCAGGTAGAAACCTTAAGCGTAAAGCCGACGAGAAAATCGATAAAATAATGGATGGTTCGGGTTATAAAAGAGTACGTCTGACCGATAATAATCAGTCTCCACTGAAGCTGTTGCTAAGAAGAAGTCTGCTTACGACGATATATTTTCAAGATAATGGCTTTTCTACATGCACAATCGTGTGAATGCGTCAAGTCCGAATTGGATTTGTTCGCTTTACCATCGACGCAGACAAGTATCGAGAGTGGTGAATGGATATTTTACAAGCCCTTATCAGCTCTGAGTGATGACGCCCCAATAGAATTTGTAGTCCCCGGAAATGGAAACGATTATATAGATTTAATCCAGACCATGCTGTACATTACAGCTAAGTTCTAAAGCATGATGATTCAGCACTTACAGACGCTGATTTGTAGCACCGGTAAACAATTGGATGCATTCGCTTTTCTCACAGGTGGAGGTTTACTTAAATCAGAAGATGGTTCCAACCAAACAACACCTACGCCTACCGTTCATATATCGAAACGCTGCTAAATTATGGAAAGGGGCCGGTTCACATCTAGGATGTACCTTATGGCACAATGATACAGCTGGACAGATGAATACACTGGGAAACGCTAATAACGGTTTCTCAAAACGTCAAGCACTTGCGGCTACCGGGAAACAGATAGAGATGATTGGTCATGCACTCGATTTGTTTAATCAAGAAAAGTTTCTCATTGGTGTTGAGTTAAAGGCTAAATTTGTACGATCAGAGATACCTTTAACCTAATGGCGGCCCGCTTCAAATTACAAGACGCGAATTATAGACGCTAGTTTACTGGTGAGACGTATGCGAATCAATCCACTATTCTAATTGCGCATAAAGCTTTAGAAACAACGCCGCAAAATACCCTGTTACAAGGACCGACGTAAAAGTGTTAACTATACCTGCAGGATACAGCTGGGTCAGTTACCTAAACGATGCATCGTAGGCTTTGTAGCAAATAAAGCCTTCAACGGTGACTACCCTCAAATCCGTTCAATTTTCATCACTGCAATATTAACTACATGTCGTTATATATTGACGGAAACAAATTCCTTCGAAGGCCTTACAACCAGACTTTACAGCTAATGGTTTATACGTAAGGCGTACCACCCTTATTTCTGGTACGGGTATTCATTTTTGAATAAGGTAACGATATATCGAAGTGATTACCCCAACGGCTACTGTTTAATGGCCTTTGACCTAACACCTGACCTGTCTGCAAACGCTAGCAGCACTGGAATTTAGTTAGAAACGGCCCTTCGGCTGAAGTCGGGTTTGAAGAAGCGCTCCCGTAACCGTTAACTTAAATTCGTGTGATCGAGATCGATAAACATCGGAATGTCGTTGTGGATTTTAGCTGTTAAAAGTGGTAGCTTAACCTGCAAGCTTCAGTGTGAGAAAGAAATGGACGCATACTTGGACGTACAAGGGTTTAGTGGTGTTAACAACGAATTCATACCGAAAGAAATTGCCGTGGTTACAGATCATGGTTTATCGTTGATGCTAATAAAACCACCTCGAGGCTACTTTATATCAGGATCCATGTCACGACAGATAAAATTTATGGAGGATAATTATCATGGCTTAAATGGTGGTGGGGTCATGTACATTACAACAATTTCCGTGAGGAGTTGATGAGACTGTTGCGCCCATTTAACAAAATTCACGTTAAGGGCAGTGAAAAACAACAGTTTTAAGGTTTCTTAACAAACCAATAGTAAACCTGGAGGAGACTGGTTGCCCGTCGATTAAACAGTTGAAAAAGGAAGCAAAAGCATATAGCTGTTTAAACCATAACATCACTGAGCCTATGTGTGCATGGAAAACGCATTACTACTGCAAGACTGGACGCATACCAATTCCAAAGATGTATGCGGTACAAGTGTTGAGATGCTTGAAATCGATCCCCAGCCACAAGAAGAATGTGTTTCGGCTTTGTGCTTCAACCTACCGAGACAACCTCGACCGTGTGCAATTATCGTAAACACGGATCCTGCAAACAAACCAGGTCAGCATTGGACCGCTATCTACATTGACGAGAATGGTAATGGGTATTTTGATTCCTTTGGACGAGCACCGCAGGATATCATTTACGTTTCCTAGAGAAGAATTCCCGATGCTTCGTAACAATAAAAACAATATTAAAGACTATCATTCGGATGTGTGTGACTTTATACCTTAATGTTTCTATATTTTAGATTACATAATTTACCTATGTTTGATTTTGTAAAAACTATTTTAGTACATGTTTAATTCTAAATGATGAGATAATCATATGTTTAACGCCTGTTAAAATTTATTCTGATAAATAAAAGTATTTTTAGTCTTAATTGTTTTAATTAAGAGGTAATAAAACCCTTGTTTTTCTTTTAATTCAGCATGTGTGTTTTAAAAATCGTGTTATAAAATTTATGATTTAGTGTTTTTAAAAGAAATTTTTATATTTATTGGTAATCAATTTTTAGACTATTAAATTTAACAAAGTTATATAATTACACGTAATTAGTAAAAAACATGAACAGTGATTTCTTACTACATATTGTTGTGGAATTTAAAACATGTAACTTTCCAAAACTCTTAATATGGTTTTATAAAACAATTTTTGTGTCCGTATACAAATTTTCAAACCAATTTATTTTAAAGAAAGGTAAATGTATGTTACGTAAGTATGATAAAGATAATAAGGTTTGTTTGTATATTTTACACTATAAATCAATAGGTAGTTTTACACCCTAGAAAGTTACAAAAAGCAGTGACTATCACTCGAGTGCCTCAAAAACGTTACAGAGCTGGTAAGTGTGGTGTTAACCCTTTATTTATTTGATTTTTAATTACAGTTATAAAACACAAATTAAGTTTCTTTAAAAAAATATTAAGGCGTACAACATTTTAACGGTCGGATGGATATTATTTCAATGCAGGTAAACTATGTTTTAATATTCGTTTTAGAAAAATACTGTTACGTAATTAATTAACTTAATAAAAATTTTTTCATTAGGAATGTCAGTTTTTTTTTATAGTTCACTGGGATAATTATGACATTTACAATAAAAAAAGTGTTCTATAATTAAATTTTACTGTCATTCAAATTCCCCAACCAAGATCAATCCTTAAACCTGCTATCTTTTTATTAAAATACGTTTTCTTAAGGTAAAAACAAAAATTTAATTTTAAAAAATAAAAATAAAAACTTTTAATTTAAATTGTTTGGGTCCCTCCACATTTTAAAAAAAAAAGGTTTACCTCAAAATAATAAGACAAGTGTGGTAATAAATTTAAATTCCCAAAAAGTCCCCTGTAAAAAATTAGGTAAATCCAGTAAAAAAAAATTAAAATGGATTTGGAAAAATAAGGGTTGAAAACACGGTTTATTAAAAAAAAACCCAATTAAAAAAAAAATTTTTTTTTTGTTTTTAAAAAAACAAATAATAAAATTTATTTATAAACCAAAAAAAACTTTTTATTTTTTAAAATTTTAATTTTTATTTGTTTTTAAAAAACAAAATTTTTAAAATTATAAAACCCCTTTTAATTTTAATTGTTTTAAACGATTTTAATTTTAATTTAAAATGTTAACCTTTTTGCTTTAAATTTTGGGGGTCCCAATTTAAATTGGGTTTTTAAAATTTCTTTTAAAGGATAAATGCTCTAACACTTGTAAAATTAAATAATGTAGTTTGAAATACATAAATCATTTTACAATTACCTATTCAAATACATAGACTGTCCACAATTTTTAAATTTTTATAATTTTTTTAATTATGTTTAAAATATGAATTAATTTCATGGGCGTTCCAAATAAATTATTTTAATAAATTCCAAATTATTTCCTTTTTAAAATTTCAAACCTTCAATAAATGGGTTTAAAATCTATAATATTACATCAATCAAAATTAAAAACAAATAAACAAACCACAATTAAAAAAAATATGCTTTCTTTAATTTTATCACCTTTCAAATTATAACACCATTTTTTGTTAAATGTGAGACATATATTTAAACTGCAATTGAAATATTTTAACCTTTTTTTAAAATAACAAAAATTGTTTTAATATTTTTATAAATTTAAAACAAATCAAAGTTTTAAAGAAATTTCTCATGTATAAATACGTAAAATATACAGTGATTTGCAAAATATAAGGTGAATAAGAAAAAAATTTTGTAAAGTATATCTTATTATATTAAGTTATATTTTTGCAACAGTTATTTTTATACGAGCAATGTTGTGCCAAAAGTCCATCAGGATTTTTGTGTATAAGTACAATTAAAAGGTTTTAAATTACGTGACTGATGTAATTCTTTAACCAAAAACCATTGCCTGTTGTCCAGGATGATAGCTTTTCAACTAACAGAATGGCACCATTATTATCAATTAAATTAGCCTTTAAATTTTTTAGCAAATGTTCAATAACCATTTTTTGTATTCATTTTTAAATAATATTCCTTTAAATCGTGATTGTTAACACAAACAAATTTTTGAATAACAATAAATCTGTTGGCCGTATTTATTTTTAATTAATTTTATCCTGTCATGATTTTTATTTCCTTTTAGATTTTCATAAAATACTTGACCATTAAGAATTGGTTCTTTAATATTTGTTTAAAATTTAACATTGTGTTAACATTTTGGTTTCAAAACATTATGACTCAACATAGTTTTTTTTTATAACAGTAAATAATAATAAGAAATAAGATGTTTTATTAATTTTACACTTTATTACGTTATTTTTTATTTTTTACATTTATTACAAATGTTTGTAAAAACATCAATTGGTATATACATTTATTTTTACAGTCTTAATATGGATTGATTATTTTCCATTTTTTTTTGGGCTTTAAATTGCTTTCAAAAATTATTAAAGGACTGTTTTCAAGCAATTCATTTTTATATCTTTTTCTCAACATTACTGTGATTGAACTTTACCTTTCACTTATAGCCTTTTGGACTTAATCAATAAATTTGTTAGAACTTTAAATATATATATATATATTTATATATATATATATAATATATATATATATTAAACTATTTTCGTGGTGCGCAGAAGTTTATTGCATGTTCTCAATCTTCGAGGTGTATTGCGCTTAATCTATTATTTCCATATGGGTTTCATTTCTACACTAGATTGGCTTATTGGATTTTTCTGCTTAATTTTTTTATTTAAACATTAATTCTCGTTTTGCCACTATCTTATTCTTCCCATTGATGCGGTGGTCTTCTTCCAGACATGTTCAGCGATTCTTGATTTTCTGTTTCGTTTACTTGTTCTTTGTTCCTGAGTTCTCACTTTGAGTGGTCTACTGCTCTCTTATGTATGCTGCATTCATGTATTGTATACACAGTTCTTAATTCTGATCTTCATTGTATGGTTTGGTTTTGGTTAGTATTTGCTTCTGGTCATTTGAACATGTATCTTGTATTTGCGGATAGAGCAAAAACAATATTCAAAACAAAGGACCTGAACAGAAAAAAGAAAATATCGCTAGAACACTCAAAGAAAATGGCTAGATCTAACATATTAACAGGAAAGGTAACCGAAAAGAAGAACCTAAATACACGATAATACCATATACAGGTACCTCAGACAAAATACAAAGGATACAGCAAATACAAGATACGCACTGCCTTCAAATCGACCAGAATAGGGAAACCAAAAAACAAACCATCAATGAAGATCAAATTCCAAGAACTGTATACAAACCATGCGAATGCGGCAGAGCATACATAGAAAATAACCACTCAAAGTAGAACTCAGGAACACAAGAACAACGTCCGCAACAAACAGAAAGATCAAGAATCGCTGAACATGTCTGGAACAAGACCAGCATCAATGGGATAACATACAGATAGTGGCAAAGGACGAAATTCAACTCGTCAAACTCAAAGAAGACATTCATCGCACTAGCAGAAAATCCAATAAAAGCTAGTGTGAAATGAAAATATGGTTAATAATGGAAGAGCTTAAGCGCAATACCTGCGCAAAATTAAATTAAATGCGCAACAAAAATATTTTATATATATATATATATATATATATATATATATATATATATATATATATATATATATATATATTCTAACAAATATTATTATTACTGTGGCTCAGCTAAATTGACTAGTAAGTGAAATACCAAGTTCGAATCTACAGTAGTCATTGAAAAAAATTAGAATAACAAATGAATTCGACTCAAGTGCGAAAAATTTCTAGACAACCTGATGACAAGCAATCCGCTAAACTGCTAAAAGCATAAACTGTAAATAGGCCGATAATACTTAAAACCACAGTTACAAAACATATAATACAATTGACAGTAGTGATATATGAGCTTACATAGTATTTTGAGCTAAACATATTAGTTTATTATAATTTGAAACAAAAATTACATTTCTTACGCTTGGTTGTGGTTGATTATTTTACTTCGCATTACTGGTTAAGAACGTGACTTTATAACCATTTAGCTGCAGGAACACTTCGAGGGATACGTTTTTCTTTTTATAATAATGGAGTAATCAAATTAAGTTCTTCAAGAAATAGCCGCCTTTTGTAAGTTTTCATCATTCAGGTTGGAGTTACTTGCACCACAGAAAATAAGCTTGAAACAGACATCCACGTATTGTAAAATATAGTCATTTCATCTTTTAGTTTGCATCTGCATGTTATGTTGTTATTAACCTTTAATGTGTCTCACATTTGTTTTTGATGTAATCAAAATCATAAACGTCTTTTGATGATCTTGATATAGGAAACTGTCGACATGTTCTTAGTAAAGTTAAATTTTGAAGAAAGAACTTGGCAGACCAATGCGGCAGGCAATGAGGTTTATTTTGCGAATAGTGCCAAGCATGGTTATTTTCTTTGAATAATCTCAGATCGTACGAGGTAAAAATGATCACATGTTATTGTGACCTTTAGGTAGTAAGATCTGGCACAACCTTTTACCTTAATCTCTCTGGAGGTTCACCTTCTTTTTCCGAGGTAAACTTGCATGTTATATGCATAAACAGTTACAATCGCATAAAGTCCAAATATTGTCCGTGTTTAGCACTCCGTAAACAGTAGGCCAAAATCTTCTAGTTCAATAATGTTAGTTCTTGAAACGTAAGATCTTTTGCCTTCTAAATTTCAAAATTTGCAATTTTGGGTGTGAAATATAAGAAGCAAATTTTATATCAATTATTCGCGACGTAGCATTCCTTGTTGGCCCAGGAATCAACGAAATAATATTTGCTGCTGATAACCTTCCATTGATGTGTCTTTTCATTCCATACTATATTGCCATTTTTGAAGCGTGATTATCCGTATAAGCTTCATCTGAAATCGTAGTTCACTTCATCATCCGATTCGTTATTATATATTCGTTTCGAACAAACGGTCTTCTTCTTGAAATTAGAATCACTATCAGAAACAAAAAGTTTTCAAGCTCACTATCCCTAATTTCAATAATAAATTTCAATGGTATTTCTTATTAGAGTATATCATCAAGTTTGATATTTACTGAAACTAACACACAGATGCTCACTCTGCATTTATACGCGAGTCAAAGTCTAACAGGCATAAATTTGTTTACTACGCAAATAACATGCAATATGCAATAATGTAAAATTATTAAGTTATTTATATTTATGAAATCAATCAAAACTATAAAATACATTCGTCTATGATAATAATCTGCTTTGTTCTTCTAATTTGAACCCACAAATCACCGAGTCATATAGACTCAAACACTGTGATGTAACAAATGCATTAAAAAACTAATTTTCAATAACAATCTAACACCGTTATTAGGATAATGAAAAATCATGCAGTAACGAAATATTTAAATAAATTAACAATTATGCACATTAGAAGAACGTGATTGTTATATTGCGAACACAATAAGAAGTTAATTAGCATTTCTGCGTATAATTTTCCAAAAGCTCACAGTTAGATCTGTTTTAATTTGAATCTTTGCACATTATAATTTTCAATAATATCTGACTGTTAATTTTGCATTTAAATTTGATGTACATTTTTTCTGTAAATAAATTAGCATGTCAAACAGTGTAAAATTGTGATTAATATTACTATTTGCATACATATTTAATAACGTAAATCTATTGTATCTAAGCCAAAATTAATATTTCTGAAATAACAAAAATTGACTTCTAAGTTTGTTATCAAGATTTTCATTTTTAATATTTTAGTACATTTTAAATAAAATAATTGTGACTTTAAAATGAAATTTAAAATAATACAAATTACGTATGGGTAATGGTCATATATAATCACATTGAAAATAACAATAACTCAATCTGAACTTATTTATTTAAAACAAAAATATGTTAATTAAACTTGAACCACGTCTCGGTTTTATACTACCTTCTCCCAAATAATGCATTTTCATTTTCATCATTCAAGATTGTCCAACTCGTCATGGTTATACATCTGTGTAAAATATCTTCAGATTCACTACCTTTCAAAGATTTTTCTTTCTGTACTAATATTTTTGCATTTTCATTATTTGTTTTCTTGTCCGCCATATCGCCTTTTTCCGTTTCAATTTTCTCTGTTTGGTGATCTGTTTCAATTTTGTTTTGCGATTTTGTCGTTTAGCTGTACTTGGTTTTAAAAATCTTCTAAAATACAAGATGGACAGGACCATCACTACGATACTCAGATTGTTTAAATTGTTTTTAGTAAGATTGCCATTTGGATTGTCTAAAAAGCTGATGGTATGAAGAAATACAAAATCTAATAAAATTTAGCTGGTAAAAATATTCATCAAACTTAGTTTAAATATCTCAAGTCGTAAATCCTGATTGGGCCTTATCCATTGTACCAAATATTTGTTAAATTTGCAGATAATTGTATTGTGTGATTTTCGACCGATATTATATAGTCCATGCCGGTTAAATGTTGCTTTTAATACTCAAAACTTACATAATGGTTGAACTTATAACTATTGTAAGAAGATTGATGCCATTTTTACAATAGTCATAAATTAGTAAAGAAATATGAATAATCAATACTACCGGTTCATCTTTTGATGACTTTACGGTTCTTTTGAAATGTTCTAACCATCTGTGAAAAATCTTCATTGCTCCAGCCACTTTTGAACAATAAATTGCATTAGATGGTCCATTGTTGGTTAAAGTATTATTCTAATGCAATATGAACATTGCTGGCACGTACTAGGTTCAGAAACATTAAAGAGCAGATAACAGTAACTGTTTTTCCTCTTTCAGATGTCTTACACCAAATTGTTTAACACCTTTGCATCTTTTGCATGGCGTTTGTACAGTAGAAATTCCGTTTCATCTGTTTGCATCCTCCTTAAAATTGAATTTGTCGTATAATTTAAACTGTTTTAAGAATAGACCTGATCTTTGTTAAAAGCTGAATTAGATTGATGCTAATGTCCGATTTTCTGGTTATCTCTGGATTTCTCAAAAATTCCATAAACCAATCTTTTTCGCTATTTTTAATTCAACCTTAAAGTTGTATTTTATCTGGTTGACTTCAAAAGGAACTAATTTCTGAGTTGAACTTTAGTTATTCGATAATAAAGTTTTGCTAACTTGAGAACGTGGTCTTTTAACGCCTTTTCTTGAACATGAACAGACACATACCTCATATGGCTTCTATAATATCAATCCGTCATGTGCTTTTTCTTTTCGTATCAAGACTCTGGATATTGAACCTTTTACCAGCCTGTCGTATTGATCCTCCATTTTCAACAAATCTTGTAACGGTATAAACGGGTGGTAGAACGGGATTACAGATAAATTGCCCTTTTGCCTCGACTAGTCAGCGTGCGGATCGTGGATTGATGTTAATAATTTTGCACATCCAGAATAATAAATCGTACGTCAGTCAAAATAGGGGATGAAGTCAAAATCGGTTTGGTTAAGGGCGCCAGGATATTTGATAGACAAAAATAAGGGTTGTCGTGCCAAAATTACGAGTACATAGCGTGTCTAAACATCCAAAAACATGGCTTACCTATTCGTAATCAATCTCAGGTGTGCTGACAGCAACTCAGCAAAATAACCTGAAATAGGGCTTCAAAAAGCACTGCACGCTAGTCAAATAAAAGCGTGATCAACACTTAATAAAATTACGTTACTACACCTCAGTGTAAATAATTTGACGTTAACTAATAATCAAAACAAAACAAAAAAAATCAAATAAAACACTAAATATTAAGAACGTTATTACTCAATAATAAAAATAAAAAAAGTTACGTTATTACTCAACAACAAAGAAAAAAAAACTAACTTCGTTACGTTATAACTTAAATTATCGGTAAATTTGCAAAAAAAAACTGGTATGCAACACAGAAGGGTTTCCACAGAATACAAAACACATTTATAAAACAAAACAAAGCTATAATAAAATAAAATAAGGATAAATATAAACATACGATAAAGTGTATGGACAAAAAACTACAAAGGCTTATTAGGCGACAGGGTGTCTGATCAGAATCTGCTTACGCCGTACTAAATCGTTTAACCTAAATATAAATAAACCGTGGATAATATACCCACACTACAATAGGGTCGATTGCCCTTTACTAATAAAATCAAAAATAGAAAAAAAAGTGTGAAAACCGAGCGTTAAAACTATAATTAATTCCAATAATTAAATTTAAAACAACAACTTACGTTAACAAAAAAAACGATGCACAACTCCGCTTTCAAACCTTTATCAACAAATAAAATAATTCGAGACACACAAAATCTTAAAATTTTCAATATAAAGCCCACTGTTATATTACCTTACAGGTCTAGCTAGCACCTCCTCTGTCTTACAACGATAGATACCAGGTGATCGGTTATAACGGAATGGAAACTCCCTGGTCCGGCAAAATGATGATAAAATGTTGACTGATATTCTGTTATACACGAACAATTTCTTAATTTAATCTCGTTAAAAGGTTAAAGTGAGTGTTCAAAATTGTTTGATAACTTTTAACTTTTAAGGTTCCTTTAAATAATTTTAATTTTCCACTAACAATCCTTATTAATTGTTTAAATAACTATAAATTTTAATATCTATATGCGAAAGTTTCTTTATCTTTACACAGCTTCATACGATAATTAAGTGGCACTCAAGAACGATGATTTTAAGTAAATCCGCAAAGGCGATATAACCAAAAGTCCATCGACGCACTAAGAAAACACGAAGATGTCCTCCAGGTGATGTTACGTAAACTCGAAACCGGCACTAGGCATAACCCTACGGTGGTGAACAATTTTAATAAATCCCTTTGTTACAGGTTATCTTCAGGAATAGTTTAAACTACCCTTACTACACAAAAAAAGTACGTTCGTTAGACACCACAAGGTCCCAAAATATCAACGTTCTAAACCACCCCTTAAAGCGTAACACAAGCGGCAACGTACAACTACTCGAAAGCGTGATCTGTCTTAGACTCCCCAAAAATTATTAAGAATTTCCATTTTGGATTTTTGATCCCACTACTCATAAAAAATCTTATCTACTTTAATTCCACCAATTAAAAAAACGGAAGGGGAAAATTTAGTACCCCAATACCTAAATTTCGTTCTCGTCCGTAAGGACTCGGTAAAATTTTAAAAACTACACGTCAGCACAAGTATCCTGTACAGCCTCTGTATGTTTATCTTAAAGTACGAACAATAAGGCCCACATGCAATCTCTATGAATTAAAACCAAAATACCTAATAATAAACTGGACAACTATACTTAAGCGTCTATATGACGCTACCATGACATCATACAGATAAATCCTCACTATTTATTTAAATTACTTAATTTTCTATTATAAGCGTTAATCAATCTTCTATAAACGAGGAATAATAAGAAAAAAACAACCTAAATTACAAAAAAACAATTCACAAACAAAGAATCTAAAGCTCGCCATACACGTTAAACACAAATTTACTATAAAACTTAATTTAACAACAAAAAAAAAAATTTATATACGGAATCTATCTAATTACATAAGACTACAAACAAAATTACCTACTACGTATACAGGGTGTTCAAAATACCCTGACAATCTTATGGGCTGAATCATGGTTTCTCGAGCCCATTGCGCCTTTGTTGTTTTACGTTGGTGTTTCGGCATCTCCAAAAGTGCAAAATATTCCCTAAGTATGATTGATTATTTAAAACACACGCATTGGTAACAATGCTAAATGAGTGCGGATAATCGTGCGTACTGCGCCCGATTAACCGAAAGTGACAGATTAACTTTTACATTTCATTAAAACAATACAAACGTTTTTTTTTGTCTTAACCAAATATATCCGTGTTAAGGAGATTCATTAAGCAATGTATTAACACACACGATTATTAAAAAATGTAAAAGTTCCAATATACAGTTTATTTTCTCCGAGACATCTACTAGTACACGACATGTGCGCTCAGCGAAACGAACATTTTGGATAAGTAACATGTAACGATAACCCGCCTTAAAAAGTGATAGTACATAGGTTTGACAAGAGACAACGCCTGCATGACAATTTCAAATTATATCAACGGGTTGTGGAAATCAAGGCATGCGCACGATTAGCCTCGCGCACAATTACCCGACTCTCCCCTATTCCTTATGCCCATTTTGGATGTTTCTGGTAGATCGTCAGATTTTGTTTTCTTGTGTGGTCGTTTTTTACCCGGACTTGTTAAAACATGGTTAGATACAGCTCAAGACTTGATATTTCTCACCGTCTTTTCAGATATACCCAACGCACTTGCCACACGCTGCAATTTCGTGATTGTGATGAATTAAGATATAAACACTTATTGTTACACTTACTTCTTGGACAGCAGATATTGATATCAGGGAAACCCCCGTTTCCTTTTTCCCTGTTGAAATACCGCAGTAAATTTAAAACAAACTGTTGTGCTTGTGTGTGCAGATATTATGATGACAGAGATTAAAATGAATAGTAAGAAATGCGCAAATGAATAACAAAGGGAATATGTAATTAAAAATTATTATTAATTTTATTTAATACATAAATAAAACGTTTACCTTATTATTATTATTATTATTCGTCCATAACAAAAACTTATAATAACAAAGGGAATAGTTCTGAAAAGAACTGATTTAAAGTGTAATGATTAAAAAAAGTGAAGGTACAGTGGGAAAGGCGCAAATGAATAACAAAGAGAGTAGTTCTGAAAAGAACTTACTTAAAGTGTGTAATAAATGATGTTAAACGAAGTGAATGTAGGAAATGAGGAAACAGTCAAAGGATAAACAAACAAATGGAGGTTATGTAGTATTAGTCAAATGAGAATTAAATTCATATGCATATAAAACAAATTGATTTCGCGTTTATAGGTTTACTCTTTCTACTACATTTGCATATTCAATACCGTATGTCGATTTCGTCAAATGCACTACGAATGTTCACCATCCTTATTTAATTCACTGTTTTACATGAGAAGACAGTATAAATATATTGGATAGCTAAATTCATAAATTAATGACGTAGCGGTAAACACTCCTCGCGAGGACAATAAATGCATTGGTATTGTACATTGGATGAACGTTGTAAAGTATGTGAGTTCGGTCCTGTAATCGTTTATATTTTTCTTTATGAACAGGCTTTTGCCGTTAACTATTTTTGAAAGTAGTAGATTATATATAATCTTCTAATGTTCTTTAAAAATATGTTCCCATCCCACATTGCGAATACATTTATTTATGGGTTTTATTTCATTAGATTGATCAATAAAACACATACATTTATTAAAAATTGCTTAGTGTTACTAACCTTTTTGTCCCAAAGGATCTAATCAGTTAAAGGTTTTGCCTTTTAGATTAATAAATGCAATAACGTAATGACTGCTGTTCTATTTGCAAAATATTGTTCATCTCAATATTTGCTTTTTGACATATACCACTTAGATTCTCGGATTCATTTGAAAATATAAGGGATGATTTCTCTGTTGTTATGATTAGAAAATAGTTATGCACATTGAGCAGTTGGAGGCAAATATCAATAATGAAACTACTAACATATTCATATCCATTCAGAGTTAAGTAATCGTTTATAATTATTTCTTTTATTGGGCATGATACAGCTTGAAATGTTGCTGATGTGTGGTTACTGTGTAATTTACGTTATTGACAAGTCAATTTGGCAAGACAACGATATCATTAAATGGTCTCCATTTTATTTTTTTTGTATGCAATTGTGTATAAACTAAGTGTCGCAGCATATAAAGGTAGTAAAATTTCTTTAAAGTTGGAAGGATTTTACTTTTCCAGAATGCAACACTCCGATAGAATTTAACTTTCCTTATCTCCTCAAAAGTATAAATTACAAGGTCACATCACTTTCTTTCACAATCTTCCAATAAACCTTGTATTTGGTAGTGATAAGGATGGTTTAATTTTAAATTTACGTCAGAGTTAAGAAAATCTAAGTTTGCTATGTTTGGGTTTTCAAATCATTTTTTAAAGGGGCATTTAACTTCAATGATCCCTTTGTCTTCCACTAACCCATCTGGGGACATTGCGATAAATTCGTATTTTGGATGAACTCTTAAACCGTTTTTTATAATTTGGATTCCCTCTTTGTCGGCAAGGTTGTCTCTTCGTAGTATTTTCCATGAATAATAGCTTCTGTTAAAATAGATTTTGTACTTAAGTGTAGTATATGAATTTTTACTTGATTTACAAATTTTCCCAAAATATGAAGGTGTCATCCTCATTCTTCTTTGATGAAACCATTCAGCATTGTTAGATGGTTCTTTTGTGTTTTTTTGTACCTGATCTCATTCTTCTTCATTTAAATTCAACTTTTTTAGGTAAATAGTGTATTGATGCAAAAAAGTTCGTTATTTAGTTGAATAACAGGGAGATTGACTTAACGGTTACAAATAAAATCTTTTTCTTCTTCTATCCTTGAAGACTCACATTCGAAGTGAACCCCATTTTGACATTTATCACACTGTATGAAGGATATTATCTCATTGAATCTGGCGAATTCACAAATCTGGCGAATTCACAATAAGAACATGGAGTGGTATCATCAAGCTTTATTAATTTATCATCAGAGACATAGTGACTTTTAGCTTCAGCAACAGCGCAATTTAAATTTAAATTTGGTACAATGTTTTTCTTTATAAACCTACCTGAGAAATGATTTCCTGAATTTTTTGATTTTCGCTGCCAAGTCTCCAGAAAATTAGTTTCAGCTTCGGGATCAGTGATTTTGTTTTTACATTGTCTCGATGATAAACCAAAATGTTTAATATTCAAGACTGATTCCGTGTGGTATGATATTATTTCATTTATATATAACTGTAGAGACCTATAGTTACAACTAAGACTTTTTCACCTCTGAAAACATTAGTTTTTAAATCATCAAAGTAGCATTCCACTAAGGTGTTGCTAATTTTGTTTGTGTTTAACATTGAACTTCCTGACAAAGGAAAGTAAGGAATGTTTTTTTTAAGGACAATATCCAATAATGATATATTCTGATAACAATTTTCATCTGATTTTTTATTCGATACTAGCCGTATTCGTCGCGCGTTGCTGTGATCTCAAAATTGGGAGAGGGCGATATTGTTATTTTGTGACATACGTGCCTCATAATTTTAATTGAAGAGTATGTTTACCAATTTTAGAGTCAATCGACCCATAGAATGAACAGTTTCACAAAAAAATTCAACTCCTCATTTCACCCTCTTAGGGGTGGAATTTCGAAAAACCCTTTCTTAGTGGATACCTACACTTCACAAAGAACACACCCTCGAACGATAAATCCCGACCGATGCAGCTGTTAAGTGACATTTGTGACGCGCGAACTGTCAAACGCGCGCGTTGAAATAGTCGTTAAGTTTTCTTAAATTTTCCAATTTTCTACGTAATTTTCCTCATTTTTCTTTCCGTAAGAACCTTCTACAAAGTATTATAAAACTTAAAAAAAATTAAATCTGTAAAGTCGTTGTCAAGTTATGGCGTGACCACAGTGTTAGGTGAACCGACTTACTCTAGATTCGCTGCGTGAAATTGTCCACGATTCTCGTCAGTGTGCGACGGAGAGGTAGCAACAAAGACGGACAACTAGCTTGGCACGAAATTTACGGAAATGCATTTTGCTTGATCGACGTGATATATTTTTACCAAGTAATTAAGGGTTTAATATTATTTAACTGCAATGGCTCAAAGGTATTGTTTTGCACCTGGATGCAAAAGTTGTTACAGCGGCAATAAAGACAAAGTCTCATTTAAAGTGCCCAAAAATAAATTAAATCAGTGGAGTGTTGTGATTCCTCGTACCGACAAACAATTAACAATTAATGACGCTTTGTGCGAAAAACACTTTTTGAAAGAAGATGTTGTGCGTGAAGTAGTCACAGAAACATATTCAGTAAGTTTGTATTATAATTATTATAACTTACTCACTCCCAAATTTAAAAATGCAAAGTAAATAAGTAGGTAAATAAGCTAATCAAATGATTGATAAGAGAGCGACCAATATTCCATTTAAAATCTGTCAAACAATGTACTTTATAAATTATTAGAATTACAGGATAGCAATTAGAATTTACAAACAAAAATAAATTTTGCTCATTTATTTTTATTATTGATGTTAAGTGTTTTTGTTAACAGAGTCTTTTTAATTCAATATTTATACACATATTGTTTAAAACTGAATGCAATAAAATAAATTATTTCTTTTAAAGCGCTAATTTTGTACCTCACTTCTACGCCGGCGGGTTGTCTGTTCTTGTATAAGGCACAGACGAGATTCAACACTCGCTGAACGCCATGTACATATATATATATATATATATATATATATATATATATATATATATATATATATATATATATATATATATATATATATATATATATATATATATATATATATATATATATGTGACAGTCTTATCAACCAAGTTTTTGTATCTTTTGGCTATTTTTGTAAAGAACGTCACTATTTTCAACATAACTAAGATACTTTTTCAAAGCCTGTTTTGTCATTGTTGTTTAAAAAGCCAACGGTTTTCTCGTAAACGTTTTGAAGTTTTTTCTAATGAGAAATAACACTTGCATTAAAATGTTTAGCACTTAATATTATAGTCACGTTTGTAACTCAAAAGTTTAAATCACTTAATTCTTTAATGAAAATAGCGCATGCAACAAGGTCTTTTAGTATTTGTGTATGTTTTTCATTTCTGCGTGTTGGTTAATATCGGTAAGGATATGCGCACATCACAAATGAATAGTAACAAACTTATCAGGTTTGTTTACTATTTGGTTAATAATGTCCATACATGTGTTTATGTAGGTACTATAGCAAAGTCATAGTAAACCCTTGGAAAATGCATGAAGATTTGTAAAGCTAAATAAAGGCCATTTTTGATTTTGCTCACAATAAAATTTATAATCGTTACATAGAGTCACACATTAGAGTCATGTACAGAAAATAACATACTAAAGACTGGTACCATTCTCTGGGTATTACAATCACTCACTATTGCTGTATAAAATAGCACTCTTTTCTTCTTATTTTTATCTGGGTGTTTAACTGTCCCCCCAGTAGCATCAAAGTACATAGCTTTCCTGCTAAATTTTATTTTTGTAGGATATATAATTGTTTATTGCTATATAATTTTAATATTAAATGAAAAACACGCTTCTCTAATGTAATCAGGATATGGATATACATTGCAATTTTATAAGATCGACTCTTGCATCTTTATCCAGATCCCTATCAGCAAGAGATTCTGATCTTATTTTTTATCATAGAGTCTGATTTTATTTTACCCAAACTCTTTGTTTTGGATTGCATTTGATTCACCTAAATGTTTCAATGTATTTTTCTTGTACTGCGATGGTTTTAGGTGTTTGAGTTTCTTCTTTACTGCGATTCGTTCTACTCCTGTGACATATGACGTTAAATAATTTTTATAATCCAGGACTGTACACCCTGTTCAAAACTATGATAAACTTTTTACAATTCGTGTGGATGCGTTTGGCATCAACAATTAAAATAGGTAATATTTTTACATTTATATACACTTATCTGCGTGAACGTTAAAGATTGTAAATAACCTTTATATATTTGTGTATAAAATATTGCATTTTAATTGAAGTGATTTCTAATATAATAATACAAAGGGGTTTTTTTAAACGCGGAAGGACGCTAAAATACCTAAAATGCTGAATGAAGCGGCGCTAAATCAGCGAAACAATGAACTATTCCTAGAAAATAGTTCAAGATCGCAAAACTAACAAGTGTTATTTAATGCATGGAAAGCAGAAGAATGTGTTAAAAATGACCTTGTCATCCAACTGAATAACGTGTAGATGTAGTTAGAAAATTTTCAGACGCCATATACAGCATTGCAAACCAAATATACAGAGCTTCATAAAAGATCGGCTCACAACTCAACATCCAAAGTGAAGGTACAAACTGAATTACAGTAGTTCACAGATGAGGATGAATTAGCGAAAGAGACGGAGTGGATAAGAAAGAAAAATAGGAAAAAAAAGGAAGATGGATACATCACTCACCCCTCCACAACATAGTCCAAAAACCCTAGAAACCCAAAAAGGTACAACAGGACACCAGATTAACATCTTGAATGCTAAAAATGTCAAAATTAACGTCGAAAGTGGGGAATAATATCAAGCTCTTACCAAGACGCTGTGTAAAAAGGAGTACCAGTGGCACTTCTACGTAAACAAACAAAATCGATTAATCAAGGTAATGGCCGTCAATCTTCATCTCTCTTGTAATCCGGATGAAATAACGAAGGACACGAGAAAACGAGGATATAAGCTACTTGAGACTACCAGAAAATACAAAACAAGACCTCCTCTGAACATGTTCATGCTATCATTTAGAAATGACGAAGACGTTAATAAAATCTTCAATATAGCTGACATTATGGGTATACGAGTACAAATTCAGCCAATTACAAAACCTAAATTAGTGCCACAGTGCAAGCGGTGCCAAGCTCTGGACACACCCAGAAATACTGCAGTAAAGAACCGAGATGCGTAAGATGCACTGGGAGACACAGTAAATTGTGAAAAATCAAAGATGCAACTCCAAAATATGTGCACTGTGGGGATAAACATCCAGCTAACTATCGAGGATGTATAATAGCAAAAGAGATGTAAAGCATCAAGAACAAACAGCTCCAGAAACCGAGCCTTCCTCAACAGCCACAAAGGTCTACACAACCTAAAACAACAAACGCAGCTACGACGCAGCAAGGAACCGAATTTAAGAACAAGACCTATAGTCAAGCAGTGTCTGGAAAAACAAGTAACAACAATGTTAAAGAAACAAATGAAGTCAATTCATTCATTGACAAGACGCTTCAACACATACTAGGAAAGTTGAACATAATGGATGAACGAATTTCTAAATTAGAAAATTGTGTACAAGGCGCGATCCCTAAAACTAAAAATGGCTAATCAGTTAAGAATATTAGAATGGAATGCCAATGGGCTGGTGCAACATCAGCAAGAGTTTCAAGCAGTCCTTGACATAGAAAAATTGGAAGTATGCCTCATGTATGAGGCCCATTTCACGAACGAGTCATACATCAAATTCAAAGGATACAAAGCCTATCATTCAATCTACCCGGATAATGCATCGAAAGGAGGAAGCGCAATTATAATAAAGGAATCCAACTTACACCATGAAGAAATGGATTATCAAACAGTGGAAATACAAGTCACATCTGTCAATATTAAAACAAAATCATGTGATGTAATGATCACCACATTATACTGTCCACCGAGACAAGTTATAAAGAAAGAACAATATGTAGACTTTCTGAATAGGCCAAGGAAACAGATTCATCATTGGAGGTGACTTTAACGCAAAGCACACACAACTAAAGGCAGAGAACTTTTAACAGCATCTAATCAGCTAAAATGTATTATCAATGTACTGGCCTACGACCCGCATAAAATTCCTGATCTCATTTACTTCTTTGTAATCAAGAATACCTCATCAAACTATATCCATATTGAAGAAGCATAAGATATGAACTTAAACCATTCTCCAATACTCCTTACATTAAGTGATAGTCTAATCCAAAAAGAAAATACACCGAGTTTAACTAATAAGATGACAGATTGGCACAGCTTCAGAACCCAACTTGAAAAACTAATCGACCTTTCAGTTCCACTAAGAACAAAGGAATAATCAGATGATGAAGTTGTTTTACTGCCACATTTGCAAGAAATAAAAATCCAATTTTTCAGCAACATAATGCGCGGCCGCATACCGGAAGGGTTGCTATGGAGTTTCTAAATACTGCTACTGTTGATCTGATTCCATGGCCTTCTCATTCGCCAGACTTATCACCAATAGAACATTTGTGGGATATGGTAGGACGGAGAATAAATGATCTACAGCTACTCCCAAACAATGTAGATGCCGTTTAACAACGGTTCTTAGAAGCGTGGGATAGTATACCTCAAGTTAGCATAGATTCACTCATTTCCACTCATTTCCAGGGTCGACGCATTATTAGTGTTAACAATATTTGTACCTGGCTTAAATTTTCATCGTTTATTAATAGGAATAAAATACACGTTTCCTGAAAATTTCATTAAAATACATTTGATTCGATTTAGAAACCTTGTTGTCTCCTGCATTTTCCCGAGAAATGCATAGGTGTCGAGATAAATGTGAAACTGTTATATAAAAAAACGGACATTCTGCCTCCTACCCTCGGAAATGCATTACCCCGTAGATATTGTCTATTAGTAATTTTTGTTGGCTCTTGAATTTTCGGCGGATCATGCTTACTTTCCGAATTAAAAAATAAAAAGCAATGAGTTCGGCAATCGATGAGACGAAGATTGGACCCTTGCAGTCGAGCTGGAAGTGGTCACTTGGAATAGTTCTTTTAATGTTTGGAAATAAAGCACTGGCAATTCTTGCAAATATTTAAATATGTTTTTTTTTTGTGAACTAGTAAAAGTACTTACGATAATTTAAATGTTTTCGCTAATATTTTACCATTAAACTTGTAATTTGTTACTCCCACGATTGTTTCACATATTCTCATAAGGTAAATAGAATGTTTACGTATTTTTTATACTGTTGGCTACACCAATTAAAATTAATCAAAAACATTTTTTAGCGACTTTCCGCATAAAACAAAAAAAAAACAAAATTAATTCTTTAATTAAATGTTTAATGAGCGTTTTTGTGCATTACATTGGTTTCCAATTTTATTTCAGAAAGTAAGCCAATAAAAATTACTAATACACAATATCTACGGGGTGATACATTTCCGAGGGTAGGAGACAGAATGTCTGTTTTTTTATATCACAGTTTCGCATTTATCTCGAAATCTATTCATCATGCAAGAGACAACAAAGTTTCTAATTCGAATGAGGAAGAAACATCCTTGATCGCTGAAGATCAATAGCGTAACCAAACAACATTTGGGGGGGCAGGAGTAATTTAAGAAAAACTAGAAAAATACTAAAACTTCAACACGCTGTATCCTCTAAACGAACCGTTTCCGGACCAATATCTGTAAGAAATTGATTTCTTAACATGACCTCAGGAATCACCCCCTTGAATATTGACATGTTCTTATATATATATATATATATATATATATATATATATATACAGTGACCGGCATAAAGTTGGATACAAATGGAAAAAATGTTTATTCTTCATTTCTCAGAAAATTTTATTCTTGGCAAAAGTGCTTGCTCGATCGCGAACCTAAAATGGACTTGCAAAAATTTGAATATCTTACTTCTTATACGAAGGAGATTAGAAAATGTGAATTCGGTTCAAGAGTAAAGTACCCTTATTTTTCAAAATACACAAAAATTTCATTTTAAAAAGGTGTTTAGAATTGGAAAAGTATGTTAAATTTTCAGCTAGCTTCTCTAACAAATGTCTACGATGTTTTTCTTTTGTTTTTTCTACCATCCAAGTTATTTTTTAATGAAACAACAATACGCTAAAAATCATAAGTTTTTTTTGCCTCATCAGTGGCAAATTAGGTTATTCACAATTATCTCTAAAAATACCTCAATTTTTGTATCCAATGAGGAAAACTACATATTCCTTCACGATTATTCCTAGCAAATGTGAGGGGATTACAAAGAACGTCAAAATATTTAACTTTTCACTTTTTGGAATAATTCTTTATGTGCCTTTCTGAAACGTTGAGTTATAATAAAGAAAAAATTCTCTAAATTTCAAAAAAGAAGTTTTATTCAAAATATTGGAATAACCCACATTAATTGATAATGGGACACAAACATAAAACAAAAGTATGAAAATAGTTACCTACACCATTATCATTCAATGTGGTTCCCACCGTTCTCTATGCAAATTATTGTGTGTTTGTGCATTTCTTGATGTACATTTCTCAACATTTGCGGGGTTACCGTTCGAATACAATTTCTAATTGTATTTTCCAAATGTTGAATATCTCTGAATGATCGCTGTTTATAAATTTTCTCCTTTAAGTATCCCCATAGGAAAAAGTCCATTGGGGTGATACCGGGCAATCTTGCAGACCGTGGATTATTGAAATATATCCTATCCAGCGTTTAGGAAATTTTAGGTCCAGCCATGACTTTACCACCATCATTGAATATTGGAAAAAATGTGATGTAAAACTGGTTTCGACAGAATAAAGAATTATTCTCTATTTCTCCTTGAAACCAAAAACAAAATTCTAACCTTGCGTCTGGGTCTCTTACCTGAAGGGTATGAATAAATTTGGGTTTTTATGGCTTGAATTTATTTAATCGTATAATTCTTCTAATTGGTCGCTCAGAACCATCGGTAATTTCTTGCCGCTGTGATAACGATGCCCTCGGGTTCTCCACCGTAGATAACATTGCCATCATTACCAGTTACATTTCTTCTGTGTTCTGTTTTATATTTATTTTCAACAGATCCATTTTATTTAAAATTTTTTATTATTTTTGCCATTGTTGCAAGATTAATATTTTTGCATTAAAAATATCTGTAGTCTCGGGAGAAGTATGATAATTATCACCATACACTAAAACAATCTCAAGTTTTTCTTAGACACTTAGACGTGCAGCCATTACAGTGAATAATTAGTTTTCAGACACCAGTGAAAATTAGACAGCGATATAGCAATTGTCAAAATGATGTTGTTGACTATTATCAATTTTTTTCCAAAGCCTACTTTGCCAAATATCAAAGGGAAATGAGGAATAATGAACCTAATTTACCACTTATGGGACAAATAAAACTTATGCTTTTTAGCGTATTGTTGTTCCATCAGATAATAACTTCCCTCCAAAATATTTTGTTTCTCGTAAAATACAGGGGTGGTAGAAAAAAAAAGAAAAACGTAAATATTTTTTTTCAGAGAAGCTGGCTGAAATTTGGTATTTGAATATCTTTTCAATTCTAAACAACTCCTTTAAATGACATTTTTGTGTATCTTGAAATGAAATTGAGTGAAAAATGTGGGTGCAATGATACATAAGCACCCACATTTTCCAAATTAATCGTTACTTTATCGTTGACTAGTGGCGATGTTTTTGTTATGTGTTAAAAATTTTATTGTGTATATATGTAACTTTAATTAATGACTCACGTTAGGTACGTTTCTAATATTTATTAAGTGCAAGCACATTTCTTCATGTTAATTTTTAGTTTGTCTTGATAAAGGAATAAAAAATTCCGAAAGCTCGACTCAGCAACAAACGTGTGTGTGTGTGTGTGTGTGTGTGTGTGTGTGTGTGTGTGTGTGTGTGTGTGTGTGTGTGTGTGTGTGTGTGTGTGAGTGTGCGCGCGTGCGTGTGGGAGAGTGCTTGATTGCGTGCGTACGTATGTGTGTAGGTATAGAAGGTTCCTTTTCTGACCATCGCTGTATCGTGTGTGTGTATGTGAGCGTGTGCGTGTACGTGTTCGTATGCGTGTGCCTGTGCGTGTGCGTGTTCGTGTTCGTGTTCGTGTGAGTGTGCATGTGCATGTGCGTGTGCGTGTGCGTGTGCGTGTGCGCGTGCGTGTGCGCGTGCGTGTTCGTGTGCGTGTTCCTGTGCGTGTGCGCGCGTGTGTGTGTGGGAGTGTGTGTGTGGGTGTGTGCGTGCGTGCGTGCGTGCGTGCGTGCGTGCTGTGCGTGGATGTACGTTAGTAACCACGTTAATTCCAGAACGAGGACAATGTACCTAACATTTCGTATTTAAGCTTTATTTTATTTCTCCTGAAGGTGATTGGATTCAGAGTGAAATCCAGCCGCGGATAGGGGCGGTTTATTAAGGGCAGTTTTTGGTGTTTATCAAATATTTATGAAACGGGTCTATAGAAATACCTACATATAGCTCTTAAACAAATCAATTGAGTATGCTCTATCCAATTTTTTGCAAGATGGAATTTAAGTGTTGGTTCAATTTTTTTCAATACCTGTATAACGATTAACTTTATAAGAAAATGTGAAGACATATTTTTTAAAAATAATTTAATTTCACATAACTTTTCTTTATATAAAGTGTTTTAATACGAAGCCAAAATACATTAAAGATTAGTTAAACGGAATTGTAAATGTCTAAAACTGTATTATCTATATTTTTATAGAAAGGTGCTGTTTTGATTTATTTTCTTTTAATTTCCATTTTGTATGTTACAAGGTAGTGTGTTGCTTCACACCAGATATTTTAAATCTCTCATATAAAAACGTAATACGCACATAAAATGCTTAATTACATTTAAGTTGGTTTCGTGGGTAGCTGTAGCAGAATGGTCTTTTGTATTCAGCGGTAGTTTACATTAATTATGTTGTGACGCATTTTCATGTGTGTGATATCTTTTTAATGTCTAAGTTTAGTGGAGGTCTTTGTCATAAAAACAAGATCGATGGTTTCATTAATAATATGTCTTAAAAGAAGAGTATACTTGTATGTTAAATGTTGTTAAAGGTTGTGTATCGGAATATTTTCGCCGGATTGATGACGATTGAAGTATGGTTGTTAAACATTTGATCTAAATTTCTAGAACTATACTGAAATGTGGCCTATTAGAGTCGTTTGTGACAAAATTATTCAGAAACGTAAATGTCGTACGTAGAGTAAAATTAGGAAATTTTAGGTCCAGCCATGACCTTACCGCCACCGTTGAATGAATAGATGTGTCATCTTGTTGGAAAAAATGTTGATTCTGGTTCTCAGAGGAAGATTATTGAAATAATTTGATAAATATGTCTGAAGCATATTTAAATATCTCGCAGAATTTAAATTTTCTCTAAAACTGGTCCCACAAATTCATCATTTAAAATTCCACACCAAACGTTGATTTTAAACGAATATTGATCCCGGCATTCGATCTTAAAGTTAGGGTATTCATCTGCCCACCATCTACAGTTTTGCAAAGTTACGATACCATTTGATGTAAAACTGCTTTCGTCAGAATAAAGAATTCTTCTCTATTTCTTCTTTGACCCAAAAAGAAAATTCTAACCTGAAGGGTATGAATAAATTTGGGTTTTTATGGCTTGAATTTATTTAATCGTATAGTTCTTCTAATTGATCGCTCAGAAACATCGATAATTTCTTGCCGCTGTGATAACGATGCCATCGGATTCTCCACCGTAGATAGAACAACATTCATAACATTGTCATCATTACCAGTTACATTTCTTCTGTGTTCTGTTTTATATATTGATTTTCAACAGATCCATTTTCTTTAAATTTTTTATTATTTTTGCCACTGTTGCAAGACTAATATTTTTATCTGTGTGTCTTGCATTAAAAATATTTTTAGTCTCGGGAGAAGTATGATAATTATCACCATACACTAAAACAATCTCAAGTTTTTCTTAGACACTTAGACGTGCAGCCATTACAGTGAATAATTAGTTTTCAGACACCAGTGAAAATTAGACAGCGATATAGGAATTGTCAAAATGACATTGTTGACTATTATCATTTTTTTTCCAAAGCCTACTATGCCAAATATCAAAGGGAAATAAGGAATAATGAACCTAATTTACCACTTATGGGACAAATAAAACTTATGCTGTTTAGCGTATTGTTATTCCATCAGATAATAACTTACCTACAAAATATTTTGTTTCCCGTAAAATACAGGGGTGGTGGAAAAAAAAAGGAAAAACGTAAATATTTTTTTTCAGAGAAGCTGACTGAAATTTGGTATTTGACATATCTTTTCAATTCTAAACAACTCCTTTAAATGACATTTTTGTATATTTTGAAATGAAATTGAATGAAAAATGTGGGTGCAATGATACATAAGCACCCACATTTTTCAAATTAATCGTTACTTTATCGTTGACTAGTGGCGATGTTTTTGTTATGTGTTAAAAATTTTATTGTGTATATATGTAACTTTAATTAATGACTCACGTTAGGTACGTTTTTAATATTTATTAAGTGCAAGCACATTTTTCATATTAATTTTAGTTTGTCTTGATAAAGGAATAAAAATTGAAAGCTCGACTAGCAACAAACGGTGTGTGTAGTTATGTGTGTGTGTGTGTGTGTGTGTGTGTGTGTGTGTGTGTGTGAGCGTGCTGTGGGAGAGTGTTTTCTTGCGTGCGTACGTGTGTGTGTATAGAAGGTTCCTTTTTTGATCATCGCTAAAATGTGTGTTTGTGTGTGAGCGTGTGCGTGTGCGTGTTCGTATGCGTGTGCGTGTGCGTCTGCGTGTGCGTGTGAGTGTGTGTGTGCGTGTTCGTGTGCGTGTTCGTATTCGTGTGCGTGTGCGTGTTCGTGTGCGTGTGCGTGTGCGCGTGTGTGTGTGTGTGTGTGGGAGTGTGTGCGGGTGCGTGTGTGCGTGCGTGCGTGCGTGTGTGTGCGTGCGTGGATGTATGTTAGTAACCACGTTAATTCCAGAACGAGGACAATGCACTTAACATTTCGTATTTAAGCTTTATTTTATTTCTCCTGAAGGTGATTGGATTCAGAGTGGAATCCAGCCGCGAATAGGGGTGGTTTATTAAGGGCAGTTTTTGGTTTTATCAAATTTTTATGAAACGGGTCCATAGAAATACCTACATATAGCTCTTAAACATATCAATTGATTATGCTATATCCAATTTTTTGCAAGATGGAATTTAAGTGTTGGTAAAATTTTTTTCAATACCTGTATAACGATTAACTTTATAAGAAAATGTGAAGACATATTTTTTTAAAATAATTTAATTTCACATAACTTTTCTTTATAGAAAGTGTTTTAATACGAAGCGAAAATGTATTAAAGATTAGTTAAACGGAATTGTAAATGCCTAAAACTGTATTTATGTTCTTTTAATTTCCATTGTATGTTACAAGGTAGTGTGTTGCTTCACACCAGATATTTTAAATCTCTCATATAAAAAACGTAATACGCACATAAAATGCTTAATTACATTTAAGTTGGGTTCGTGTGTAGCTGTAGCAGAATGGTCTTTTGTATTCAGCGGTAGTTTACATTAATTATCTTCTGACGCATTTTCATGTTTGTGATATCTTTTTGACGTCTATGTTTAGTGTAGGTCTTTGTCATAAAAACAAGATAGCTGGTTTCATTAATAATTAATTAATTAATAATTAAAAGAAGAGTATACTTGTATGTTAAATGTTGTTAAAGGAATGATGACGATTGAAGTATGGTTGTCAAACATTTCATTTAAATTTCTAGAACTATACTAAAATGTGGCCTATTAGAGTCGTTTTGGACAAAATTATTCAGAAACCTAAATGCCGTACGTAGAGTAAAATTCGAACAATGTTATTAAAATGTTCCTTGTTAGACGTCATTACGTGAATTTTTGTTCAAAAAAGTGTGTATTCATAAATACATCTTATCTATAGTTACAATCGAATAAAATGTAATCTATTCTACACCTTTTGGACAAAATATATTCTGAAATATAGATTTTCAATTGCATGTCAGAATAAATTCTTGGACAAAAAAAATTGGCTGTTTAAAAATTTTTTGGACGGAATATGTTTATAAACATAGATATTTGAGTTTGCTTATTAAGTACTTGTACCAAGATATGTTTATTTAAAAGGTTTGAGATCTACTGGAAAATGACCAACTAAGCATTTTTGGACAAAGTTATTGATAAGTGTCAATATTGAGCAACAAATACGTCTGCCTAAAATAAATTAACTTTATTCAAATACCCTGTGGCCTCTAAAAACGGTACAACGGTGACATGGGAAAACGTACTGACGGGCAGAAGACAAAATGCTCATTTCTTTATTCTAACAAATGCAGTAAAAGGTAGGTAATATAATACGACCGCGCCTAGTTAAAGAGTGTCAAAGCCGCTTCTTTTCATTTTGATAAATTTAAATACCACTACGTTGAAAGGCAATCTCACCTTTTGGTTAACCAAATTTCATTAGTTGCCACAGCGTATTAAATCAAAAGTGTTTGATTTATAAACTATTTGAGTTTATATATAATTTAAATGTATATTCTTATTATAGTGTACTACTAATATTATTAATCTTAATTCACTGCAGCCGGAAATGGTTTCTGTTTAATCAATATTAAACAAGTTAGGTATAATTTTTATAAGCACGCAATGTAATAATACCGTAAAACTTTATATGCCACAACATAATTACTTTATATTTGTTGCAAACATATCACCTATTACCTTTTTTCGAAGAAACATTGTTTAGAAGCACGTATATTCTATGTGACGTATAAGGTGTACGTGCCAAACCAATTTTAATGTTCAATATCGTTATGGTATTGGTGTAGCTTTTAATACAGGCTTTACTGTCTGCAAGCGCTTATCGTTTATTTCTTGAGAAGGCGTGAGATGATCGGTATTGCTAGCACCGAGTGATCAGTGGTGTTAACCGTTGTTCAAATGGAGTATTACAATGCACAAAATCTCAATCATATGGCTACTCTAAAACGTATTAGGAAAAAAACGTACCACTGCTCAAATATGGAGAATCAGGAGAAAACACAACCGACACACACATCTTTGCAAGATGTAAAAGTTGCAGTGGAGTTCATCCGCTAGCCAGAAGCGGTATCCACAAAGCATTAGTAGCATTGGTTAACAATATTTTATCAGGATATCGTCAAATTTCTGATCACGTACCAGCAGCCCAATCAAGAAATACTTCGACTAGACTAGAGTAACCGAGAAACACAGAAGACCGGTTGGTATCATTTTTGAACGAATTTAATAGCTATTTCTTAACCTAGGGAGGAAAGTGGCCCCCCGTCAGACCCGAGAACAGCAATCGCGAAGAAGGAAGAGCCAAAGAAGTACTAAGGAATAACCGCTTAGTAGAAGGTAACTTTGGTCTTACTTTTGAACACACGTGTCATATCTGGAATAAGTCACCATACTACACGAGTAAACTAAGGTAAAAGTTGCAAGGAAAATGGCCTCCTACCATCGCTACCGAGCATGATAAGAAATCAAGTAGACCTGCAGGAAAGGAAAGGAAAGGTCACGTATTTCATTTCCTCCACAAGTGGGAGGACGGGCTGTTTGAGGTTTCCAAACTCCTTCAGCCACAATCATGGATTCCCAGCATAAATACATACATTATGTATACTGAGGGGGAAAATATTACCCCAGCATTCGCCTAAGTAGCCGAACATGGTGTCGAATGTGCAGTGACTATGCCGCTACATGTGTATGAAGAAAATCTCCTGAAAGAACCTCATGCAAGGTAGATGGTAACGGGAATCGACTCCATTAACTGATAACAGATTAACGAGTGTTATGTTTTAAAAGTTTTTGTATAGATTATTTTGTCTTAGTTTGCAATTAGTATAGGCAAAGGGCTGATTTACAATTTTCTAGTTTACTATTTTTTACAGAATGCCTATTATATTGCATTTTACCAATAGCAATAGCCACTGTTGCCAGCAGTGGTGAAGCTAAGTATCCCAGGTCGTTTGTCGTCGTTCTCCTCTCTTGAACTCGCGTCTTACGTCATTTCTTGTCCTGTCTTTTGTTTTATGTGCTGAGCACACAGCATTACCAAAGCCGCAATGTAAGGTGGAAATCTATCGTACCAAGAGATGAATGGTTGTGCGAGAGTCAATCACGAACGATGCCCTTCGGAAAACTGCCGACCTCCGATTGTATTTAGGCTTACTGGGGTAAGGGAGCACTGCTTCAGCCGACCGTATATTTCTGCTCGTCTCTTGGGAACAACATGAGTCACAAAATTCTAACCATACAGAGTGCCAGCTCTATAAATATGGAGGTGTCGGAAGGTCCACCTGTAAAACCAGCCAATAAGACCTCGTTGAAGTTGAAGTTTCGCATACAAGAAAGGAAAAGGCGGTACATCTACCCCGGTTCCTTCTTGTTAAGAAAGTTGAAGGAGATTTTTCAAAGTTTGGCCATTTTTAATTGCTAAAACTATGTTTGGTATAGTTGGAAATAGGAAGAGTATCAGAAAAAAGAGAAGGTTTGTTAGTAGAAACAATATCGAACCGCAATCAACAGGATATTATCATTAAACGCTTCGCTGATATGGAAGTCATAGTGTCGGCACACCAGACGCTAAATTACTCTAAAGGTGTTGTTTATTGTCCGGACTATTTAAACTGCAGTATAGAAGAAATAGAAGAAGGCCTGCAGAAAGAGAAAGTAATTGCGGTTAAACGTATAAAAACCCATAGAAATGGTCAATTGGTAGATACACCAAATCATATTTTAACGTTCGACGCACCTGTATTACCTCAAAAAGTTATAGGTACCCGCTTCGAGTCAGAGCAGTAATTCCTCCTCCGATGCGTTCAGTTTGGTCACACTGCATAACATGTACAGCAGAACAAATATGTGCATGTAAAAGTCGACAGACAGCCCATGTGAGGATCCAATCAAATGTTTGAACTGTGGAGGGCCTCATCTAGCACGCTCTAAAAACTGCACTACATATCAAAGGGAAATGGCAATACAAGAACTTAGAGTCACTAAGAAAATCTCGTACTTTAAAGGTAAAGAGGAACTGATGCTCTCGCCAGTAACTGCGCGTAAATCATTTTCACAAGTAGCAGCAAGCGTGGAATCTCAAACAAAAAGCTTAATAAGAGAAATTATCCCCGAATTAAAAGCTCTGATTTCAGACACAGTGAAACAAGAATTTAGACTATTTAGTCCGGAAAAGGTACACTTTACAAATGTAGATGCATAAAATTTGGAACAAGAGCCTAATTCTAGGTCTAAAAAAAGGGAACTATCGGTTACTCCATCAATAGGTGAAGATCCAGAACCTACCTTCATACACCCCTCTCATAGGGCACAAAGAAAAAAAAGGTTGGCAACTAGGAAGACCTAAGAAGCCATGTCAGGATAGTCAATCCTCAAACGAGAATTTGACAACTTGACGTAAACGTGATAGATTTCTGTGATATATTTCTGTGATATTTATGTGATATTGTTTGTCTTTTTTCGTATAAAGTTTGTCCTTTTTGAATTTATTTATTAACTTTTATTTATAGTTCTATTTATTTTATTGTATTATAATAACTAAAATCAAATCATCCATGGATACTATAATCCAATGGAACTGCAACGGGTGCCGAAAAAGTTCTGCAGAAATAAAGTTAATGTTGAAAGAATTTTCTCTATTAATAGTGGCGTTACAAGAAAGACATTTCAGGACAAATGACGAATTTGAATTACAGCGATATAGTTGCTGTCGTCATGATGTAGAACATGCCAGAAGAGCTTGTGGAGGTGTAGCTATCTTTATTCGCTAAGATTGCGCATTTAAGCAAATAACTCTAAATTCTCATTGCAAGCAGTTGCTGTGACAGTTGAATATCCTATTAACGTCACTGTATGCAACGTATACTTACCTGACGGTAACTGGTCGCGTCGAGACCTTGACGAGCTTATCAATCAATTGCGAGGACCTTTTTTATTGATAGGTGACTTTATCGTACACAGTCCGTTATGGGGCTCAACAAAACGTGGTGTTAAAGGGAAAATAGTGGAGCAGTTCCTGAATCAGGAAGAATTCACTCTGCTGAATAATGGTAGTCCCACATTTTTTAATTCTAGATCCAATGAACTTACCGCCGTTGATTTGTCTGTATGTACATTAAGAATAGCTTTAAACTATACGTGGACTACTGTCATGGATCTTCACGGAAGCGATCACTATCCCATACTTATACAGACAATCAAACAGAACATACCGCCACTACGTTTTAGTAAATGGCACCTAGAAAGGACAAATTGGGATGCATATAAGCAAAGTATTATGCCAATCAACAGAGAGTTGGATTTGGGGTCAATGGTGCAAGAATTTAGCAATTCGATCCTAAATGCTGCTCGAATATCTATTCCAAAGTCAAGTAACAAAATACGTAAAACTACCGTTCCCTGGTGGAATCCCAACATCAAGATAGCCATAAATGACAGGAAAACAGCTTTAAAAAATTGAAGTGTGGAACCCAACAATAGAATGGTATAATTTAAAAGGTTACGCGCTTTGGCGCGAAGGAAAATAAGAGAGGTACAGAAAAGGACCTGGGAGATCTTCGTTAATACTATTTCCTCAAATACACCACCTTCGTTGGTATGGAAAAAGATAAGAACAATCTCAGGGAAATTCAAGGACAGTACTCCACCAAAGTTACGAGAAGGGGATAAGATAATAACCGAACACTGCGAAGTTGCTGAAATGTTTGCCAAACACTACGAACAAATAAGTAGCACCAGCAGCTACCAACAAGATTTTGTTGAAAGCAAAAAACGAAGCGAAGAACCTCTCGACTTTTCTGAAAAGCATAAACAATCATATAATGGAAAAATAACGATGGCAGAGTTAATACATGAAATACAAGACCTTAAAAATACAGCAGCAGGTATAGATGATGTCTGTAATGCACTGCTAAAAAGCTTATCTCATGCAGCTCTACAAGATCTCTTATTTATTTTTAATGAAATATCGATAGAGGGTTACTATCCACAAAAGTGGAAAACCGCTATAATCGTTCCACTTCCAAAGATAGGTAAAGACACTCTAGAACCGGCCAACTACAGGCCAATATCCCTAACAAGTTATGTAGGCAAGATCCTTGAAAGGATAATTAACAAAAGGCTTGTCAATTTGTTAGAAGAGAACAACTGGATAAACTGTTTTCAAGGCGGGTTTCGTAAAAACTACTCTACAAACCATAACCTGGTAAACCGCTGTACAAGAATACAAGAAAGCTTTATTAATAGAGAGCATCTGACCGCTGTATTCTTTGACGTAGTGAAGGCGTACGATACGGTTTGGAGGTACTCTGTATTAAAAAAGGTACACGATTGGGGAATCAGGGGAAATATGGCGTACTTTATTAAATCTTTTTTAACTGAGAGACACTTTAAAGTGAGAATTGGTAGTAGTTTGTCGTCTACACACGTCTTAGAAAACGGGATTCCACAAGGTTCACCATTTAGTCTTACCCTATTTATTATCGCGGTGAACATTATTACATATACGTTAAACCCAGAAATCGGCCGCTGCTTGTATGTAGACGACATATCCATATACATGTCTTCTAAAAGAAACTACCCGGCAAACACACATATCCAAACAGGAATAAATCAAATCGTGCGCTAAGCGGAAGACGTAGGTTTTCGCATTTCTACAGAGAAAATCGTATGCATGCACTTTTGTCAGCTACGAATAACGCATTATCCACCAAACCTATTTCTAAAAGGCAAGTCAATACCATGTGTACAAAAACCAAAATTTTTAGGAATGGTGTTAGACGCAGGACTTACCTGGAAATACCACCTAGATGATTTAGAATTTAAAGCAAGAAGATCACTGAACGTTTTGAAATACTTAAGTAACACTAAATGGGGTGCAAATAGAGAAGTTTTATTCCGCTTATACAAAACATTGATTCTCTCCAGATTAGATTATGGGTGCATAATTTACAGATCGGCATGTAAAACTCGCTTAAATAAATTGGATGTCATACAAAATCTCGCACTAAGATACGCTACGAGGGCGTTTCCAACCAGCCCCACTAATAGTCTGTACGTCGAAGCAAGAGTACTGCCTTTAATGTTAAGGAGAATATGGCTATAGTGCATTTCACGAGTAATTAGACCTTTGCAATATGGCCGCTATTTAAATTTGTCACCAAATAAAGCGCGGGAGCACTCATTGGCGTAGTACCTTTTGTCATATAAAAAAAAGAGAAAAACTTATTTGAATAAATTTATTATTAATAAATTCGCCATCACCACGCTCACCTAGTATTATTATTATATACTATTTTAACTATTTTAATACAAATTTAAAAAAAATGAACAAGTATGTAGTAAATTATTTACAATTATTGCTTGTGCTTCTGTAGACTTTTTACGCATATATATGATCTACGCTGTAATAATAACAGTTAAAATATGACAATTAAGAAAATATTGTATAATCTTACCGAAGTTGCACTATAACTGGCAAATTTTCAATAAAGTTCTCGTCTTCAGTTAAAACAAAACTTTCTTCCATTTTAGTATAAAAACTACACAATCACTACAACCGTTACAAATTATTGTTTACAGTATAATGGCAAAATGGAAAATTGATTCCACATTTATAAGCAAAGCAAGTGGTCATTAATGATTTCTAATTCACATTATGCTAATGGAGTAATTTGCAGTTTCAACATTAATTACGATAGTAATTATAAATTAATAAATAATTTTCAGAAATTCTTAACAATAATTATATTTGTTTGGAACATTCTTTTATCTTAACCATGTTTATTTCTTACAATAATTAATTTAATTGAAAAATTTTCAATTTTACTAACCTAAGTTACCTCTCGCGTGATACGCTACTGAGTTGGCAAATAATATTTTAAGACGTTTGAAGGTCGTATTTGTTATTATATTTGTCTGTTGCTACTATAATGTTGTAGGAATGGATGGAAAATACGGTTCAGGGTAGCCAACTGATATATCCCTTTCATTACAATGTTACACTTATAGCATTTTAGTTATTTTATAATTGGATGTTGTTCATAGTGGAATGGCAGCCATATTATAGAGGACTAATTATTCGTGAAATCCACTTTACTATTACAGTATGCATCCAAAATACGGTGGACTGAAACCCACTTTAATTGTCAGCTGTTACATAAAGAACATAAACAAACAAAACGTAATGTACCAATATACTCGGCTATATCCAGTGCTTGCAAAAAGGCTAAAATAAACGACAACGAACTAGGGAACCTGGCGCAAATTAGTTTAAAAGTTAACTATTTGTGGCAAGACATGTGGGATAAAGAAAACCGTGGATTAAAACAACATGTTCCGAGTAGTAAGTGCTCGAAAGCGGTATACATTAATGTCACGAAAAGAAGGAATCGTACTAACACGCCTCAGAATAGAGCATATCAAATTAACACATTCCCATCTACTTACAAATACCCCTATCAACATGTGTAGTTCTTGTAAATGTTCAATAACGGTTAAAAACCTGCTAGTAGAATGCAATGACTTTAAAGAGTACAGACAAAGATATAACCTACTAGAAACAGTAGCAGAAGCATTATGCATTAAAAGAACTACGTTGAAGAAAGTATTTCAGTTTTTGTATGCATCAAACTTATTTGAAAAAATATAATCAATATAAGAACTGAGAAATTGAAGATGGAGCAGTAGACATTAAAAGTGTAACTAATGGCAATAACCTCGCAGTTGAGGCCATATCAAAAAAATAAAAAATAATAATAACAATAAATGTAAATACACATCACATGATATCACAGATTTGAATATGTTATATCACAAGATGAATGTAAAACATTGTTATGTAATACGTCAAAACTAAATCTAAAATATTACAGGTTTTACTTTTAATTATTTTTTTAATTAAATAAATTTGCATTCAATTTGGTAGGACATGTATAATTGTATTCGAATGTGATAATTGTATTTCTTGGTCAATTTTATGTGAGATTTCAAAAAGTGTGCTCTTTGGATACAACCTCGTCAAAATCATAGAAAGTGTAAATTATAAGCTAATTTTTTACAGAGACTTTACATTTTTTAAGCGAAAATTTTTTTACATTCTTTGGTAACAGGTTTTAAAAAAGAATTTCTAGAAATTTACAATTCTTTTCACTTCGTGTCATTCTTATTTAAGGAGGTCGTAAAAGAGAGTTGTAGAGAGTATTGTGCTTATGATTATTTGTGTCAGTTTCTGAACACACAATATTTTTCTTTGTGTATATTAAAATATGTAAAATGCACAGGTACGGAGATGTTAAAATATTTAGGTCTTTAAATGCTTGCCGACAATCTGGTCTGTAGTTTAGGTTACACAAAATACGTAGAACGTGTCTTTGTAATCTAATTAAATGTAACTATTCACTACTCCTACTCCAAGCGATGATACCGTATGATGTGTGATTGAAGTGTAAGAGTATCATGAGTTTCTGATTGTGGTAGATTTCGCAAAACAAAGGTATTTCTTGCTAGTTTGTTAGCTAACATTGTACATTGATGTAGTTTATGGTCAAATTTAATGCCTTAAAAAACGTACCGCTTTATCACTTTTTTGGAAATGACTTTTTTCAAGCGTATAATTTAATTTTTGTGTTTTACTTTTATTTAAACGTAAATTATTATTGTCAAACCAGGCCGCAGCATTCGCTAAAGCCGTATTCGATTGATATTTTAACTTGATTTGATCGTTCAGTGATAAAACATGGTGGTATCATCGTCGTAAGGTATCATTTCTGAGATGTTTGCGCTAAAAATATCATTTATGCAAATTAAGAACAATACCGGGCCCATAATTGAACCCTGTGGTACACCCATATTGATGTTATAACTTCATGAATAAGCCTCCAAGAAACGTGTGTGAAAGGTTTGAAAAGTGCTTTCAGCAGTCTTGGCCTTTACTATTATTTCAAAATCAATATTTTGAATATAATTATAAAAAGTTAGCATACCTGCTTTGGTTAAAGGGCAACAAGTTTTTAAGCGTACTTGATTGCGAGCTTGATTCTCCAGGTTCGGTATTACGTTGAAACTTATTGAAAAATGATCTCTTAAACAATCATCTAGCAATGAGTAGATAACATTATTAGTTAATGACTCAGATACAATGATACGATACAAGAGTGATTTTTATAGTCTCACAGATACAAGGATATTGACTGAACTTTATGATACATTTGAAACACTTTTAAACGTTGTGCGGTATTAAATTTTACCTTGGTCTTACTGGTAATAATCGATTAAAGTGATAACCATTTGTGAATAAAAAAACCCAGTCGAGTTTGGGTGTATTGACTGCGGTGTGTGTCTAAAATTACAGATATTGTTTTCATCAGAACCGCAGCGCACTGTTAGGTGACAAATGCCAAGGACCAACTTTAAGTTAAGAAAATATTAAAATGTTTGTACATTCGTCTTTAAATCGAATGTTATTAAATTGAATATCAACCTGTGTTATCAAAGAACCCAAAAGCGTACTTGAAGAAAAGTGTTAGCAGTTTTACTCATCACACCCTGAAGATAATCTGCTCATGCTTAGGCTGATTCCATAAGCCACTATTCCTCTGCTTCACACGCATTCGATAGATTACAGCTATTTGACGTAATAAGAACGCTACAAGAAAATAATATCCATCGGAGAAACCATAAAGGTAAAAAAGGAGCTGAACAGTAACAATAAAACAAGAATTAAAACGAATAACAAAATAACTGAAGAAGTACCCATATCAATAAGCATAAGACGGGGAGGAGCCTTACTTCGATACCTTTCAATGCTGCTTTGGACCAAATCGTTAAAGCCGTCGAAGGGATGAGAAGAGGATACAAAATGGGAAACAGTAGGTTCAAGATACTATTCTACGCAGTTATTGCAGTAGAAAAAGAAGACTACTTACAACGCATGCTGTTCAAATTTAAAATGTCAGCCGAACAACTTAACCTGATAATATCAATAGAAAAAACAAAGTCTATGGTAATATCCAAAGAACCAATACGGTGTAAACTGGCCATATACCACAAAACAATATCACAAGTCATGAGCTTTAAATACTTAGAAGTGGAGACATCCAGCAGCAGACACATCAATCAAGAGACTAGAATACAATCAAACAAAGCTTCAGCAGCCTCTAGATGTTTTTGCGACATAATATGGCAGAATAAATATATGGCCATTGAAAATAGAGTACGTACATACAAAACGTGTGTAAAGCCAACATTGACATATGCAGCGGAAACACAAGCTAAGACAGCAAAATCCAAGCAGACCATGGAATGGTTCGAAATGAGAAGGTTAAGAACTATTGCTAGACTCACCCTTCGAGATGAAACCATCAGGGAAATATGCGATATCTAAGACATTGTTAGATGGGCGAGAACAAGACGAAGCCACTGGGAAGATCACGTTGACAGAATGGGGGAGGAACGGTTAGCAAAATGGGCGAAAACACCAAAACCTAACGCAAAACGACCAGTAGGACGACCGCCCAAACTATGGAAGGACTGTTGGATATCAGTATCCCAAGACCAGTAAGAAATCACCCCCAACTAATATGAAGTAAATGGAATCAACAGGATGCCATCCTATCGCACCAAGAAGAAGTTGTTCATCCACCCCAATTTCACGGCTACGTTTCGTGATTCCAGTGCAAACTTGGGAATATGAGCTAGACAACTTATAAACTCTAGATTCTGACAGTAGGTTTAAATCATCTTTAGGTTACCTTAAATGTCCTTCAATTTTACTTGCAGGTTTCAAAATATGTAGTATACCATGATTATTTAGGAATTTTGCAATTCTGGCCAATAGTGTTACCTATCTTTCCAAAATACAGGATCACAAATTCGCTTAGCTCGATCCATTAAAAAATTCATTTAGTGCTCGCCCACACGTTTAATTTTTGGGGATATTGTGTTTTTTGTTCGTGATACCATTGAGGATTTGCGGGTGCCCAATATCTACAATTTTGTCTGTTCACTATGCCATCCAAATAGAATGATGCCTCATCTGAAAATAATATCTTTCTTAACATTCCAAGATTCTCGTGTAACATATTCATCATAGTTTCACAGAACTTCATTCATTCATTCAATTCTTGCAGTAAACTGATTTTATACAGGTGCCACTTTTGTTTTCAAGTGATTTACCCCCGATTTTTGACTAATTTTTAAGGATACTACGTATAAAAAAGTCAGATCTTCTATAGTCATGATAACATAAAATTGAAATTCTGTTTGTATTGTTCAAAATTAGTTTGTACCAAAATTTTCTTATGAAAGAAGGTTAAAATTTTATAGTCATTTAGACAATCGCATCGGCTATTAAAATAACAAATAAAAATTGGGAATTGTTATTTAAAAAAGTTGACAGTGACATCATTATTCTTAGATGGATCACCCTCTATATTTCATTATGGAACCAGTAAATGTGCAATTAAAAATAAAAGTTGTGGTTTTTTTGGAAGAAATTCAGAGTTAATTAGTTCCTTTTTTGTATCTTCAGGAATAGAACACGTTTTAATACGTTACTTAGTTTTCACAATAAACTTCCAAGCAAAATGTGATAATTCTCAATAACACTGGTATTTCTAATAGTTATTCGGTTTAGTAATATCGTTCATATTTAAAATAACAGTTGTCTTGCCCTGTATCTGATGTTAAATATTATTACATTGTCATTATGTATCCAACAAAGCACACCGTTAATAAAAAGATAAATTACAATTTTTAGCAGTTTCATATCTAACTACATTTGCAACGTCAAAAAATAAGGATTTAGAAGAATTGTCAACACTGGAAATTATGTCTTCAAATGGTATTACCCTTGGTGTTACCGAAAACTTTTTATTTTTCGAAAGTGCTGTGATAGTATCATCAGAATAGCATGATTAGTATATAACTGTTATTTTATTATTAATAGATGGTTTAATATTTATTTATTAGGTAATTAAGTTATGTTAAATTTGTTTTTTGATTGGAGCATCTTCCATAGTTAGCCTTCGTTCGTAGAGTCTTCCGAATGTCATTTTTTAGACGGTTTAATAATATTTTTATATATTTACAATACCGTAGAACGATTGCAACTGGGAGGTTTTAACCCAGCACAATGTAAAAAGTATGACCCAGTAGCTGCGAAGTGATTAGAGCAGTTTGAATAGGTGATAAGAAGGTTTACTATTTGCACGGTACTGGTACTTGGTAAGAGTAAGCCTTTTTAATAGTAATAGTAGAAGCCATGAATTTTTGGGTAGCTTGAACCTTTATCTAAAAAAAATGTATACTTGTTTAATATCCATAAAATGAACTATTTTCGAGAAAAAAGCCAATAAACGTATTAATGTTTCATAATTAATAAATTATTAAAAACAAATTAAGCCAGTGTTTTTTCGAATTTTTACAAGAAAACACTCTTTTAATAATAAATTAGGAAAACCAAATTAAACATATTAATTATTTAAAAAATGTTGTAAACTTAAGTGAGTTTACTGACCCACGAGGTATAATTTTATTTCTTGTTCATTTTATTTATCTTTACTCAAAAAAACCTATGCCAAACGTTCCTATGATACGAAATAAATAAATAACCTGCATTTTAGAACTTGACATCTGTCACATCGCTGATACCTTGATCGACATTAATTTACTTTAAATTTACTGATTTTTGGATTTCGTGGTGATTTGAATTGAAAACTTATTCGAAATATGGAATTCACTTTTATTGAATATGGAGATATGCATCTCATGTATGGTCTTGCCTCTTGAAATGCTTTGGAAGCAATACGATTATATCACGAGAGTTTTCCTAATCGTACTATTCCAAATCAGAAGACATTTCAACGAGTTGATCAACGTCTAAAAGAGAATGGTGAGTGATTTCGGTTACTAACGTAATAATATTGACTTTCTTTATAACTTTAGGAATGTTTAATGTACTGATGCTGGTCTGACAAGAACAGTGTGTATGGTGGAATTAGAGGAAAATATTTTGAATGCTGTAGATGGCACTCCTTCAACGAGCACTCGCAAATTAGCCGCACAATTTAATAAGCCGAAGACAATAATTCATTAAGTTCTTCAAGAACAGCTGTTATACCCATATCATTTGCAAAAAGTGCATGAATTGATTCCTGCGATTTTCCTCGTAGAATACAGTACGCAAACTGGCTATTGAATCAGCAACGAAATAATAAAAATTTCATTAGCACTACTCTTTTTAGAGATGAAGCAGCTTTTACCAAAATTTGTATCACAAATTTACACAACTCACACGTATGGGCTGATGAAAATCCTCATGCAACTATTGTTTCGCATCATCAACATCAGTTTCAATCAATTAATATCTGGACAGGAGTCATTGGCAATTTTTTGATTGGACCATTTGTATTACCGGCGCGATTGAATGGACAACTTTATTTGGAGTTCCTCCAGAAAGCCTTTACAGATTTAATAGAGCATTTACCTCTTGAAACCCGCCGAAACATGTACTTTATGCACGATACGGCACCACCTCATTTTAGCGCTGCTGTGCGGGAACACTTAAATAACGTCTATCCAAACCGTTGGATAGGTAGAGGTGGACCTATCCCCTGGCCTCCTAGATCTCCTGACCTGACGCCTTTGGATTTTTACCTGTGGGGACACCTCAAAACCTTGGTGTATTCCTGTCCGGTTGATACTAGGGAGGAGCTTCTACAGAGAATCACGTTTCATTGTGATATGCTAAGGAACAATGTGGGGTTATTGTGGCTGGTACAGCAGTCCTCAATTCGTTGTGCTCGCGAGTGTATCGGACTTCACGGAGTCCATTTATGCAGTTTTTAATTAAATGAAAATGAAACATAAATTCGTTTATTTTTTTTTCTCGAAAATAGTTAATTTTATCGATATTAAAGAAGTATACCTTTTTTTTTATAGAAAGGTTTAAACTACCCAAAAATATTTTTTTAGATCTTTATAATACAGGGTGTTAAAAATTTAGACGTTAAGGTGTACTACTTAGTCCATCCCTGGTAAATTAAACAAGCTAAATATGTTTCAAGGATACTATTTTAAGAGGCCCTTACTAGTGGCCCTCATACTGAATTTTTATTAAAAATTATGTCAAGTACTTTAAAAGTTATTCAAGAAAAACTTATTTCTAGCGGCGTCCTTTAGGGGCTTACATCTCCGTAGAGAGGGTCTGGAGGGAAAAAATGTATAGGAACTTGTCATGTTATTTTTTCGTCTTCTATCTAAATCCCAAAGATGTCCCACATTTTTCCGGAAAACCTGTATAAAGACACATGAATTAAAACAAGAAATTAAGAATCTAGTAAATAAAATTCATAAACATATAGAAAAAGAAATTAAATTTTAAGTTGCCCAAATATTTTTTTTACAAAGTAAAACAAAAATGGTTGTAAACAGTTGATTTCTACCACGATATTATTTATATATTAATTTAGAAAACAGTAAAAAGCAGTAACACATCAAAGTAATTTGTTATTTATAAACATTATTGTTTACCCAACGCAACGGTTATAAGTAAAACTAAATGAAACGTAGACCGTTGAGCTCAGGGGTTACGTGATATGTACTAAAATGCTAGTAATTTTACCTTAAATCGATCTCTATGTGAAAATGTCTGAATTTAAAGCTAATAATAGAGAAAAATAAATGCTCGTTTTTACCCTAAATGAAAGATACCTACAAATAAAGTAGAATTTACATTAAAGTTCTTAATACCTAATTCGAACTGACCTGAAGACATTAATGGCAGTTACAAGTTCAGCGCTACAAGAGTCTCTGATATACTTTGTCAATGTAAACTGACAAAGTAAGTAAACTATAGTTAACAGTTATTATGTACAAGTTAAACACATATATGGATATAGAATATATAAGTAAATTTTATTGGCCACATCCATTTCCGTTTTTTGCACTGAGCGAGTGATAGAACTTCATTTCCGTTTGTATCGCGTTAGGAAGCGTCTCATAGGTTGAGTCTATTCCCTGGGCAAACTACACAATTACCTTGTATTGTATTTTTGTATTAATTCATTCATTAAATCTTTGTGGTGAAACCATACATGGTTTGTTGTTGTTGTAGATGTTAATGTTGCCGTACCTTAATGTTACCTTATCGTAAAGAAATAAGTTTTTGCAAAGTTAAGTTATACACCATCTGGTATTTTTCTGCAGGAAGATCGTTAGATATTCTATATTACATTATATGTTATTAAATGCTCATAACGTAAGTACATATTCTCTTTGTGAAAATTACATTATTAACTGGAGAAATTAGATACATGCTTTTACAAACATTAAAGATAGCTCTAATAACATTCAGTAAAGTTGAATACGGTGTAAATAAAACCAAAAGACACAATTTCATTTGTTCAGTTTCTCATAATATAACTACAGGAGTGCACCCCCTTCACTATTTTTATTTGCTGGCATAGATCATAAATTTTTGTTACTACATTAAACTTATTCAATTTCTATATTCACTTTAATTCTACCTAAAGATCGGTTATATTTTATGTATAGCGTAAAGTCATTCTAAAAATTAGTTTTGCTAGCGTAAATCTTTGCGAAAGGTAAATAGAATTCCATGTGCATTTACGCTAAGTTAACCAGTAGATATTATTTTTATTTATAGAATATACTAATAAATACTGCTCTTTAGTAAACTTACATATGATGTTAAAGTACAATTTTCTCGTTTTTTGAATTATAAGTTGCGTCTGACAACCTATGCGTATCTAGTTTATAGCTGTCGGTAGATCTCTGGAATCCCTGATAGCATGTTGATAAAATGGGTCTCAATTTACAGTAACTATTTTAATTTATATCCCCAATAAGCTAAGGTGTGGTGCAAAATTACCTTTTATGTATGTTGATATTACTGTATCCTAATAATATTTTTAATTCTTGTTTTAACGTAACAAATTTGAAGTGCAGCCGAACAATTTTAATTGTTTGAAGTGGCTATTTGGAGAATGGTATATGTTATAAGTTGGCTTTCGAGCGAAAAATTTTATTGTTTACACGCTACCTTCGTCTACATGTACAGGGTGTCCCAAATTGGATAGTTTTGCAAGGTATCTCGAAAACTAGAAGAGTTAGAAAAAAAGTAGTTAAGATGTCATGACTTATTTTTTGATTAAACTAACCACGGTTCAATCAGATCTTCAGTAGGTTGTTGCTACAGGGCGATTTTCGAAAATTGCCAAAAACTTTCTCTTCAAATATCTTTTTTATTTTAATAAATATCAAAAAAATGTAGAGGGACTTTTGATAGACAAACCAAAAGAGAGTCCAGTGCAGTGCACTATATTTTCTTAAAGGGTCCAGGTAAGTAGATATGACAAACTTATGTTTTTTTTAATGGGACACCCTGTATATTTTGGGTCAGTTCGTTTCCATTTTTTAATACTCTTTCACCTAATATAACATATAACAGATATATTTCTTATAGTTTATGCTACAGGGTAAATTATGTGTCGCATATATCAATAATGTCGTTTATAAATAGAACACTCTGTAAGTTTTATTATAATGTTGTTTATAATTTATTTTATTTAGTAAACAAAATATTAATGAACGGTATTTTTGCTATACGGTGGTCAAAAGAATTGAACTGTATTATTTTATCACACAATTCATAATAAATAATAATAATAAGTAATAAAATACTTATCTTTTTTTGGGTTTTTTAATGGTGTACTTTAAATTATACAATCTAAACGTTTCGATAACACTTACAGTTATCTTCGTCAGTAGTAATGTTTGTTAAAAATTGTTAAAGATGTAGTAAACAATTTTGTCAAATTTGAAAAATTAAAACATGATAAGTAAGTTTATATTTAATTATTTTTATTTACAATTTTTAAGTTAATAATGTTAGTTGCATAAGTCCATGTAATCGTTTAATTATAATTATTGTTTTTGTTGAATCCCTAATATACGCATTCAATAAATAACCTAAAATAAGTATATTTAGGGTCTGCCATAAATAAATGTAATACGTATCAAGTAGCCCTGGATACTGTCACCATCAAATCTTAACAAAGAAGACAAATGAATAATTTTTAAGTGTCAAAATTTGATAATCGCAATAAGTCGCTATCAATAACATTAAATATGAATTTTGAGAATTTCGAAAAATACTACATGTTCGTAGCCTACATCGAGAGCGGAAAAAACGCAAATGCTACGTCTGAATTGTATTTCCAAAGATACCCTGAAAGAAGACAACCGGAAGTAAGAACTTTTAAAAGGCTTAATGACAATCTACGAGAACATGGATGTTTCAATAAACCTCGGAATAATTATAACAGAAACAACGAAGAGAAAGAGATAAATACTTTGGGGTACGTACATGCTAAACATAAGACGTCTTTAAGGGAAATTGAAAAGGAAATAGGTGTTGTAAGAACTACGGCAGGAAGGATTTTAAAAAAGCATAAGTTTAAACCTTATCGGACATCTGCCCGACAATTATTGCGTCCAACCGATAACCAACAAAGAATTCAGTTCGCTGAGTGCTATATTGGCAAATGCAACGTAAATCCCACTTTTTATTCCAACATAATATGGAGTGATGAAGCCCGCATTACTAGTGCGGAAATATTTAACCTTTCGGAACTCACGCCTCGTCTGACAGTCCGAGCAATACTGAAAAACCGGTTAATTTTATAGTGAGGTGAGAACGAGGCCGTCGCATTCGTGTAGCTTCCTAATTCTCAGTCAGTTACAGTGTGGTCAACGGATGTAGTGGTACGTTCTACGATTTTTGGAAAAATATCGATTTCGGTCTGCGAGACGAGGCGCCAGTGCTAACGGTACTTAAATGCAAGTAGAGTTATTTTTTAAATTTTAATTAATCCAGACATTTGTTGATGTTTTTGAAGTGGGTAAGTGTATTTGTCATCCATATTTTACAACTAGATATTGAATGTAGCGGTCTTTACAGAAAAAATGGATTATGAAAAAGATCAGTGACGATTACAGTAATTATTAGATGAAGAAGGGTATCTGTCAGATACAATTTATGATGATCAATCTGAAAGTGATAATGAATATAATATCGAGGAGCATTAGATTCAGACTCAAATTCAGAGCAAGATGGCGACGACATTGAGGACGAAGCACCGCGCCGAGAAATAAAAGAGAACCTTCATTTACTGCTAAAGATGGAATGGAGTGGAGAAAACATTTTACAAGGTCAAGTTACAAGGTCAGAACTCATCAAGCCAATATAGTGGTTCACCTTCCTGGAGTAAAACCCCGTGCAAAATCTGCAAAACTGCTGAAGAATGCTGAGTCTCTTTTTTCAACAGAAATGTTGAACATTATTGTTGAAAGTACCAATAAATATATCGATAATTGTTGACAAAACTACAAAAGGGAACGATCTGCTAGACCCACAGACATTATTGAAATAAAAGCGCTTATTTGACTTTTATATATGATTGGAGGACTCAAAAGCAGTCGTCTGAATGTAAAGGAAATCTGGGATAGACATTCGTAGGATTGAAAGATTCCGGCTAACGATGTCAAGAGAATGTTTTCTTTCTTCTACGATGTTTGCGTTTCGACGATTTTAACACAAGAATAGAAAGAAGAGAAATCGATAAATTGGCACCGATACGGGAAATATTTGAATTATTTGTAAAATTGTAAAACTCATACACTTTGAGCGAATTCCACAATTGATGAGCAATTACTGGCCTTTAGAGGAAGATGTAGTTTTAAGCATTTTCACCTAAAACCAAACAAATATGGCATCAAAGTCTTTGCGCTTGTAGATGCTAAGACATGTATACATCAAATTTGAGATTTACCTAGGCCAACAACCGGATGGTCCGTATCGTATGGAAAATAGTTCTTCAAATCGTGGAACATCTAATAGCTCCTATTTCGAAAACGGATCGAAACATTACATGCGACAATTGGTTCACTACCTTTCCATTACTGACAAAACTTGTGAAGGATCATAAATTAACATATGTTGGGACTGTCCGCAAAAACAGAAAGGGTCTTCCAAGTGAATTCAAAAATACTAAAGGTCGTGTAGTAGGGTCTAGCATGTTTGGGTTTCGAGACGAGATGGTACTAGTTTCATATGTTCCAAGGAAGGGAAAAAATGTCCTCGCAGTTTCTAGTATGCATGATGATGATGCCATCGATCCAAGCACAGGAGAACAAACAAAGCCGGAAATAATAACATTCTACAATGCTACGAAATGGGGTAGATACAGTAGATAAACTTTTGAAACATACAACGTGGCAAGAAATACAAGAAGATGGCCAATGGTCATATTTTATTCCCTCCTCAATATAGCAGGAATAAATTCTCAAATAATTTATAATGGGAATAACATACCAAAAGACGGGGATAAAATCAGAAGCTATATTTAAGACAGCTTTCATTATCCCTTACAGAAGAGCATTTAAAACGAAGAGCCTCTCTTACAAACATACCACCTGCAGTAAGGCAGAGAAGACAAGAAGTTGCAGGAACATCTTCGTCATGTGCAACAACAGAAGATTTTCCACCAGGCACTAGAAAACGGTGTTATAAATGTCCCAAAGAGAGAAGAAGCAGATACTTTTGTAAATTATGCAAAAAGTTTATTTGTTTATCTCACGCAGAATTTTTATGCTCTACCTGTACAACTTCGGTAGTATAGATTTTAATTACTTGTATAGTACTACCGTACTATTTTTTTTATACAGCGTTTATTTACTTTTAAATGAAATGTATATAAAAAAGCCACGTTGGCTAACTAGTAGAACTGAATTACTTATTTTGAAGTACTGTTTTGGTTTTTTATTTTTTACCTATAAAGCATTGTTTGGTTATTTGTTTATTTTTAAATTAAACATATATAAAAAAAGCCACGTTGTTAGTAACTAATAGAACTTAATTACTTTGTTATAGTATCACCGTTTTGACTTTTTATTGACTTTACAAACAATCGTTTATTTATTTTTCAATTAAATATATATATACAAAACCATTATTGTTAAAAAAAAACTAATTTTCCTATCCGGGCCTGACAGACGAAGCGCCAGTGTTCGTGTTCCACTGAAGGGCGCCAGTTCCGAAAGGTTAATAGCCATAACGAATTATATTGGAACGATATAAATCCCCATTTAGTGCGGGGTATAAGGAGGCAAGGAAGATTTGGGTTTAATGTTAGTTGTTTTCTTAACCACAACAAACTGGTATATTGTATATTTGAAGACACACTTACGGCTGTTGGGTATGTGGATATTTTGGACACAAATTTAACTGAAATACTTGAGGACGAGGTGTTAGCTGAGAGGGACACGTTCTGGTTTCAACAAGATGGAGCTCCTAGCCACAATTCTTTAATTGTAAGAGATTATTTAAATGAGAAATTTCCTAATCAATGGATTGGAACCAATGGACCGGCAAGGTGGCCTCCACGTTCGCCAGAGGTTAACTCTCTTGATTTTTTCGTGTGGGGATTTTAAAAAAATAAAATTCATAAGAATGATTTTAATAACAAAGAAGATTTACTACATTGTATTCAAGAGGCATTTAGAAAAATAAAACCTATTCAAATACTGAATACTGTAAGATCTGTACGTAAAAGATGCCAACTGGTCATCTGAGAAAATGGAGGACATTTTGAACATTTATTGTAGTTTTTATATTTGGGCAAGAAAATTTAATTAATTTTTTTTTTTATTTTGCAATTGTTGTGTTATTTTTAATGTATTTGTAAGTCTTTGTTTAACCGAGATTATGTATTTCCTTATTTACTTCAAAATTGTTACTAACTTCCTTTATGTTTATTATTTTAACACATACCTACCTATCTTTGAGCGATAAAATCATACAGTTATTCATATTTCATTTATTTACTATATAAAATAAATTATAAACAACATTATAATAAAACTTACAAAGTGTTCTATTTATAACCGACATTATTGATATATGCGACACATGATTTACCCTGTAGCATAAACTATAAGAAATATGTCTGTCATATGTTATATTAGGTGAAAGAGGATTAAAAATGGAAACGAACTGATCCAAAATATACAGGGTGTCCCATAAAAAAAACATAAGTTTATGTCATATCTACTTACCTGACCCTTTAAAAAAATATAGTGCACTGCACTGGACTCTCTTTTGGATTGTCTATCGAAAGTCCCTCTACATTTTTTTGATATTTATTAAAATAAAAAAGATATTTGAAGAGACAGATTTTGGCAATTTTCGAAAATACCACTGTAGCTTGAGAATGCAACAACCTACTGAAGATCTGATTGAATCATGGTTCGTTTAATCAAAAAATAGGTCATGACATCTTAACTACTGTTTATCTAACTCTTCTAGTTTTCGAGATACCTTGCAAAACTATCCAATTTGGGACACCCTGTACACCTATAGAACACCCACACAAACACTAGCGGATAAGATAACGCGGGCAGATTGATGTCCATCTTCTTTTTCTATTGCCGGATTGAATGATTGTTTGTTTATGTTCTGTATGTTCCCATACCATTCACTAATCTACAACTTTACATCGAAACAATTACTTGTCATTTCCGATAAAGTGCAGAATATTGTCGTACTGAAAACGAGAAACCAGACTAGAATACGATCATTAATTTATGACATAAAGATCCTGATTTTAGAAATTTGTAATATAAAAGTGTAATTTTCCGTGTCATTCATTTTACTTCTATTACCAAGTGTTGATCCAGAATCCTAACAAATGTGCAATTCACTCTACGAGAAGTTAAGACATAAAGGGCGTAGTTTTATTTTCAGCGTCAGACCTGACGTGAATCTGTAACCTATTTACTTAAAATAATCTCTATTGAAGGTTTAAACCCCTTGTTGTATTTATTAACCAATAATACATTCATCCTGTTTAATGTTACATACAAGATCCATCACCAGTGATTTTTTAACTACCCCCATAGATCGAGAATGGTCTCAAACCACGATTTATTACCTGTACAAATAGTTCGGCATAAATAATTAAATATGAAAACCACGCATAATCTCGACAGCAAACATAAAACATTCTCTTTCTGATAACGTCCATCAGTCTTACCCTTATTATTTACCTCTCTACTTCAGGCAACAATGGCAGTCGTTAGCAAAACTAACCACCCATTTTGTGTTCGCTATATAACCTTACATATTTTTTAATCTGTCTATCTTGTATGAGGTTTTTTCAGGGGGTTTTCTGATACACATGTAGCGGCATGGTCACTGCGTATATACACACCACGTGCGGCTACTTAGGCGAATGCTGGGGTAGTATTTTCCCCCACAGAACCCTAATTCCGTTGTTTCCGATCATATCCTGACCACACCCATCTTTAATCCCACCATGCATATATACGTAATGTACGTATGTATGTTGGGAAACCATGATTGTGGCTGAAGGAGCTGGGAAAGCTCGAGCAGCCCGACCTCTCCCTTGGAGAGGGAACGAAATACGTGGTCTTTTCCTTTTTTAATCAGTTTATTTCAATTTTAGTAAATTAACTAGATACTAACTAGAAAGCTTCCTCTGCTAACTAAATAAGTAAATGCAGTATTATTATAATCAAATAGGTAAAATAAGATACGTAAACATTCGGTTAAACTTGAGAATATCGATTCAAGATTTAAGATTCAAAACAGTTTATTAATTATTGTTACAATTCATTATATGGCATTTTATATTTTCAGCCGACTATTCAGGCGAGGTAGCCTCTTCAGTCGTTTGATTACATGATTTTATTAGATAATACACTTCATTTTTTGTGAGTTTACAACACGTTATCACTTTAGTGTGCAAAAAAAAAACATAATTAATTTGATATTTTACGTTACTTCAAGTTGATTTAGATTTCATTTACTTCAAGAGGTTCGTTTAGGGCGGAACTTGTGGGTGGGATCCCGGACGTCGGTATAGCTTCTTGTGCGTGTTACCAGTAATTATAAAAAGAAGACTATTAATATTATTGTTTGTGTGTTGAATTGCATCATGTTGAATACGTGATGTTTTAATGTGTAATTTTGTGTAACGTGTGGTAAATTGTGTGAATATGCCCGATGCCTCGACTTCGATCGTGATGCGTAGGCGAACCACGTGCTCCGCCTGTCGGATCTTCTTACGATCCTCTTCGGTTGGTAACTGGACCAGTAGAAGCGGGAGCGTTATTCTTTGTTTCTTCACTCTAAGAAGTTACGTCAACATCATGGTCTTTTAGGTCCGAGCAAACTTCGGCCTCGGAAATTTCTACGGATATTCTCCGTAGAACAACCTTGAACGAACGTTCACTCTGCCTTACAGGCATGGTACGGTATACCATGCCTATACTTGTACATACTGTTACGGTAAAAATGTTCACTAGGACAAGGTAAAAGATAAACCTGGTTTTTGCACGGCTAGCTCGGCGTGCGGGTGAGGGTCTATTGGGACAAAGCAGTCTCGTCTCCGTAGTTTACGCTATCTATCAAAGCCGAATTCGGGAAAATGACACAATAGGTTCCAGTAGGCGCCAGGATATTCTAAAAGAACATACCAGGGTGTTTTAAAATGCGAATTAAACGACGGTACGTAGTGGTCCGAATACCCAACTTACCACACTTACCAAATCGTAACGCTCGTAGCTCCAGGCCTCCGCAATACTGCTTCACCTGAAAAACTTCAACTTCTGCAGCTTAATCTGATCAACTTACCCCCGTGCAGCAATATTCAAATTCAATACAAATCTCTAATGTTCCCCTTACGTTAAGTTACTAATCTCCCTTAAACCAATTCAAAATAACACATACTAAACTGACTTCAATTCAGTTACAACTCTTTTCTAAACTTGTAATTACGTTACGTTAACTTAATCTGGCAACAAAACAAAACAAAAGAAACCAAAACTCCAGCTTCTCTTAATAGAACTCGGCGACGCTTTTCTATTTGAGCCTTTGTCAAGGCTAAATATTAAAATAATTACTCCAAAATAGTAACTAAGATAAACATCTATTAATTCAAAATAATTAAATAAAACAATTAAAATTTAAACATGTCAATTTGGATATATTGGTAATCGTATCTTCTTAACTTTTATCTCATTGAATTCTGGCCAGTAGCAAAACTATCTTAAGCTAAATTGCATTCAAAGAAATTCTATAAACTTGAATTACGTTAACAAAATGAAACACTAAATTAAAAAAAAAATTGCTTCCAACAGGCTCCTTCGTTAACACACATTACATAAAATATTTCATATAAAACACAATCAAATTTTATTCTCAAAAGTCACAAGATCAACAAACAGAACATAAATTACATTACCTAGGTCACACAGGCAAATAGGAGATGATCCTAGTTCGGCGAAAGCGTCGTGTACGACTCGTGCAGCCCACGGTGTTACTGCTTGTCGACGACACGAAGCTGCCTTACTCCAGGTCTCTATCACGTATTCAACTTGCTTTTTAAATTAATTTCCAATAATGCCTCGTAATTTATTGCAGCAGCATTAACTAGCTTAAATCACTTTAATAATTTCTTTTAACTCGAGGTTGTCAAGGTTCGACAAACAAAAGAAAACACTCAACAAATCGTTTTGCACAGCTTATATTAATAGGTTTAATTACGAACAGAACAATCCTAAACAGTATGTGTGTGGTTGGGCGATCGTTCACTACGTTCACTTAAAACTTAGGAAAGGGGTTCTCTAATTATATCTCGTTACTAACGAAAATTCAATAGTCATCAGGTTCGCACTACAAAAAAACACGAACCAAATTTCTATCATAAACGCACTCGAAGATGCCGTTCTTCTCCAATAAACTAACTTAAAGAGCGAGCTCGGTTGAAATGTTACTTCACAAAAAATATCCCAAACTTGGTTATAATCGACTAATCTTTCAAGTCTTCAACGCTCCTTAACTAAATTTCACTAGGAGCTCGCACAATGATGAAACCCCAATTCGGCTACTTCGAACGACTTCACCCACACGCACGACTTCACTCGTCAAAAGCTTAGGACAGAGTCCCTTCCATTCAAAATTACTTTCTTGCCATATTAAAAAAACGTTCCCCTCCATACAAATTCATTCAAACAAACCAATCAACCATTTTAATTTTAAAATTTCTACCCCCCTAAATTTACGATGAGATCTCGACTTAAGGCACAGAAACTGCCACGTTTGCATTTTCCTTCGACCCGATACAGAAATGTTATTGCAAAGGTACAACCAATCGCCCACCCATATCACTTACTTGGATGAAAACCAAAATTCCGACTCTCCAATTGTTCCTCTACACGAATGTGACAGTACGGCACCAGTGCGATAACAACGCTTCTTTGTAATGAAACAAAGATTGTACTTAAAATTCCAAAAAACTACACTGACTTTTATTAATGAAATTACGTAACTACACCAAAAAAAAACGAAATTCCTTAATGCACATTACACATTCCTAAAATTCCTTCACATACAGCGTGACCCATTCAAGCAAAACATTCATTATCTACGGTAAGCTCTTACACACACACAAAAATATATACGGAATCTAACTAAGTGAATAAAATTACAAACAGAATTACCCAATACGTATACAGGGTGTTCAAAATACCCTGACAATACCATATTAGCCTGTCACGGTCATTGGCAGTGGCAAGCTTTTATCATGTATTCCCCGGCGATTGCCTTCACACGTGTGAAGGCGATCCCTCGGTGATCTTATTTGCCGGAGAAGGTAACCTAGTTATCTTTCTCATGAAGGATTACCGGTGGCACCTTCTCCCTGGCGGGGTGAAACTTTCCGACGTCCTGGTGGTCCCTGATGTCAACAAGGACTTTGAATGCGTTGACTGCAGTTGTGTGCGTGGTCGGGCGGTCTCTTGATGGTTTCTTCGGCTTATTTTTCTGTAGCTGGAAGCCGTCGGATGGTGGCGACTTTTCTGCTGTTTCGTCGGTCTGTATTGCTGCTGGAAGCGGTGTAGCAGCAACCTCTTCTTTCATTTTCTTAACTTCTTTTTTTTCTTCCTCTTGCTCTTCTTTCTCGTCTTTTCCGAAGGAGGGAACGGGAAGGAACTGGAATGGCTCATAAAACGGCACAACGTCATCGAGGAGGGGGGTCCATCCTAGCGGCGGGCACATGTAACTCCGAAGAGTGTACGGGTGTCGTCGCTGTGACGGCGGTTCTTTATCCGGTATCGCAAAAACTACGCGGGTAGAACAACGTAACGGACGGTTGAGCGTTCAAACAATTTAAGTTTACACGGTCTACAGTCGCAGACAGCGAATGTTTTCTAGGTTTCTGACCTACCACATTTATACCCTGAGATAGAAATTCAACGAATTCTAACCGTACTATATTATCTCTTTAAAAATATTTGAAAGACTAATAAAATAGTGTTGGTGTGCATTTTTACACGTAATTTTAGTATACTTACTCTAGCTACCTTTAGCACACAGACGTATTCAGCAATATTCTAATTATTTATAATTTTATTTTATTAACGTATTTTGATTGAATTCTTTTACATGATCCTGTACCATTGATATTATTCTTTTCAGTCGCCATTTTTAGATTAGATCCTGTTGGATGGGTCTAACCCACCCAACAGGATCAGACATCTATAGAATAATCTGTGTATAAAGGCTTTTACTGTTTATTTGTCAGTGTAATAATCAGGGTAGCTATTGATATATTAAAATGAATCTACTACTGGTCTTCCAACTTTGACCTAAAAGCCGTGGTAAAGATTAGATACCCAGCAAAAGTAAACGTGGCCAATAAGGCTTCCAGTATCACCAAAAGTCATGTGATTATGAAAAATACTTCTCCAAAATTTCAGACTGAAACTCACTTTTACAAGACGTTATTAAGAATGCGCTTCCTTATCTACGTCAAAAGAGAATAATGCAAATGAGTAAATTTATCATTTATGAAATATATGGTGCCCTTTTCACAGCTGTAAATTTGAGGTATAGTCACAAACCTAGTGGTTTGTGGGTATAGTTTTAGTTGGAACTATACTAAAAAAATAATCATTGTTAAAGACCATTAACTTACGATTTGCAATCCCTGTGTATTAAATAGTTTTAAATATTAGCTCAGCAGATTTTCCTTTATTCGTTTATGTGAAGTATAGATTTACACTTTCGGCCGGGTACGTCCGTCCGCCTGTCTGTCCGTCTCTGTATGCGTTTACGGGAAAAAGGATCAATTTTTTTCAAATCTTTTTTTCAGATCGCAGCAAACCAAATAGATAAGCACTTCCTACTTTGAACTCGAAGGGAATGGCCCATAGTGTGTCACAGCTCATGGTCGACACAATTTTGCGAGTATTTAACTGTGTTTATTTCTAGCAATTTGAAGTAGATGACAGCTGAAACTTTTTCCTACAGATGTCTTACATAATGAACCTGTGCTCATGGACACCCAAATTATTTTGTCAACCGTTAATATTTTATGCCGAATAACTCATAGCCACATTTTGGACTGAGAAATAGACCGCCATATTGAAAGTTTGTATTTAAGTCAAACTCTTTGGGAAAATGATTGATAGGCTTGTCTCGATGGACAAGAACTAAATTTTATAGTTTTATCACGTTGGTTTCTACTTAGTCTGTAATGGAATGGCATAACGGGTACGTAAGTATCATGATGGCTATATTTTAGGACCCGCAAATCCTTATACACCAATCTCATTGGTGAAAGGGTGGAAACCAAATTTTATGATTTTCCAGTGTAAGTCGTCGTCTGTGCTCTTAAATGCCCAAATTCTTTACTTATACGTCAATTTCACTGGAAAGACGGTCAACACTGTATTGTCGACGAATAGGAACCAATTTTATAGTTTTAATGTTGGTCAGCGTTGAGATCTGTACCTAATGTACAAAACCTTTCTCATGAGCTATTCCCGGCAAGTAACAGACTTCAAACTGGACATCTAAGGGGCAGTGTGTCAATTTCTATTGATGATCTATTATCTTGTTGAGAGGATTTTGTTATTTAAAACAGTTGAAATTATGTTCAACAGTTTTTTATTATAACATGAATAACATGTTCTTAATATACGTAATCTGGTTTTGAAAATAAATATGTAAATCCAAATCTACATATTTACATATTTAATGCATATGCGTCATTGAATGTTGTGTCGGAATATGTTTTATACCGCATTGTTAACTAGTCACACACATAATTCAAATTATGAAATAAATGAAGTGACTACAAGCAACATAAATTCTTAATGCTCCAAACAGAAAATAAAAAATCTGTGCGAAGTGAAACACATAGACTGACGAAAAGCAATTGAATTAATCCAAAAAATACAGAATTGTAGGATTACAGGCCCAACGTAATTTGACGAATATGCACCTAACCTATATGCACGGTGTTTCAATAATGTCTACCAGCACGCCTAGGACGTATTATGTGTGTGAAATTAAGCTAATTTTGTCAAATGAGCATATGGTCCAATGTCCACCATTTTCGAGATACAGTGTGTTGAAGTCTTGCTGGGACGTCCAGATCCAGGGTGGACCATTTGGACCAGCATCTCAATACCGTTGTAACATTTCGGTTTACACGCCGAGAAATTTCTCTTAGCGACAGTCCGGCCTCTCTCATGCCAATAATAAGGCCACGTTCAAAATCAGTCAATTGGGAAAAATGTTGATGTTGACGTACTCTTGGCGTTGTTCCCAAGTTCAGAACGAAATTGGGAATAAAAAATTTGCAAAATTGACAGTTAATTACACACTGATTGGTTTATTTCTTCAAATTTATTGTTACTAAGTGCAAAGGAAAAAACAAAAAAAAAACTACTAGCTAGATTTTATTCAAATTTTAATCGTTTGTTCTAATGAAAGACATCGTTGACGAAAATTGCAATAAAATCATTCAACAAATTCTAGGCGTTGCAATTTTTATGGAAGTCAGTGTATGTTCATTTGACCAAATTACCTTAATAGCATTTTTGATTTATCAAATACGGTGTATCAATACCCATTAATAAATAGTAAAATAGATTTGAATGGCGTTATTTGACCCTTTAGGTCTAAATTAAGGTCTTGGTACATACGTCATGGAAATAATTGCTATAGAATCCATTGTTAGAGCAATTATTTTGTTTTCTAGATAATAACACATAAGAAATTGGAAGTGAAGGGATAACTTCTATAGAGCGAAAGAAAGTTTTCCTAACTTTTCTCCCGAACTAAGACCTATTTAGAAGAAAATAAGCACCAAATTAAAAGAATCAAAAGAACGTTTCACATGAGCTATCACTCGATAGCTCTTATATTTTAAGGCCTGGTTGGCGGGGGTTAAAAAGAGGCGATGCGACTTTTGTTGTCCCCTTCGATAACCCTTTATATGTATTTCAGCGTATATATATATACAGGGTTAGGAAAAAGTACCGGCTTAAATATCTACAAAATCGCTAAAGTTACGATTACAAAATTCAGCATTTTGCGCTACACGTAGTCATTTTGTTTTCTTAAGTAGAATGCCCTATTTATTTTTATTGCAATCAATTGGGTGTCACAAACTTATTAAGATCTCAAATTTTCAAAATTTTATCTCTACTAGTTGCCGAGATAAGACAACACCGCGTTTTCAGCAACAAGTACCGAAACGCTTAAATATCTGTAGAACCGCTAAAGCTATGATTACAAAATTCGGCATTTGGGGGTTCCTAGGCAAGCGGAATTGGAAAATGATATCGGCACTGTTGCCAGATTTCCCAGTCTTGCGCTACACATAGTATTTTTGTTATCTTAAATGGAATGTCCCATTTATTTTTATTGAAATAAATGGCTTGAGTTATGAAGGTTATTTTTTATTTGTGATTGGCCACTTTTCCTTGCACTTTAACTAATAACAATAATGCTAAGATAAGAAGGAGATTAAAAGCCAATGGACTAAAACAACAATAACTTAATTAATTAATTAACAATAGAATTAATAATTAACGACACTAACTTTTAATTAAATGCTCAAAGTGAGCTCCATTATTTGCCAGACAGTATCCAAGTGATCATAAAATTCTCGCAATGTGTTGCTCAACATATCCGGTGTTATAAGTACAATTTCGATGCGGATTCATTCGCAGAGTTCGTTCAAATTTTCTGGACGATTTCTGTAGACACGGTTCTTCAAACGACCCCACAAGAAGAAGTCCAGTGGAGTTATATCAGAGGATCGAGGTGGCCATTCTAATGCTCCACGTCTTCCAATCAGCCTTCCTGGGAATTGGTTGTTTAGGAATTGCATGGCTTCTCTTGAACAATGGGGCGGAGCACCATCATGTTGGTACCAGATTTCACCTATATTTTTATTTTGTTGAATGTCAGGAACTATACTTTCTCTAAGGAGCTCCAAACACTTTCGCCCTGTTAATGTACCTTCTATGAAAATATACCCGCCCAGACGTTAACTTTCTCAGGATATTGGGCTTGGCCGTTCAAGCAAAAAGTAGCTTCATTACTTAATACAATTTTGTGCGCAAAATAAGGACCTTGGTTGATATTTTCCATCATGATTTCGGCGAATTCATTTCGGCGGTCAGGATCATCCTCAAAAGAGCTCTTGAGTGTAATGGATCTTGTACGGCTTTAATTTATTTTCCTACAAAATATTCCTTACAGATTTTTGGCAGATTTCGGTATTTATAGCTAACTGGTCGGTGCTTACTTTTGCATTTTCCTCTATCTGTAATAAAACGCTTAATTTATTTTCATCACTTGTAGCAGTTTTTGGGCGTCCGGTTTTAGGTAAACATTTTATGGATCCTGTTTCCTCGTAAAGTCGACAAGTTCTGTGTACGGTAGACTTTTTAATGGGTTTATTAGGATAACGATCATTAAACAAGTTGCAGACTTCTTGATATGTCCTTGTTTTATTTCCATATCCACGAAAAATCAAAATACCAATACGTTGGGTTTCTGATAGAACAAAAGCCATAATCAAATTATAATTTTGTAATCGATGCAATATTCAGCGGCTTAACTGACAATAATGTGTTTAATTTGTCATTGTTGTCACATGCGACGGCTAGAGTGTTGAAAACAATTGAAGCAGTGCTTACTTATTCCTAGAGTATATTTTCGGGCATCTCCGATAAATTTAATGCATGCTCATTCTAAAATAAGTAACTATCCCATAATATTTCTCACTAGTATCTAATAGTATAAACAGAATTTTGAGAATTTGGGATCTTCCATTTAAGATAACAAAAAGTATTGAGATCTTAATAAGTTTGAGATGCCCAATTGATTGCAATAAAAATAAATAGAGCATTCTATTTAAGAAAACGAAATGACTACGTGTAGCGCAAAACTGGGAAATCTGGCAACAGTGCCGATATCATTTTCTAATTCCGCATGCCTAGGAACCCCCAAATGCCGTATTTTTTAATCGTAACTTTAGCGGTTTTGCAGATATTTAAGCGTTCTGGTACTTTTTATTGAAAATACGGTGTTGTCATATCTCAGCAATTAGTAGATCTAAAAGTTTGAAAATTTGAGATCTTACTAAGTTTGATACGCCCAATTGACTGCAATAAAAGTAAATAGGGCATTCTATTTAAGATAACAAAACGACTACGTGTATCGCAAAACTGGGAAATCTGGCAACAGTGCCGATATCATCTTCCAATTCCGCGCGCCCCGAAACCTCCAAATGGCGAATTTTGTAATCGCGACTTTCGCGATTTTGTAGATATTTAAGCGTTACGGTACTTTCCTAACCCTGTATATATATATATATATATATATATATATATATATATATATATATATATATATATATATACGGTGTTTCAAAAATGTCTGCCAAAGTTTTAGAACGTATCTGTGCGTGAAATTAATCTAATTTGGTCAAATGAACATATGATCCGAAGGCGACCATTTTCACAAGATGTATACATAAAATGAAAACGTAAAATGAGGTGTGATAATCAAATCCGTATAATAACATATACATTACCCTGTATCTATAAACCAAGCGATTCAAAGAATATATTATATATATATATATATACATATATATATATATATATATATATATATATATATATATAAACATACATAAAACTTTTTGGTGGTTGAGTAGAAGTTTATTGCGCATATTGCGCCGTAATTTATTGTGAAGGTTTATTGCGCTTAAGCTCTTCGCGCATTATTGGAACCAATATGGGGTTCATTTCCTCACTAGCTTGGCTTATTGGATTTTCTGCTAGTGCGATGTATGTGGCTTCTTTGAGTTTCCGACGAGTTGTGTTCTCGTCCTTTGCCACTACCTGTACGTTATCCCATTGGATACAGTGGTCTTTGTTCCAGACAAGTTCGGTGATCCTAGATTTTTCTGTTTCGCCCTTGCGGACGTTGTTCTTATATTCCTGTGTTCTCACTTTGAGTGGTCCACTGCTCTCTTCTATGTATGCTCTGCCGCATTCGCATGGTAGGTTATATACACAATTCTTGGAATTCTGATCTTCATTGTGTGATTTATATATATATATATATATATATATATATATATATATATATATATATATATATGTATGAGGTTCAGCGGTAAAGGTGTCAGACTAGTAAGTGAAAAGTACAAAGTTCGAATCTGAGAGTAGTCAAGTGCTTGGGAAAAAATCATAACATATGAATTCGACTCAAGTGCGAAAACAGTCCTTCTCAGGGCTAAAACTGATGACGGAAGCAGAGTCAGCTTCCGAAATATCACTCTTAAAAAGCAAAAACTGTGGAAATAGGCCGATCAACTCAATTAATTTAACATATAGCTGCGGTGATTATTGTTAGTAAAAGTATTGAAACTTCTTAATTAACCAAACACATATTTTAATTGGTAAGACATTGATCACTTTGTTACGTAATAAAAGGCTGTATAGTTCCCTTCTGGTTATTAGATTATGATATTGAAATATATATATATATATATATATATATATATATATATATATATATATATAATATATATATGTAGTATATATATATATATATATATATATATATATATATATAGCGCTCAAAAGCAAAAACTGTAGAAATAGGCCGATCAACTCAACTAATATGAAACCACATACAAAAAACTTATAATACAGAATTTATATTAAATATTATTAGGTATAATTCATGTCGGTAAGGTATCTGGACTACTATTATCATTTACTCAGGTGTTTTATTGATTCTTGCTTAGTGTTGCACTGAAAGTTGCTTTCAGAGGTTTTTTTGTTTACTTAGCAATTTAGCTTAAAACCAAGATCGTATATAATTGAAAAAATTTCTTTTCAATTTTAATTGGGTATTGAAATTTACTGTTGAGGGTCAAAGATCTCTTGTTTATTTCCTTTTAAATTGCCAAATATAATATTTCTTTATTCAATGAACATAATCTTATTTAATTGGACTTTCTTGTATTTCATTTATTATTGTGTATTCTATTTGTTGTTATAACTATGTAATTGTATGTGCTCTCTCTCTCTCTCTTACAGCTTCACTTTCCCTTTTTGTAGTTTAGGGGCTGTTTTATCGTAATCTACGCGGCGCCTTAAATTTTTATGCTATCCGGTCAAAAATAAACTGAGCTAGACCCATGTTTCTATTTATATTCTGTCAGTATCGTATTTCGGGCTAAGTTCAAAAATTATTTTGAACTGCTAGGGTAGACCATAAAAACCATATGTGCTGGTTTTTATTTGTAAATAATTAGCGTCGCAATGCATATTGGTTTACTAAAAAAACCATGTTGGGGATGAAGTATTTAAACGTTTACAAATGAAGGGATTAATTTGTGATTTGAAACAAAATATTAGTGATCGTTTTTTTCAAAATTTAAGAAGTGTTGAATTAGGTTTAAAGTAAAAAGCAAACATCAAGTAGGAAGTATTGTGTATACAGAACCGCGTAATCCAAAAAGGAACTTAAAGTGATTCTTTATTTAACAAAACAAAGTTATATTATTATAAGTTTTGTTATGAACGAATAAGTTTAAAACTAAACATGTAATTAAAAATTATTATTAATTTTATTAAATACATAAATAAAAAAGTTACCCCTAGTAGGATTTGAACCTACGACATGTATTTTACTTTGCTAGAGTACCGCTCTAACAACTGAGCTATCGAGATATTATATATATACATATATATATATATATATATATATATATATATATATGTGTGTATGTGTGTGTGTATGTGTGTGTGTGTGTGTGTTTGTATAATATATTTAGAATTTACATCAGTGCTATATACATAAGGACAAACTTTACATCGAGTGGGGTTTGTATCTCGATAGCTGAGTTGGTTTGAGCGGTACGCTAGCAAAGTAAATTTTGTAGGTTCAAATCCTACTCAAGGTAAACTTTTTATTTATGTATTTAATAAAATTCATAATAGTTTTCAAAATAAAGTTGTGTTTAAACACTTGAATTATGTTGAACAGTATTGGACACTAATGGTATAGATTTAAGTAAATGCACGATTATAACAGCACTAAATCGATTGCGTAGATACATTTAAGAATTTTAATGTTCAAGTGTAAATAAATATATCCTGTGATAACATTTATTTGTCGGGATGGGCATATCATTGATCAGATTGCCCCGTTTTGTTTTACGCGACACGAACACTTAAGATAGTGAAACCCTGTGGATGACCGCTTATCAGTGACAAGTGGGGATACGATACAAATTAAGGATTAATTACAACCAATCAACGTAGTCGACACATGATACAGAACAAAGGACTAATAATTTTAGATTTTAGAATGGTAGAAGTTTGATTATCCTTAGAGGTGTCACTATATCTAAATATTTTTGAAAGTTTGGTAATAGAAATCCATTATTTAACTTTTTTTTCATTTGTTTAAATTCGTGATTTCTTAGTCTAAAAGTTAAAAGAGAACCAACATTATAAGAGTTAATTGTTGCTTTGCGTGAAATGACACCGTTTAAGAGTGATCAATGTTCTGATATCTTGGCTTAACGATTGATCTGAGAATGGTATATTTTAAGTCAGATCGATTACAAAATTTACTTATTTTGCATTCATTAAGTCATTAAATACATCATAATGATAACAAGATATTTATTAATCATAAATTTCAAATTTCAATTATTGCAATTCATTCATGCTGGTGAATGTTAAATACATTTTAAAGAGAAAGCATTCAAATAACATTTGATAGAAAAGATATGATTCATGGACGACGCACTAATCGTTACGCCTTTAAAATTTTTAAATATGAATTGATGTGTTTGTGGTTAAAAATTAATAGACCGAAATATTATGTTTCTAAATTGGTTAATATTGATATATTTCAGAATTTTTATGACTGTTAAAAATACTAATCTATGAGTATACGGGGATAAATTAAAAAGTATCCAGATAACGATTTATTACTTTGATTTTATGAATATACAGGATGTGGTCAATAAGCTTACGACGACTCGTAGGGTTCAAAGTTTTGGATAAATTTATATTTTAAGGGAAAACCGCTGCCAAATGATCTGCCGTAATGATTTCTTATACATGCAAACAGATTTTAACCAAAAATTTGTAATAAGCAACTTCAAAGCCCGGTTTTTAAACACGATAATCCCCCATTATTGATTCGACATTTTGTTTTTTTAAATTTTAACCAATGATTTATATTTAGCGACTTTAAAAGTTCCCAATACCTTACTTTTTAAAAAAATTCGGTTTATAAACTAAAAAATGCACAATTTTGCACCCTAAAACCCTAAAAACTACTGGTTATTATTATTTTTTATTTTGAAATTATAAAAAAGTATTAGTTTGTTTTTTTTAATTTTGCAACTTTTTAAAATTTTAAGCAATGAATTTTCTTAATTTCCTAAGCCTCTAAAAATAGCTCGCCACTGATTTGATTTTGCTCATTAACGAATCTAACCTAGATTTTATGGCAAATAATTTTTATACCAAATTTCATATCGCGCACACACGCACACACAGACACGAAATTTTTTTTTCTAAAAATGTGTTTCGTGTTGTTTATGCCATAAAACGTCGAGAAATGCAATCTTCCACAGTCAGGTAGAATTAACCCAACAGCTCGCCGACTATTTATTTTAGAAAAATTTAAGATTGTGGTTTCTGGATCGAATGTTATTATTTATCGATTTATGGTAAGTGTAAGGTGTTTGAAACTGAATTTCAATCTGTTACGTCTTATATCGACCCCGCCCATTTCCATTGCAGTTGGTTTGGCAACCGGTTTACCTCGATTAGGCCTGCATGTCGCCTAGTGCGGTTTGATCGTGTAACGACCTGAATGAATTCACGCATGGTGGGGAACATCTACATGAAAACGTTATTTTATTTGCTTGTTCCATAATTTTACTTTCTTGTAAGAAGACTAAGCATTTCTGGTTAAAGCAAATATGAATATTATGTGAGCTTTTCGAACATGTCTACTAACTACGAGAGGTTCATTAAAAATGACGTCGTGCATTGCGTATCATTTTTCATTGTGCATATGCACTTACACATTTTACTGCTTATTCATCCAGATAAAGTAAAATAGCTGTATGTTCAGCGTTTTCATTTTTATTTACTCAAAATTCAAACTTACAGTGACTTATGTTGATTGAATTAAAAGATTATTTATTGAATACTTAACTTATTGATTTATTTATACCTGTTCCTTTGTGTTACGCTTTCCATTTTCCTTCTCCTTTTTTCGACATGGGGCTCTATTTGAGAAAGTTCATGATGTTCTATTACAAATAAAAGGGCTGATGTTTTACAACATTTACGTTATTCTGTGCAAATAATAAATAATAAATCACGCAATCCAAGTGCTCTAGTTACCTTGCTAGTTGCTATGTCGCCAGTCGCGATTAAATAATTAGATAAAAATTATTCCCCTAATTTAATAACTTTCAAGAAGGAGTTTTTTAATCTTTCATGATACTAACTTAAAGTAAGAAATGAATTAAATACGTTTTGGTAGTGACGTACTACTTTATAGATATAGAACTATCATAAAGAAAAGAATCTGGGAAATCGTTCCCATATATTTCACTAAAATTTTGGCACACTCATCTTGTATTGAAAGTGCATGATAGTTTAGGGATATGTAGTACTTGACCCAAAATAGGTTTGTTTACAATCTATATATTTTAAATTATGTTAAATTTCTATTCACTTCTTTTAGGCCCTTTATTATACAATATCGCCTGTGAAAATCTATAAAACAACATTAGTTAACATTCACACGATAACACTAATATTAATTTTAATATTTAAAGTTTTATTTTGTTTAACTAATGCAATTAAAATGTTAAACGCGGAGTATAAATTTGGAAAAACTTTATAATCTTGAACACTCTTTATTCAAACACTTTACTAAAATGATATTTATTTTGTTATTATTAAGCTTTGTGACGTGTATATCATGTAAGAAAGAAGAGGTAAGGTACTTTTACTGAAAACTATAACAATTAAATAATAATCGATACTAATGTTTTTGAGTTTAATGGTAGAGAATGTTTCTAAATTCAATGTTAAGTTTGACGTTTTGAGTGGAACTCTTAGTTTACAAACACCTAATAGTTATAATCACCTAATCGTTTGTTTTTTGAAAAGGTTAGGTATTGGTTTTAGTATAAATTATGAAATTTACCATTCATTCATTTAAAAGACGTAACACAGTAACATATACACTTTAAATGCAATGATTGTGAGCCCATTTCCATACTATAAAAAATCGATGTTAACTTTCTCTTTATTTGCAGGTTTCTTCAACAGTTGAAACTATATGGTATAATGTAACAAAACCATACATAGATGAATGTCTAGAAGAAGCGAAAGTTGATCATGAGTTAGCCATGTCTTGGTTGCATAATGTCGATATGCCAAACATAGAATCTTTCCGCTGCTTCTTTAAATGTCTGTATCTAAAACTAAATTTTATGAATTTAGATGGAAATTTTAATGAGCAAGCTATAATAAGTAAACTAAGTTTCATGACCACTACGCTTACGGAAAAGTGCATGACATTGGTCGGCGATGGTGATTACGATAACCTTTGCAAAAGAGCATACTCGATGGCTTATTGTGTTGTGCATAAGTTAAGTCATTAAAATATTTTATACACATTGAACATTATCCATTGTTACTTTACTGTAATTAAAGAATAAATTTTTTGTTATATTTATCCTCAAACGGAGAAAAAGCTTTAACTTCTAGAACATGTAAAGCAGACATAAAATCATCCAACTGTAAGAAAAACTATGAATACTGCCATAAAACACAACCAAACAGGGCCGGATTTAGAACTGTGGGGGCTGTGGGCAGATCCACTGTGGAGGATCCCTGGGGACCGGCCCAATATATGCGTTTTTGTTTCAAAAAAACATTATATTCCTCTTGTAACACAATAAAGCTTTAGTTTTCTATGTGCAAAATAATTTCTATGTGTAATATATATATATATATATATATATATATATATATATATATATATATACACACACATATATATATATATATATATATATATATATATATATATACATATTCTTTTTTATAAAAAAAGCAGTTTTTGAAAGAAAGGGAATTTATTGTAAATTACTTAAACGACATTTTTCTACACTTTCGTCGAGTAAAATCGTCAATCACTTCGGCCGTGTTGATTTTTCGCAATATATCTGATTCTAGACTCATGATGGTAAGATCATTCAGTCTTTCCTGAACCATCGTGGTGCGAAGTCTATTTTTCAGAAGTTTTAACTTTGATAACGACATTTTACTACTACAATTCGTAATCATAGGCACAAGATACGTATGGATAGCTATTTCTATATTTGGAAAAGCATCTTTCACGTCTTTCTCGATTAATACTATGTACATAAAATGCTCTACACTAAGTTCTTTATTCAAATCGTTCGTTATATATTCGTCTTTAAAAATTTTAAAGAAATCAATAAATTGTATCAGTTCAATACCTAAGCTACCATCTAGGTCATCAGCATATGTACTCGCAAGACCATTTGCATGAGCTTCAATTTCTTGAGGACTGAGAACAGTTTAGTCGTCGCAGAAATCCAAACCGAGCGGATACTGACTCATAAGCCGAGAGTCTTTGGTTTAAAGAAGACAGAAACTGATCAATAACTGGAATGAAATTTTCTATTTTAAATTTATTTCGAGGTGTTAATTCCACTTCTGGTGCTTGACATGATCTGCTTTTCCGGCTTTTTTCGCGCCAAGCGATTAATATGTGGAAAAATTATCACGTCTACCTAAGGCAAATTCTTTTAATGAACTTATTCCTGCAGTTGCGGAATTTAAAATGAGTTTCGCACTTTGAAGTAGTTGGCTGGTTGCATTGGTTCTATCTAAAATTTCATTCCAAAATACTGCATAAAAACCTGTTTCAATCATACACATACGGGTATGTAGCCCATTAGCATCGCAACGCGGTTTGAGTAGTTGATCTAGATCTTCCGAAATTTTTATTAAAGTGTCTTTAATTTGATCGTAACCTGCAACAAGCGCTTTGCAGGCATCAGACTTACATGACCAACGAGTCGGTGTCACTCTTTTAGGTACAAGGATTCGACCACGACCAGGCGTTTGATCAGCGAATGAATTTAAACATTCTGTTAATAACGCATATCGTTGGGTAGAAATTGTAAAATAGATATATAACTCCTCTAAAAAATCAAAAAAAGCAACTACAACAGGGCAACATTCTGCAGCGCTTTTGGCAACTAAATTTAGCGAGTGAGCCGCACATGGAATCCATGATGCTAATGAATTTTCTGCGTGAATCTTAGCTGCACTCCATTATATATTCCGCTCATCACTGACGCATTATCACAGGGCTGTCCTCTATAGTACTTTATATCGATATTATGGCTTTTTAGAAATTTCATAAAGGTACTAAATATATCTTGCGCTTTGTGACCCTGATTTAAGAACCATTCAATAGGGGTATTATGTTCAATGTACCTAAATATTAAAGTTAACTGATCTATGTGACCTTCGTCTGGTGTTGAATCTAATGAAATTGAAAAATATTTAGATTCCTTGATTCTAAAAACTATTTCCTCGCGTACCCGTTTTCCCATCAGATGAATAATTTCTTGACATACAGTTGACGAAAGATAATTTGCATGGCCACGCAGAGCTAAACCACGTTCACAAGCAAATTTAATAACACGGATGACCCTTTTGAGTTAAGTTTGCCAATAGTTTCTTGTTTCTAGTGCTTGTTTTTTTAATTCGCTATCTATGCGGCCTAGCTCTGTGGAACCATTAGCCATAACAGCATTTAAATGCGCCTTAGATGTTTCATGGCTCATTAATCTGTTACTTGCACGCATCCAAACAAAAAATCCTTCATAACTAAATTGCGTAGGAACTGGAGACATTAACTTACATACAAAACAGTAGACTGAAAAACATATCCAAGATCGATGAATTATTTCGTCATTTCGAGTTTTGCGTTTAAAGATACTTGTTTGGCATCGTTGTATTCCTACTCCTTCTTCTTTGTGGTCCTTGTATTGGCAAGATTTCTGTTTGAATAGTTCTTCATCACAATTTTGTAGATCCTTGGTTCCTTTCTTTGCCCAATAGTCAACGAAACTTCCCATATTTTCGGGATACAATCCTATGTCACAAGCATTTTTTTTTTTTTGGTATTCGAATTCACTGTCAAGCTTTATTGCTTCTTCTTGTTGTTGTTTTGAATCCTGTGTTTCATCTAAGGTGACATTTTGAGTTTGCGCATCTGCAAGACAGTCGCCTGGTGAAGATGAAGAGGAACTAGAAGTCGGCTGAAGAACGAAAAACTCAGTCATGCGACGAATTTTTAGGAAGAGAGATATAAGCATATAAATAGTGTCACTTATTCATTGTTGGAGAGTAGAAAATCATTTCATTAACAAACTATTTAAGTACATATTATCTACATGTACATTGTACAATGCTTAACTTAATTATTTACCTCTTGTTTCTCTTGAAATAAACGCGATAAAGTTTATTGTCTTCCTATTTCGTTTCGAAGGCACATCAACTGAAAGTTTAAAACTAAAACGCACTCATTTCAAACACACGCATCTGCTAAATCTCCTTTCAGTTTCAGTTTTCAGTTTTCACATTTCATACCCACACCAGCACACCACCAGGTACCTACATACTATACAGAAAACAATTAACAAGTTAAAATTTAACGTTTAATTTTCATTATTGCGAAGTATAATTTCTTTCTAATACTATAAATTCTGTAATATCTATTACTTTCAATGTAAGAAATCACTGACTGAACAAAGATAAATTTGAAAGCCTTTCGTGTTACCTGGCTTTTATTTCCTTCTTAGAACTAGTTAATGTTAACGTCGTTAACACCTAATCTTTACCAGGAACTTAACCGACTTAACGTCAAACAACAGATAAAATAATTATCTTAACATTTGTAATATGAAATTCTTATTGGAAACAATAAACATTTTATAAATGGAATGCTGTCATATTAGTAATTTTTTTAGCTAGTGAAGCATAAAACTACAAAAATAAGCTCAGTTTAGCTAAAGGGAATAAGGGATTTATTTCATTAGTCATTTGTTGCGTATTACATTAAACTACGGTTTCGTTTCTATGTCGGTATAATGAATAATGTTAATAATTCGTTTTATTTACTTTATGAAACTATAGTCATGTGGGGGCCCTAAGTTTGTGGGGGCCCATGGGCGATCGCCCCTTCCGTCACCCATTAAATTCGGCCCTGCAACCAAAGTAATCAAAATCTTAACTATATAAAATGTATTCTCACCTAAACGTCGCACAAGGGGTGATATCACAATATCAAATTGTTATTTTGTTATGAAATTACATTAAATTTATCATAGGAAATTCCGTTTCTTAGAATAGCAGCTACATAATAATATTATGTGTATAAAAACTTTTACTATTTATTTTTCAGTGCATAAAACAAGGTCGCTATTGACGTATTGAAAAGAGCCTACGCACTCGCTTCGAACTTTGTCCTAGAAGCCGTGCTCAAAGTTAGTTAGGTACCTAGTAAAAATAAACGAAACCAATAAGGCTTCCAGTATAACCAGAAGTCGTATGATGATAAAAATACTTTTCAGAAGTAATATTTTACCCTAATACTTCTGATTGGCGTTCTTTAAATTCTTAATAGCCGCCATTAAGAAGGCACTCCTTATCGATGTCAAAAGAGAACACTAAAAAATGAGTGAACTTATCAGTTATGAAATGCATGCAACTCTTTTCACTCCTGTGCAGAAGTCACGTGTTGTAAATTTGAGTTATGATTTTAGTTAGAACTATACTGAGAAAAATAATCATTGTTTATGATCATCAAACTTATACTTTGTAATCCCTATGTATTGCATAGTATAAACTATCTTTAACACAGATCCTAAATTTAATGAAACCAGTGAAAGGATGGTTGAAGTTATGATAAAAAACACTTTGAAAAAAACTAGTTCCTCAAAAGAATCATATTATAATCTTAAGGTGTGGGGACTAGGTTGTAGGGTTTCTTTACTAGGTTATGTGAAGAGTATACCTATAATTTCGTTTTGTGAGTCTGCCTGTCCAATTCTGTACGCAATTACGGGAAAGCGGCTCAATTTTTTTTTGCTTATGTAAACCAATAGCAAAGCTAATAGATCAGTAGTTCCTACTTCGAACTCGATGGGATGGCCCATAGTGTCTCAGGTCAAGGTCAACAAAACTTCGGGCATATATATATATATATATATATATATATATATATATATATATATATATATATATGTACATATACAGTGCGTTCAATATAATCGGACGCACTCAATAACTCTTTTGTATTGCATTTCACAAGAAAGTGATTAAATAGTTTTTTATCCATTTACAAATACTCTATTAAGTGCTTGGTTTAGATAATTTTTTAAGCTTCCGGTTTGACCGGAAGCGCACATAATTTTATTTTTTTAAATTACACTGTATATATACTTTTGCATTTTTGCATTGCCTATTTTTTTCTCAATACATACGTATAAAATTCTTATAGGGTTTTATAAAAAAAAAATTAGAGAAAAATGCCATCGAAAGTTTTTCAATTTTATTATGTGATTAGAAAAATTAAACAAAATCAGTTATAATTAGCGAATAAATTGTTCAAAATTGCCACCATTCTGTTCTACACATCCTTCTAATCGTCGTCTGAGTTCATGGTTAGTTGCTTTTTTGTTTTGCTGCGTAGTTAAATTAACACAAGCAGCTGTAATTTTATTCTTTAAGTCTATAATATTTAAAGGTGGATCGGCATACACCACTGTTTTTAAATGACCCCACAAGAAAAAGTCTGACGGTGTAAGATCCGGTGATCTCGTAGGCCATTCTACCGGTGATCTCGCAGGCCATTCTACCGGGCCGTTAGTTCCTATCCATCGTTCATTGAACGTTTGGTTAAGATATTCTTTTGCTATCAACGCGCTGTGAGCTGGAGCTCCATCTTGCTGGAAATACAATTGTTGTCGCAGAAGCAGAGGAAACTCATCGAACATTGTTGGTAGCACGTTATCTAAAAATTCAAGATACCTATTGGCGTTTAGATTACCATCATAGAAATAAGGCCCTAGTAATTGGTTTCCAATTAAACCGCACCAAACATTAGTACCCCATACGGTTTGATGGTTAGTTTCCATTGACCAATGAGGATTTTCGTCACACCAATAACGATTGTTTTGTTTATTAATAACTCCATTATTTGTAAACTTGGATTCATCTGTCCATAAAATATGATCTAACCCGATCAGAGTCTTGAGGCCGCAAGTGTTGAACCAAATCGACTTTATACGGCAGCATTTTGAATTTTTTTAATGTCCTGTGAATTGAGCCAACTGATACACCTACTTCTTGCGCTACATGTCTAATAGATGACCGTGGATTTACTCTAAAATAACCCAATATTTGTACTTCAACGTCTTCGGTCAAAACATTTCTTTGTTGTTCTAAATTTTGATAATTTACTCCTGGTAATGTTCCACGCATTCTAAGCGATTGTTCAATTTTTCGTATGTAACTTTCGGAAGGATGGTATCTATTGGGATATCTTCGTGCGTATAATTCTACCGCTCGTCGAGAATTACGTTTACATTCACCGAAAATTAACAACAGGTCAACTTTTTCACTGTTATTCATTTTAAACAATTATTTCGATTGAAATCAAATTAAACTTTTATCTGATTGTAAATTGCAATAAACGAAAAAACAATTGCGATGCGATTTTGTTGACGTACGCTGCCTACGGTTTTGTTTGATTCTTCTAATCGTATAATAAAATTGAAAAACTTTCGATGGCATTTTCTCTAATTTTTTTATAGAACCCTATAAGAATTTTATACGTATGAATATTGAGAATAATATATATAAATATCAAAATATATATATAATATATATATATATATATATATATATATATACAAATATATATATATATATATATATCATGTGATTAAAAAATAAATTATGTGCGCTTCCGGTCAAACCGGAAGCTTAAAAATTATCTAAACCAAGCACTTAATAGAGTATTTGTAAATGAATAAAAAACTATATAAACACTTTCTTGTGAAACGCAATACAAAAGAGTTATTGAGTGCGTCCGATTATATTGAACGCACTGTATATATATACACAGGGTGACATAGGAAAAAGTGCCATGCATAGTGCCACGCGATAGAGGACACTAAAACAAGAAAAAAGTTCCTATGAACTTAGGTCCGCAACCCTTCGTTTAAAAGATATAGGGTGTTGAAGTTCAATTTTTTGTTTGTTTTTTTCTTTAATATCTTTTTACAATGATGTAATAAGCGGACGAAAATTTGTATACAGGGGCTTTTTATCACGCAGAATTCAAATATGACCACGTAGAGGTTTCCATCTTGTTTGAATCGGTCCTAACCTTTTTGCCTTACACTGTATGTCATTTTCGACAGGAAAAATTTGTTTTTCCATCATTTTTGCTTCAGAAGGGTATACCTTATTGAAGTTTCTAGGACCAACAGTTTACGAGAAAAATGCATCCGATGCATGCGAATTATCCAAAACCGCCAAAGTAACTTATTTGCAAAAACAATGACCTAACACTTCAACAATTAAATTTTAATAGCAACAATGAAGGGCAGTGATTAAAAAAAAAACATTAAATTTGTAGATGTTCAAATTGTTGTTCTTGTACTTGGATACACTTTTCAATTCTTCTTCCTAGGATTGACGGCATCTTTGAAATATTCCTGGGTTATTACGGAATCTATCTGCGGATTCCATCATTCTTATCGATAGTTGCTCTTCATTGTGTATTTGTACAGAATAAACATCATTTATCATGTCTCTAGGACCAACGCTTTACGGGAAAAATGCATCCGATGCATGCAAATTATCCAAAATCGCCAAAATAACGTATTTGAAAAACCGTAATTAGAAGTCACCAATATGGGTTTTCTATTAATGTCTGGGCAGGTCAATTACTTAATTGGCCCATTTCAATTGCCCAATCGATTGACAGGTGAACTGTATCGAAATTTCTTGAAGAATGAACTAAATACGTTATTAGGGGATGTTCCATTGGCTATTATTGGTAGAATGCGTTACATGCATGATGGCGCGCCAGCCCACTTATCTCGATTGACAAGGGAATTTTTGGATAGGAGATTTGGAAATACGTGGTTGGTCGAGGGGGACCTGTACCCTGGCCACCTCGTAGTCCCGACCTTAATCCCCTCGATTTTTCATTTTGGGACAGTAAATGACAGAACACAATAGAAATTTAAGAAATACACTTGGTTTGCATTAGGATAGGTAAATCAAATGAACAAGTAATAATAACAGTACACTATATGTATAAGTGCATTTCATTGAAATAATAAACAAACAGTTACATTTCATAATATACCTCTTTAGAAATGAAATATTTGGTTGTTCAATTGAAATCCATCTGTGGTCAAATTAGGCTTGGAAAAAGATTTAAGCACCCAGTTGACGTTTTGTAACTTCAGTAATGTGTCACACAAATCAGTCTGTTTTATTTATACATAGTCATCACAATATTGCGACTTTGAAATTGCATCTGTTATAAAAAATCCGACCAAGTTTGATCAACGTGCGGTCATTTTGTTTTTTTGTTTGTGTGGAAACATCTTTTACCTATTCAGCTGTAACGGAATGTTGCCGAAAATTTAGAAATGGTAAATAGGGAACAAAGGACGCGGCGCGACCAGGTCCATTGTGTACTGCATCAACAGACACCAATATAGCGCGTGTGGTCGGTTTGATTAGAGAAAATCGTCGAATTTCAATCAGATATACGCAAATAGTGTGATGTGATCGGTATTAGAATTAAGAAAATTGCTCGAATTTCAATCAGAATGCTTATTGGTTTGCTCATCAACATATTGATGCAAGAAAATGGTAATAACTTCATTTTATCAATAATTACTGGTGCCATTATTTCGAACTATCCAGTAAGTTGTCATCGATGCAAAGGAAATATTCAAAGTCACCACCACCAAAAAAGTTGAAGGCACAACCTTCTGCAGGTAAGGTGATACTAACATTTTTTTTTACAACAAAGGACAATTGTTGATAGAATTTAAATAACTCAGAGTGAATATTAATGCAAATCTATACAGCGAAACTCTGAATAAGCTTCATCAAGCAATACGACAATAACGTCCAGGACAACTTTCCAATGGTGTCATTTTGCTTCACGACAACGCGCGGCCTCGAGGCCTCAAACGTTTGATCTGCACAAATCCTAACCTAGCGGGGTGCCCCCAAATAATGTTAATTAACTAAGCTTAATTAAATAAGCTAGACAATGTACTGTAGAAATATAAAGTTGCTCCAAAAAAGTATGTTACTCATATAATATTGACGCATAAAAGTAAGCACATAAAAAAACAACCAAGATTTTTTTTACTTATAGTATTCCCGAACAGGCTCAAGATTTATTTAACGTGCTAAAGCACTCAGGAGCACTGGGAGGGTTTAGGGATATTGTTTGGCTGTCGAGAAATGTTTAGGAATGGCTAGCTTAAATTGACTTACGTCAAAGTTTGGAGGAAAACAGGAACTGGGTAATGCATTCCACAATTTGGTCGCCGTGTGGAAAAATGTAGATTGAGCCCGCTTAGTGTAACACGATGGAATTTTGGGTGCGCAATTATGCAGTGAATGGGCAAACTGAGTGTTCCTAGCGAAGATGGCCTACGAAGGTATTAAGGAGTGTATTTCGGAGGCATATTTGCCATGGTAATAGCCATAGAACAAGGAAAGAACCGAAACTATTCTTCTATGCTCAAGAGGCTGTAGGTCAGAAGTCAGAGACGGGTCATTTATAAGTCTGATAGCTCTTTTTTGGATGCGGTTTACTATATCAAGGGCGTATTGGGAAGCACTGACCCAGAGGTGGGAATTATATTCCAGGCGAGGTCGAATTTGAGCCTTATACAGCAAAAGGAGTTGTTGCGATGTGAAGTACTGTTTATATCTGTATAAAAAGTCCAATTTACGGGCAGCTGTTTTGCTAGCTGACAAAATGTGGTCAACCCATGAAAGGCTCGATGATACGGACATCCCTAACATAGAAACAGAGTTTGAAAATTTGAGTTCTAAGCCATTCATATTTACAGCAGGAAATGATCGATTTTTCTTGGCGGATACAAGGCAACACTAAGTTTTGTCGGCGTTGAACGTGAGTAGATTATTCCTTCTCCATTCAAGGACACGTTCTAAGTCACTGTTGATTGAGGCTGCCATTTTCACCTTAACGTCCTGTCTAGACTTGTTGTTGCAGGAAAACTGAGAAGAACTACAATGTAGAGTGCTGTTATCCGCAAAGCAATGGATCGGGTTAGTTGTTAAGGAAATGAGGAGCAGGAAAAGTGTTGGAGCTATCACTGATCCTTGGGCTACTCCAGCGTTAATAGTAGTTTCTTTCGAAAAGAAGCCATCGATGACAACGCGTACACGTCTTTTGTCAAGAAAGCTGGATATCCAATTGATAAGCGAATCGGATAAGCCGAACGAAGTGAGCTTGGCAAGTAGGCACTTGTGCCAAACCTGGTCAAAAGCATTTGAAATATCTAAAGCTACTACTACTGTTTCACCGGACCTCTCTAATGTGTTATTCCAAAGCTGGGTGACATATGAAAGAAAATAACCCGTTGAACGACTCTGTCTAAACCCATACTGGTGGTCGTTTAAGAGTTTATTGGGCTCGAGGAACGAAAGTAGTTGGTGGTTGATGGCCTTCTCCATGATTTTCGACAGAATTGAAGTGATAGCTATTGGTCGATAATTTGAGGAATCGGTTTTATCGCCCTTTTTAGGAACAGGCTGGACATTTACCAACTTCCATGATGAGGGAAACTCTCCAGATGACATGGAGAGAGAAAAGATGCAAATAAACTAGCGCATATTAACAGTCTAGTACTGATTAGCTGTACAAATATATTACTTTTCTGGAGCGGTAGTTCTAATGTAATAACGGCATCTGTATATGTATTACATGAATATTTGATATACTGTGATAATGATGATAAACACGCCAAAAATAAATGGTGCTCCATCAAAGCCGGTTATTGAATTTGTACACTATCATCTTGAGTAAATAGCATAAAATGTTTACAACTTGTACACTTATACTGAATGTTTATTAAATCGTAGGTGGAGCACCTCAGAAGTAAAATCTATAGGTGCGTACAGTTGCTATATTCTAGTCATGAAGAGGCGAAAGAGCATCACTTCATTACTGTTGATCGAGCCAAGAACGATGAAACATCTTTAACTGCTTTCAGTGCGGAGTTGTGACGTGCCTATGGTTTCTCGCTTTGGTGTACGACTAGCATGTCCATAAATCCATATTTGGGAAGGTACAAATGTACCACAAGAAAAAATCTAAATGAATCAGTCTTAGTTACGAGGCGAGCAGTAATTATGACAATAACATACAGAATGAAAAGATTGAAGACATATCCGTATTAAACGAAGGAATTCTATTTAGCATAGTATTAAGTAAATGCTTAAAACAAACGCCAGCTTAAACCGAAAACAATTTGAATTTTATAAAATTACAGAAAAAATTCCTGCACGCTGGTTTCTTAAAACGTAAATTTTATAGACGCTAACTAGTCAAAAGGGCGTCTCCCGAACGGGCGGCGGAAAAAATACCCCATGAAAAATTACCCCGGAAAACAAATCCCATGAAAAAATTCCCCAGGAAAGAATACCCCACTGAAAAAATACCCACTGAAGAAATACCCCGCAAACTCAGACTCATTTACGAGTGTCTCAAACATTTAAATTCAAATTCGTTAATATTTCCTTTTTCCATACATATGTTGAGTAAATATAATGATTTAATGATAAAAGGTATTTGACGTGGTGAGAAATAACACAAACAATAAAAGTAACTGTCATAGCACCACATAAAAAGGCAAACAAAGGTTTTTTATGTGTTGTTCATAATAATTTGATTAAAACAAGCTCCCACGAAACGCTCATTAGGGTTAGGGTTGTCATTAAAATAAGATTACAATTACCTTTCTCAAATGGTTATTGTTTACAAGAATAATGGAATAACTAAATTCATTATCCCTCTATCCATCCTCCTAAGTGTTCCTGAGTGCTTTAGCACGATAGGCCTAATTTAGCCTGTTCATAAAAAAAAAGATAGCAATTAACAGATTATCGGAATGCGAAGATTAAATAGATACCATTGGTAATGCAAAATTTTCGAATTACCGTTTGGTTATTTTGCGGGGTATTTTTTCCGGGAGTATTTTTTCAGTGGGGTATTTTCACCTGGGGAATTTTTTCGCGGGGCATGTTTTCCAGGGTATTTTTCATGGGGTATTTTTTCCGCGATTCCTTCCGAACGCATCACACGATCTTTTATATATCTATCTATACTGCGGATTTACAAGCAAATCCATATTTGCTTAATGATAATTGAAAGATACATGTTTCATGCAATATTAAAGCGATTGATCCACATTTATAAATGCTTATTGTGCTTATTTTAACGTTTTTGTGCTTATATCTTTGTATTTGATTATTATTGCTTATTTTGCTTTTTTAATGCTTATATCTGGTACTTTTTGGGGTTAATTTTTAAACAGACAAAATCTACAATGACAAGTTTCTTATGAAACCAAAGAAGATTAACAATAGGCACAAGCATTGTTAACGTTCATTGGTAAAACCAGTAAAACCGAAGATATGCAATGAAATATTTTCCTAGTAAATTCAATTGACTTGTTTTGTAAGAGGATTAGCAAAAGTAATTAATAATTATGTAGGTAAATCCTTGAATAGATTCTTGTTAAGAAGGCTGCTTACTGACAAGTCTGGAATTTCCCATCCCTTTGAAGTTATTGTTTTTGGATGTTTGTGGAGGATTAAATTTTTAACAAATATTTTCGGCATGGGATTCTTTGCAATTGTACAGTGGGTACACAACCGCATTTATCAAATTGCAGTTGAAGCAGAGAGTTGTGCCCCGTGTATTTCCATATTGAAACATAGTGTTGTGTTAATTTAGTTATGGGAAAAGTCAAAACAGCAAAAAGTATTTTAATAAAACAATGGATAAACGGGTAGTGCTTTTCATCCGATGGTGAGGTGGTGTTTTGTAATCCGTGCAATAAGGAGGTAAGTTAACTTTTAAATATAATACTAATTTGGATTTATGGTAGTGAGAAATATTCTTTAATTTAAAGTAATTAAAAATTAGTAAATTAATAAAGCAAGTTGTCCTTTTTGTTAGATAATTGTGTAACCTTTCAACAAAAATTTTAAATTTATTATTTGTGCATCTGCACAGACTATTACATGGCACTTCAATTTCTATAATTTAATTAAAGGATAACGATGTTGACTAATAATTATTTTTTGATCTTATAATAGGTGTCCAGTAATAAGAAACATCAATTGCAGCAGCATGCGCAAACTGCTTTGCACCAAGCTAATGTAGCAAGAAAAAATAATTTGAAGCAGACGTTTTTAACTAGTACATCCACGGACAGTCGCAATGAATTTGCCGAAAACCTTTGTCACGCACTTGTGGCCGCTAATATTCCATGGCGGGCGGTATAGAATCCAATTTTTAAGGAGTTACTAGAAAAATATAGCAAGTGCCATGTCCCAAGTGAATCGACTTTACGCAAAAATTATCTGGATAAGTGCTACGATGTCGCCATTCAACAAATCAGGGAAAATATCGGGGAAGGACATATCTGGTTTTCAGTTGATGAAACGACAGATGCTGCTGGAAATTATGTCGCAAATTTTTTAGTAAGAAAATTATTAAAATCGAATTCCATTAAATCATATCTTTTGTGTTCTAAAGTTCTAGAACGAACCAATAGTCAAACTATTGCTTATTTTGTAAATGCTTCTTTAAGATTTTTGTATCAAACTGATTTTAATGTATTAATTATGTACTGATGCAGCTCCTACTTGTTAGCTGCAGGTAGGTTGCTTCATACATTTTACCCAAATTTTATACATGTTACATGTTTGGCTCATGCTCTTCATAGAGTTGCGGAAAAAATTCGCGAAGACTATTCCAACGTAAATAAATGTATTTCCTCAGTTAAAAAAGTTTTTGTTAAAGCGCCTCTAAGAACGGCTTACTATAAACGAAAATTACCAAATACGGCTTTACCGCCAGAACATGTATTAACAAGGTGGGTAACGTGGTTAAAGGTGTGGAATTTTATTCATGCAACTTTGAAAGATAGTTGAAAAAAAAAGGAAAAGGCCACGTATTTCATTCTCCACAAGAAATTGCGGCATGCTATCGAGCTTTCCAAGCTCCTTAGCCAAATCAGTTAGAAACATACATACAGTTAATGATAATATGCATGGTGGGATAAAATTGATGGTCAGGATAGGATCGAGAAGGAACGAAGTTAGGGTTCTGAGTTGAAATACTACCCAGCATTCGCTTAAGTAGCCGCACATGGTGTGCATATACGCAGTGACCATGCTACATGGTGAGAAAACTCCGAAAAATTCACAGTACATGAGAGGTAACAATCGAACCCATTACCTCCTGAATGCTAAGCAGGTCAGTTCACCACTACGCTACCAGCTCGGTAGAATAGTTGAGGTACTTAACGATTTTGATGAAAGTGACAGCACAGCAATATGTAATGCAAGTTGCTTTAAAAGATAAATTTGCAGTGCAATATTGCCTATATTTCAACAATTTTTATGTATCACAGAAGTATACAAAAGTTAGAAACATCACCTCAGTCTAAATGAATATTTAAATATTGTAAAACAGGTTCAACTAAATTGAAATGGCCAGGAAAACCGCAGAAAGAATAAAAACGAAATTAAGTTCAGTTCTTGCAAATAATCCTGGTTACGCATTATTAGTTTCCGTAGACAAAATTTTAACAGGAAGAGGTGGAGCTGCCAGAAAATATTTCTATAGTACATTGAATTTTTAAATATCTAGTAACATCTGTTGATGTTGAAAGATCATTTTCAGCATATAAGCTCATTTTTCTGAAACGTAATTTCAGAAAATTTAGAAAAGGTGTTAGTAACTTATTGTTTTACCAATTACAACTGATTAATTTTCTCCATGTTAGATTAAGGTATTATATTTAGATCTGTAATTCTAACAAACATTTAACTAGTTTATTTTTAAGTACCTATATAACTGATATGTAATTCTGTTAAATAGGACAATAAAAGTTGAAAATGTTTACAGTAATTTTTTAACTAACAGTAGTGGTTTTAACAGATTATTTCTGCTTGAAAGTGTTTCGAGCTTATAAATGTATTTATGCATATTTATACATATTTGCTTATTTATACATTATTTTGTCTATAATCGCAGTCTCTCTCTCTCTCTCTCTCTCTCTCTCTCTCTATATATATATATATATATATATATATATATATATATATATATATATATATATATATATATCATTTTTACCAATTAGATATTACTTATCTATCAGAAATTTTTTTACTTGGTGTTTAACTCGAGTATTGTTGTAGGCAGAGGATGCAGAGTAAGTGCGCCATATATGGACCACCGTAAGGATTTTCTCAAATAAAACTCCGAATTTTAAAATGTAATGAGCCTTATTTATTTTAAACAGTTCTATAATTGTTTGCTACCACACATTACTAATAAAATTCTTGAAAAAAAAAATATCTTAGAAAATAAACAGTTTCTAAAATAAGCATGTCATTTTTATAACTTGCAAAAAGTGAACATAATATGGACCACATGGTTTCAAATATGGACCATGGTCAATTTGATTCAAAATAATAGAAAAATTGTTAGTCGTATTATGCGTAAAATTAAATCAGTCAATTAGTAGTGCTTAGATTAATCATTAGTACATAATTCGCACACAAAGGCAGCCATTCCTTCTATGCCAGCACACTCTTCATGAGCCCATTGCCTACAAAGTATACATTGGATCCATTTCTCTCCATGAATATCTTCAGAGAAAAGTCCATTACAATACAAGCATTTACCATTTTCATTTTGGGAACGATCCGGACTTTCATCTGTACTATCATTGACTGAATAGTCACTCTTACTAGAACTTACAGGAGATTCTCTATTTTTTGAGATCTTTCTTTTCTTCTGGGCTATTTTCTTTGGCGTTTGCTTTGATTTATTTTTTATGTTTAACGGTCTCTTCTTCAGTTTATCTATTTCTTCTTTCCTTTTCATCGATGTTTCTAAATCTTGCTTGTAAGGTGAAGATGTCAAAATCATAGATTTGGTGGCCTTTTTCCTCTGTTACTGACAGTTTTCTTCAAACGTGGTATGGGCTGCAACACCTTTGGTGACAAATATTTAGATGGTGTGGAAGGACCAGCCAATGAATCCTCCATAGTGGTAGTCAGCTCTTTGGTTTGTAAGTTTGCATGGTGATTTATATCAGCTCTCGGAGTAGAAAGAGGTTCATTCACAGATTTATGTTCCGGAGTTTCAACAGGTCCTGCCGCAGGTAAGCAGTTATCGTGATTATCATTGACAGGTGTCATTATATCGCGTGGTGGGTCATTAGAAGATTCTTCTACTGGAAGATATTCGTCAATAAAGTCATGATCTTGAAAGATATTTCTGTTAACGGAATATATCCCAGTTGTACGAAAACCATTAATGGCCAGTTCTTCGCGCTTAGCTCTTATATAGGCTAGACCAAATAATTCCGCTATGTCATAATGAGTCACGGATTGAGTTTGCATTTGTACCCGTTTGCGAGTTTCTTCAGCCAAGTATTTTTTCAATGGACCCATAAATGTTTTATCAAGGGGCTGTATTTTGTGACTCGAGTGTGGAGGCAGTGACAGCAAGCGAACGTGATTTTTTCTAGCTAAATCCACTACCTTGATATTTCGGGTGTGGCTTGCATGTCCATCCAAAATCAGGAGAACCGGCGATGCAGCAGATGGTTTCACGTGCTGTAAAAAGTGTTCGAACCACTGAGTAAATAATTCAAGTTGTATCCAACCTAATGGATGGCAAGCATGAATGGCACCAGGTGGAGCGCCTTTCATCAGTAATCGATTGTCCCGTTTTCTCGGGAATATCATCATTGGAGGGACAAATGTCCCTCCTGCACTCATACATATCACACAAGTGATTGTTGATCCACGCTCTGCGGACGTTACAGTTCCTATTTGTTTTTTGCCCTTAAGTGCCAGTATCTCCGGCATTTTTGATGGCACGACTGAAATTCCCGTTTCATCTACATTATAAACATTTGTCGCAGGATACTTGAACTCATTCATAGAGCTCTCCAACAAGTCAAAAAATGCGTTTACATTTATTCGGTTAAAACCTTTCATTCTTGCGATTGATGTGCCTGTTGGACGGCGAAATGATAAGTTAGGATGGCGCTTAAGGAATAACCTCAACCATGTTCTACCCGCAGATTCATTTTCTTGTGAAAACGAGTGTTCTATATCATTTCCTTCCGCTAGCTGGTAAGCCAAAGATCTTATATCCCTGCTTGTTAGACCAAATCCAGATTTTTTCATTTCAAGAATATAATCGGATAATTCATCTTCCAGTTCACTTGGTAACGTCGATTTTCTCCCAAGTTTATGATTAGTAATGTCACTAAGTGATTGGTGTTCTATTTTTGAAAAATGTATAAGCGTAGTTTTCGGTACACCGTATGTTTTGGATGCTTTCAAAAAGCTCATTTTCTTTTCTCGTACAGCTTTTATTGCGCCTACCATTGCATTTTTGTCCCACGCTTGTCTGGTCTTCTCTTTTGTTATAGATGCCATCCTGAAACATAAAAATTAATCATCAGTGACTGTTTGTAATATGGACCACTAGTCCATATTTAACACATGCCGATGGTCCATATTGCACTTTCACATCGAATAATATTTATTAAAGTGATGAGCTTACGTATTTATCTAAAAAATTACATCGGTACTTGACGAAAACGAAAAATGGCTCCCGTGAATATGTTTGTGCACAATGCCTTACAGCAAACGATTGGCAGACTGTTGGAGGGGTGAGGTTTAATATACGCTGACCTTCGACTCGATACAACGAACGTTGTTTGCGAAACGCCAGTGGTCCATATTATGGGACTGGTCCATATATGGCGTACTTACTCTAGTAGTCAATAAGCAATTGGATTATTGAATTATTTGATTTTGCTCGTGTAGCTTCACAACGGTACTTTTTATCTCCGATCTGTTACCCGGTAAACGTGTGTTTCTTACATGTCTGAAGCATGTAGGGCAATCACGATCATAACACCCCATTAGTTACGACTCAGAAACCACTGAATTTTACACTTACAACTCGGGATTCTTTTTGTTTAGCTAAATGTATTCAATCAATTTGACGGTATCATTTTTCTGTCAACAACCACAGCGTAGCTACGGTTAATGGGGTTGTTTTATTACATGCGTTAGGTAACGTGACGCTTTCGGTAAACGGGTTGAGTTGACGTTTCCCTACTTTACACTATGCGTTGTTTAAATTTAAGACACAACTGTACTAATATGTTCAAATCCTACATGCAATGTGCTATAAAGTCCTTTTGAAAGTAAAAAATGTAGTCTTCGTACCACGCATTTATAGTTCAGGTGTTATATCTGTTTGTGTTAATATAAAATTTGAAATTAACTGACAATTGAATCTGCTACCATTATCAACTAATACGATGGCGTTTTAGAATGTTTTTTCTTATATTTAAAATATGTCTTATAAATAACGATATCACGTTTTTAGTGAGTATTTTTTTGCCAAAAACCGGACTTTAGACAATAAAAAACAATTTTTCCTCGTCTACAGATTTAGCACAACACTGTATAAATACACAAAGATTCTTGCATCTTTTTCTCTTGCATGGTTTTCGGGTGTTTTTTCGGAAATCTATAGCTCTGTAACACAGATCATCTTTAGCCACATAAAGCCGGGTACTCACAGGCGAACTGTAACTGTAACTGCAACTGTTACTGCAACCAAAGTTCGACAATGTGGACGCGTTACAAATCAAGCTCGCGAGGCCACTTCGAACCGCTCGCAGCGAGCCGCCAGTTGTCGGTTTTTACCGCGAACACAAAGAGACTCTCAGTTGGTTCGTGGACGTTGAAAAGGTCTGTTCGTGAATGTGTACGTCTACGTCTACGGTGCATCGAACATCAGAAGAAATGGCCGAGTGGAGTGAGGAAAAAGTTCTCACTTTAATCGATCATTATAAAAATATGCCCATAATATGGGATCCAAAAATAAGGAGTATTATAAAAACATCTAAAACAAGATGCTTGGGCACAAATAGGTGCAGCAATGGCCACAACTGGAGACATCTGCAAGCAAAAATGATCACTATCCTAGCGTCCTGGAGAAGAGAGAGCGAAAGAAAAAAAGCCTTGGAACTGGAAAAGGTAATTCAATTATTATTTTACTATTAAGCGAAATGAATATAATAAATTAAAAATTGTAAAACGCAGTTTTACGTGACACGATATCATATTGACATTCTGCATTCAACTTTGAGTAAAAATTGATAAATTCGTGAAAAGTCAGATTTTCAAGTGACACGATCTCATTCTGCGTACAGGTTGAGTGAACAATTGATACATAGACAAATTATAAACTAAATAAAAGCACGTGTGTGTAAACAAGTAATTAATAATACAGAGCATCAGTTTTGTTCTTATTTTCGTGAATACAAAATAAAATACATGTTCAGATGTATATAATCTATTTTAATAAGAAGAAAAACAAATGAACTAAAGTAAATTGTAAGTAAACTACATTTTTGCAGGAGAAAGGAAATATACGAAAGCAAGTGGTTTGCTTACAGTGCTCTTGACTTTTAAAGGATCGAGATGTACCACACAAAGGAATGACTACAAAGGTAATGATTGTTTTAATTTCTCTATGCATATCTGTCTTGCCATGACAATTTTCCTTCATTTATAAAATAGTTTGATAATTCCTCACGATTTTGTTTGAAGCGCTGTGCAGATCTGCGCGGAATCACGGGGATAGTCAGAAATGAAGTCAAATTTTCATCATCTCTCCAGTTTCCGAGAGTTAGCTCCCCAGTTACACTATTTTCAGTATCTGTAGATCCAGGTGGTGTATAAACATTTCTTGAAGTGCTACGTCTCAAAAAATTATGCAAATGTACTGCAGCCATTGAAATCACTTGTGCCTTCTCTGGCTGCAGTAGCATGGGTTTTCTGAATACTCTAAATACCGAAGAAAGTATCCCAAATGCATTTTCCACTACCCTACGCGCTCTTGATAGGCGATAGTTGAAAATTCTTTCTTTAGACCCTTTCGGGTGCACTCCTGCATATGGTTTAATAATATTTTCTGTCATAGAAAATGCTGAGTCGGCAAGAAGGAAATACGGAATTGCCTCTTCTCGATTTTGTAATTTCTTAGGCGGAGGTATTCCTAAGGTTTTCTGTTCAATCATTTCATTTAGACTGCAACTATTCATTACGCCTCCATCTGAAATTCTTCCTTGAGCACCAATGTACACATATAAAAGTTATAGTCAGCATCTACTACGGCAAGCAACACAATGCTAAAGTGCGACTTATAATTATAATAATCTGTTCCACTGTTGAATGGACACTGCACTAAAATATGTTTTCCGTCTAATGCTCCAATTGCATGAGGAAAATTCCATAATTTCATGAATTCATTCTCTATTTTCATCCAATCTTCTGGCTTGGTCGGTAGCTGAAAAAGACAAGTCAACTTAATATATATTTTTTAGGATATAAACAATGAAGTTGACGAAGCAGATCAGAATACGGTAGCTCAAAACACAGAAGGAAACATATCCAATACAATACCAGAACCAGCACATAAAAATCAAAACCGGATCAAAAATTACAGATGCTTAAGGAAGCTTTTGGTATATTGAAGTCTGCTGCTGAAAAACCACCACCACCACCTCTACACTTAAATACAGAAAATCCGGAATTGAGGTCATTTTGCGATTTCATTTTTCAGAAGATGAAGAATTACAATAAACATACTATAAACTCAGTCCAGCAAGAAATATTGCAGATTATTTTCCGTGCTGACCAGGCAGGATACTGTGGTCATCCACAGCAATATGGCAATGTAACTCAAAATTATCTACAAACATCGTACACATCACCATCAACTGTAAACGACCCAAATGAACGCTATAATTATCAACAGAGATCATTCATACCAGTAACTGCATCACATTCAATTGAAAGCTACAACCACCAACAAACATCATTAATACCCCAAGTAACTACAGTTGAAAACTACAATCATCAAGAGATAGCTTCTACATCCTCAATGGGTACACCACCACCAGTCGCATCTCCTATTGCCAGCCCAAGTTCACACTCATATGTATCTCCCTCTCCATCAAGTGTTTTTTTCTGACAATATGGAAGATCTTGTATAAAAACTATTATATTATCTTATTACGTCTTACATTACAATAATATGGAATAAATATTTTTGTTATTTACTTACCTTTACATTTTCTTTTAGTGCATCGATGATTCCTTCGCATACCTCTGCAACGATTTTACTAATGACTTGTTTAGATATACGAAACAAATACTGCAGACTTGTAAAAGAATCGCCGGTAGCCAAATATCTTAATGTTACTGCTAATCTATCTTGCACTGAAATTGCTTCTCTGCAATTGGTATTTCTTCTTTGAATTCTAGGTCCAAGTAGAGTAATGAGATATTCAAAATCTGTTGGAGTCATTCGCGTGAAATTTTGTAATGGCCACTAATAGTTTGAAACTTTAAAGCAGCAAGTAACGAAGATCCACTTCTTTCTTTGTACATACTATGACGCCACCACCGTCGGGGCGTTTATAATTTTCAATGATTGTGTCAATTAAAATATATGCGCCACTGGCAATCATTTCTCTTGGAACCGCCATGTCGTCGCGAACTTTGAACGAACACTGTGGTTTAGAGATTTGTAAAAGGACGACTCGGCCAAAATACGTTAACGTACACACCAAAAGTTGATACAGTAACCGTTGCAGTTACAGTTACAGTTCGCCTATGAGTACCCGCCTTAAATGGTTACATGCTTTACAAAATACCTCCTTCACCTCCTGGTGTTGCGGTAGATGTCTAATTTGAGTACAAATAGTACATATCTGGTTACATTCAAACCATTTTGCATTAATCACAGTTAACTTTAATTCTTCCATCCTTTAGGAATGATGGTGTTTGTTGACATGCAGCACACGTAAATCCATACCTATGGTCGTTTCTGCTATTTGTGACATTCTTCACAATAATTGCATGCAAATACTGCTGTTAATGATGTTATGACATTATAGTGATCATCACGAGTCAATAAATTGAGATGGTTTCCTGCGTTTTCACCCTAAAAAATGACGTCACGACCTTTGCTTCATAAATACATACGGTTAATTCGTGTCCTTCACAACACTACTGAAATTGTAGTTCTTCTAGACCCCACACATTTGCTGGTGTCACTACGTTCACTTTTTGAATTAGTTGCAATGCCTGCCCATTTTTTTACACACGCTGTAGCACGAATGCGATTACAATTAGGGTTTTAGCTACATGTGCTTTACCAACAACTAATGCGCATGGTAAACACGGATTGTCTATTGTTTATGGTTACAATGCCTCGACGTCTGTAGCACACCTCACAGCTGTTGTACATGCACAGCCGCCTTCTTTTCTATGGTAATCGTACGGAAGTTACACTCAGACAGAAGATCTCGGTGTCTAAGTCGCTAGAGTTTGATTGATAGATGGAGGATATTGTATGCCATACATCGCTGACAGTAATCTCCCTAATCGGTATCAATTGCATCTCCCCCATCCTTTCTTGACGTCCTTCGAGGAATACAAGAGGTGTGAAATCTTCTACACCTTTATTAACCAGTTGGATAATTATGGCTTTATCTATTGTACAGGATCTTAAATTGCAAAGTACGCCCATTTAGATTGAAGTGAGGGTCTACTTTAGTGCTTATATCTTTTACCATAGGCAATTTTACATCTTAAACCGTTGAATATCATTAACTATCACTATAGACCAAATAACGGCTCCTTATTGAACAAAATTAATTTGTTTACTAAGAGTGAGTATATTATTTATACGCGGACCTCCACTAGAGAGATTACTGATACCTCTAGATGTTTCCCCGTAACTACATCTGTCGGTGTAAATCAATTACTCAAAAAAATGATTAGGTTTTTCTAAACCAAAGGTTCTACTCAAAACCTTAAATTTAAAATTAAATTTGGAGACAACCTCTACTACTAAACTCCAAACCACTAGTATCAATTATAGTTGAATTTCACTTTCAGCAAAAATATTATAGGTATCTCCTCTTCGGCACATGTTATGCACGTCACAAAGCTTAATATAAAATAAATATTATTTTAGAGAAATATTATAATACAGACTGTTCTCGTCTAGAAAATGTTAAAAACTTTTTCAAATGTATCCTCAACCTTTAAGTTCTACTTTATACTAGGTTAAACAGAATAAAAACTTTTAATATTATCAATAGGTATTAATATTTATGTGAATGTTAACTTTTAGTAATTAAAAATTATATTTAATTTCATATTTATTTTTGAACGTATTCGTTCATAACAAAAACTTATAAGTTAACTTGTAGTGTTTTATAGATTTTCACAAGCGGTATTGCATAGAAACTTAACATAACTTAAACTGTAAATCAGGATACGTGAGAAGGTAAATAGATACTTCTCTTTAGAATAATTCTATATCTATAAAGTAGTATGTAAGTATGACAACTTATTTAATTCATTTCGTGCTTTAATTTATTGTTATAAAAGGTAAAAATGGTATTTCATGAAAGTTACTCAATTAGGTCAATCCACATTAATCTTATTAGTTAATTGTGACTGCGCTGCTTTAACACACCAAAATGTAGGAAGTTTAAGAGCGAGGTAATTAGAGCACTTGAATTGCGTGTCCAGAATTATTTATTATTTGCATAGAATAGTAGTATATCTACCCCATTTCTGGCGCACTTTACAGTGCTGTCAGATTTAGCCTTGGTAACCAGTTAATTGACCTGTCCAAGGTCAACGTTTCTTGACCTCTAAATTTCAAGGTCATGCGTTGGCAGGAAATTTCAAATTTTAAGGCCATGTATGATGGCGGGAAATTTACATTTCTAAGGTCACGCCCCTTTTTCATTGTTCAAGCAATTCTTAGAAACAAATTTCATTGACTTTCTGGTTCTTATATTTACTAAATTGAGTCAAGCCCTTCAAGGTCAAAATTTATTGGTATCATATTACAGTTCTTAGAAATTTAAAAATAGAAATTTCAAGGTCAAAGTTTTATATTACTCAAAGTTGGTTGACCTGTAAGGGTATTATATTACGGTTCTTAGTAATCTAAAAACACAATCGGTTCTTGGAAACAAGGCACGTTGAGTTGAATTGAGTCAAGTTCTTCAAGGTCAACATTTATTGGTATCATTATACAATTCTTAGAAATCTAAAAATAGAACAATGTCTTAAATCTCATTGACCTTTCCAATGACTCATGTAACTAGCTTTGCAAAAGCTCTGTATTGCTCGGCTATCCTCGTGGGGTCGATATAATCTTTTTCTAAAAAGTGCGTGTAAAGCTGCTATTTTTATTGAATATACTGCGCATTGTTATTGTGTATGTAAAATTGCTTACGTGTTTACTATTGCTATATTGTGTGTAAACCTAATCGGATAACATGTTTACTATAAATTACTACAAAGGAATCAATTTCACACATGAGCACGCAAGTTTTGGCGTTAACCAGGAAAGCAATGGAGTTAATTAAACATAAAGATGAACTAATTCGAAACATTCGTATATTAAGGAAACATATCAGGTTAGTTGAATATATTAGTAATAAGTTAGTAAATAAGAATGAATAAGAATAAGATAAAGAGTAATTTAACTCTTATGAAGTGTTATTTACTAAAACTGAGACAATCAAGGAACGCTTTTAAAATAGGTGGGGGTAATCTGCAAAATTTAATGTTGCAACCTATTGAATCTTGTTTCAAAAGTAGAATACTTACAGCAATTATTGTGAACGTAAACATCAAAGATTCACTAACATTTTTAAATCAATCTTATAACATTTTTGCTGATAAAATTAATTTAATGCTTAAAGAGTCCATGTTGAAAGTCAACACGGTTTTAATAGCTCATTTTGTACAGTCTTACAGTTTGGAAATTGATTTAAAAACATTTCCAACTAAAAACCAAACTGTTGATGTTGGTATTGATTTGCGGCAATGGTATCAAGCTAATGTTTATAACAAGCTACAAACCTTACCAGGTACGTGATTCTAAAAGGTGTAATGTATATTAAAGTACCTATCGTCATAGTAGTCCAAAAAGCTGTTGTTAATGTGAAAAGTAACGACGATCACTGTTTTTTGTGAGCCGTTGTTTCAGTTTTATAATCTGCTTCCCGAGATTCAAATCGAACTTCTTGCTATCCTCATTTCAGTAACGTTTTAAATTACGATTCAATTGAGTTCCCCATTAAAATAACTGATTCAAAAAAATTAAAAAAGTTAAATAATCTCCCAATAAATTTGTATTGCATGAAGGATAAAACAGTTGTGCCCTTTGTATTGAGTAATCAGCAAAGCGAAAGAGAACACAGATCTTTTAATGCTTTTTAACGATGCGAAACTTATCATCACTTTGTGTGGATTAAAAACATATCAAATGTAGCTTTAGAAAACATTTAACATATTGTAATCAGCTCAACCAATGTCGTGCTAGATTACCAAATGATAGTAATAATAATTTAGAATTTAAACATGCAGCATACCAAGAAAGAGTTCCATTTGTCCAATAACGCGGACCTCGACAGCATTTTAGAGAAATGAGCACCTGCATATGATCAAAGCACACGTATGTGTGATAAATATCTACCCTTCAGCATTGCATATTACCTAATTGCCCTTATGGTGATCCGCCATCACAATTTTATTTGTACGGGGGAGAAGATTGTATACAAGGGTTTATCAGAGAATTACAAAAGATTGCCAACTGGGCCAACGGCATTCTCAGTACCATTATACCCATTGAGGCACTGACTTGTGACCAAATAGATCATTTTGAACGCGCTATTGTCTGTCATATTTGCAATCGGGCTTTTCAAACAACAGATGTTAAGGTTAGGGACCATAAGCATGTGACGGGGAAGTTTCGGGGTTCCGGCACATCAAGGTCGCAACTTAAGTTTTAAAGAAACAACTACTGGCCCTATCGTGTTCTATAACTTGAGTGTTATGATACCCATTTCCTAATTTGAGAGCTAGCTATGGCTTTCCCGGAAGAAATATCCCTTATACCGTTAAACAAGAAAAAATACATATCTTTTACGAAGACTCTTGATAACACCAACATAAAATTTAGATTTATAGATTCATTTAGGTTTATGATTAGTAGTATTGATAAGCTAGCCTCATACTTGGATAATGATAAAAAGCTTATTACTAGATCTGCGTGTAGTAGCGACGCTGAATTTAATTTGTTTGTGCGCAAGGGCACCTTCCCATACGAATACATTAAATCATAGGACAGATTAAATGAGACCGCTCTACCGCCAAAGACAGCATTTTACAGTCACCTTGATAACGAAGGTGCTAGCGATAAAAACTATTTACATTCGATTCAAGTCTGAAACATCTTTGCGGTACAAACATTAGGACAAAAGATAGATTAGAACTGCTTACTGATATCGATATGATCATGTTCTTTGAAAGTGGCATCAGGGTCGGAGTAGCACAGTGTTTTAACTGTTATGCAAAGACTAATAACAAGTAATAAATGTGATATTGGGTAATCAATATGATCACACTACCCCAACGAGTTATTTAATGTACTTTGATATAATAACATGTATGGAAAATCAATGGAGCGATTCTTGCCATTTGGGGAGTTTGCCTTTGTAGATAATCCCAACCTTGAATCCATACTAAATACTCCAGATGATTCAGACACCGGTAAGATTATAGATTGTGATTTGGGCTATCCAGTAGAATTGCACGACCTCCAAAGTGATCTACCCTAAGCACCAGAACATATGGCTGCACCTGGTTCCAATTTAAAAAAATTATTACTCACATTGTATCTGAAACTCAATTACATTGTTCACTATGGGACCCTAAAAATGTATTTGGCGCTTGGTTGCAAATTGGCAAAATTTGAGCTTTTTAAACAGACGCCCAGGTTACGAAAATACATCGAAATCTACACTACATTACGCAAGCAATCCAAACATGAATTTGATAAGAGTTTCCGTAAATTAATGATCAATGGTGCTTTCGGTAAACTAATGGAAAATGAGCGTAAATATAAAAATATTCATTTGGTGACCAACTGGGGGTCGATATGGTGCTGGTACGTATATTTCCAAACCAAATTTCCATATCTGTACCATATTCTAGAAGGATATGGTAATTATCCAAATGAACAAAGTTTTTCTAAACAAACCCATATACGTAGGATTTGTTGTTCTAGGCATTTTTAAAAATTTCCTGTACGACTACCATTACAATTAAGTGCTACCAAAATTCCTCTAGTAAATAAAAAAATTCCAGGGTTGATGAAAGATGAGAAAAATGGCGTTATCATGAAGGAATTGGTGGGGTTGCGTGCGAAAATAGACGCTTATTCAGTTGAGGGAAGCAAAATTAGAAAAAAATCTAAAGGTGCTACTAGAGGCAGTGTAAAATAAATTAGGATAGAAGATCACAAGTTGGCATTATTTTATTACCAAATTGCAAAGTTTTTTTTTTTTTTTTATGATTGTGGACCTGAACAGGCTAAATAAGGCCTATCGTGCTAAAGCACTCAGGAACACTTAGAAGGATGGATAGAGGGATAATGAATTGCCAATAGATGCCTATGAACAGCTACCTTAAATTTTCTCATATCATAAGTGAGAGGAAAACAGGAACTAGGGAGATCATTCCAGAGAAAGTGTTGGGTGTGCAGATACAGGTCCCTGGTGCTACGCGATAATGCCTGTAAATATTTAAATGACAACATTGTTTACAGTTGTGGTTCTTCTTTTACACTCAAACTGCACGAAAATATTGTTTGTAAAAAATTTAACTGTATAGTACCATAATAGATATTTATGTATTAAGGGCATAATCAGAAGATTATGGCTCGAGGGAATGTTAAAAGCCCGACGCGAAGCAGAGGGCTTTTATATTCCTGAGTGCCATAATCTACAATTATGCCCGTGGTACATACAATGTTTTATTTTATTTTGCACCATGAAACTGGAACAAAATATGAAAAAGATTCAGTATTTTCGGCAAGTTTTTAAATGCAAATGCAGTGAAATAAAGTCGACAGTAGGCTAATTTGTTGTTACTAAGATACTGTGATATTGCTATTATATATCATGTCATGTGTTTGCTGTCAATCATGCTGCTTAGCATCAATGACATTTCCGTGCTATAAAGACCACATTACGCCCGCATTTGGAGGCGTATAAAGAACATTATGGTGGCAAAATAAAATAAAGAATGTAAATATAGTTATAGATATTTTAAATGAAAAAAAAAAACGTATATAAGCAATCTATTGCCTAGCAATTTGATAATTACAAAGAAATCTTATTGATTATGAGTACTGCATATTATGCAAACCGCAAGTCAATAAAAAATATTAATTGTTAGTTTGATCAATTCACAAAAAAACATGTATTCATCCTAGCTGGCTGATGAGGACCATGGAAACATTTTGCGGGAAGTTTTGAACACAGGGCACTGAACACTGCATGTGGGAGAATAATATGTAGTCGGGTGATCAAGCCCAGGATTTTATCTGATTCAATTACCTACCGCCAGCATTCTTGCTTCCAAGTCTTCAATATCATCAACAGACATGGAATAAATTGAAATTAGCATGATGCCCCAACAAAAAATCAGTTGGATTGATATCAAGTGACCTGCGTAGCCATAGTTGCAGTTAGGATACCCTGTATCGAGGTGTTGGTGTACTGCAATAGCAGCATGAAGGGGTGCTCCACCGTGCATAACATACATATTCCACCGAACATTGAGAGGGACATCTAGAAGTTCGGAGAGTGTATTTTGCAAAAAAAATTAAGTAAGTTGATCCATTTAACCATCCAGGTAGCTAGCAGGCTTCTACTACAGTTGTAAACTAAACCGGGCCACACGCTGATAGAAAATTTGTACTGACAACTATTTACATGTATCGCATGTGGATTTTTTTGAGTCCACACATGATTGTTTCTGGTATATTGTAAATGCCTTCTCTAGAAAAAGTGGCTTCATCCGTGTAGAATATTTATGTCTGAAAGTCAGATTATTGTTAGCACGCTCTAGGTGCACTTTTGTCGTTAGTCTGGGTAATAAAATTTTGGTGGAACACTTTCCACACTGCCCGGTGGCTTGCACCAATAACAGAAGCAATCTGACATGTGCTTGTAGATGGATTGGAATATCTTCTTCTTCTAAAAGAAAATCTCTTAATGGTCTAGCACGGGCTCTCTTTTGCGCATTTCCCTATAAATGATACCGTAACAATATTTTTTGCAAAAAAAGTATAAGATAACAATAAACTCTTACATAAAGGCATCTCGTAGACATAAGTTTCTATCAAATACCCCAAACAGCCTTCGCTCTGACAAAACTTTATTTGGAAACCGGTCCTGGTACAACCGGTGAGCAATATGCTATACCATACACTAAAATGCATGTCAGCTAATTCAGGAAATGTAAAATTATTCATTGCAATAACCACCACAACAATAGAAGAAGACGACGTTTAATTATTATTTAAATGCCAAATAAGTTTATTCATAAATTTTGCAAAAGCACTCTTCACCTATTTAAACCTTCTAATTTAATCATTTAAAAAATTAAATTTTAACGTAGTTCCAAACAAAATTGATCTGTATTGAATGTGGTCGTTTCCAAAAATAAATTGAATAGAAAACAATGTAATTGTATGTGCTCTCTTTTACAGCTCCACTTTCCCCTTCCGTAGTTTAGGGGCTGTCTTATCGTAAACTACGTGACGCTTTAAGTATTTATACTGTCCGGTCTCACCACCCACGCATCCAATGTACTACCGCTGTAGTGATACAAAAATCAGCTGAGTTAGACCAATCTCTCTGTATATTCCATCAGTAGCGTATTTCGGGCTAAGTTCAAAAATCATTTTGAACACGTTACTGGTTTATCACAGGTACATAAGAGGAAGAGTGCTAGGGTAGATCATAAAAACGATCTGTGCTGGTTTTTATTTGTACATAATTAGTGTCGCAGTTCATATTAGTTAACTGCAAAACCCATGTTGGGGTTGAAGTATTTAAACATTTACAAATGAAGGGATTAATTTGTGAATTGAAAAAAATACCAGAGAGCGTTTTTTTCAAAATTTAAGAAATCTTGGATCAGATTTAAAGTAATCAGCAAACATCAAGTAGGAAGTATTGTGTATATAAAACGCGTAATCCAAAAAGGAACGTAAAGTGATTCTTTATTTAACAAAATATGGTTGTACTATTATAAGTTTTGTTAGGAATGAATAAGTATAAAAGTAAACATGTAATTAAAGATTATCATTAATTTTATAAAATACATAAATAAAAAGCTTACCTCGGGTAGGATATGAACCTACGACATGTAATTTGCTAGAGTACCGCTCTAACCAACTTAGCTATCGAGATACAAGCCCCAATCGATGTAAATTTTGTCTTTATGTATGTAGAAGTGATGTAAATTCTAAATATTATATATATATATATATATATATATATATACATATACATATACATATATGTATACAGGGTGGCCCAATAGTGCGTCGGTGGAAGGTTGCGGGTTTATTAAGGAATATTTCTAAATTTTGTTGATGGGATGTGCTGGAGTATCCTTAAGGCTACAAACCTAAAATGTTTTCATTTGAATCGTAACGTTTATACAGGGTGATTTATATCAAAGTTGCATTTTTTTAAACGGAACCCCTGTATATTAGTGAATATTTGGATTCGTTGGTCAATTCTGGTGTGACTTTATGTATCACACATGATACCTAAGACTAATCGTTCAGCCGCAATTCGTTAAAAAGTAAATGCGTGAAATAAATAAAATATTCGTGAGATCACAAAACTTAGAAGGCCGTGACTCTGCGATGTTACTAGACATGAAATATACTAGCGTAGACCGGACAGTCAAATCTAAATTCTTTTTGTGTTTAGAGAAATTACTTTGTCAATTTAGAGAATTTCAATCAATGGTAACTTGATTTTTTTCAAATGACTGAAGAAGTGACCTACATGGGGCCTAGTTTAGAAATTAAAATTAAAGTTCTTTGGGCCTGTACATTTGTATGTGTATTGGGCAACACACATTTTTTTACGTGCGATCTCCGCGCCGTTTCTGTACAAATCACAAAATGGCTGGTGTGAAACTACACACGACCTTCCAACCTACGAAGTGGAAATTAATACAAATGAAATAGTTTCAAATATAATTTTTTTAGGATACAGACTGTGTAACCTTCTTTTTATACGTTCATAACGAAAACAGGCAACATGGTAAAAACAAAAACAATAGTCTATATCAGAATGACGTTTAAAACTGCATGTCATATAGAGATTAATAGACATAAAACATCAATAACCATTTTCATTCATATTTAATTAATTTTTAGACTTACTTTGCGTTATGTTAAGAAACTTAATAAACAAAAGTTATGTAAAATTAAATTTTCTTTAAAAAATAGGTCTACACTTTTTCTAATAAAATGAAACGTTATTCAGATATTTAAAAAATTTTAACTAACACTTAAATTTTTGCCGCCAAATTACGCGTCGTTTCAAAAATTTGCATGGAACATAATTATTCGATATGTTTAATGTCTACATCTAGGTCTTTTTATATCTGTTAAATATGCAGCTGTTTTAGAAATATTTGATAAAAACCAAAAATATGCACGCAGAACGCACGCACGCACGCACGCACACAATCACGCACGCATACCCAAGCACGCACGCGCGCACAAACACATTCGTAAACACCAAATTCCAAATACGTCGATTACTTTGCTAGTAATTTTCGTGGCCACTTGGAAATCTGTTTTGCAATTAGACAGGTATTTCGACTCAGTCATTATTGGTTTGCAGTGTAGTGATTAAAAATTAATTGAGATCCGTAAAAAGAGCATAATCAGATATCGTTGGCATTAATGTGTTGTTACATGTACAAAGGAAAGGTCGTAACAAAAGTAAAAGGTGTGCGGTAACAGGTAGTAGGGATATGGCCGGAATCTCAGTCGGCCGGTTAGGTACTTGGATGCGTGGGCGTGTGACTGGCGTATGTATACATACAAATTTAAAAGGGCACGACTTGATTTATATTTATATCGCCCTAGGACCAAGAAAAGGGCTACAACATAGTAAGAGGTGCTCTGCAGTTAAAAAAATAATGCTGGACACAGTCCAACAAGAGAATAGGCCTGGTTAGTATTTAACTCCTACACCGCAGTAATAAAGGAAACTACTACTGGTAGTTTAACACAAATCGGCTTAATCCTGGCCTGTAAATTTTATTATAATAAACCCAAACCTTAAATATACACCAAATATGGTTAACACAATCTCTATAAAGTTATACACGTATAGGTATAAAATTGTACTGGTTACAATAAATAATTCTATTAAAACGACTAGTATCGTAAATCGGGATAGCAAACAACACGAGAATTTTTGTATGGCTATAATGACTTGACTAATCGTTGCGATATTTCTACACCTTTCTTTCCAGTGTTTCCTCTAATGAAAATATAAAAATAAATTTATCATAAATTACCGTATAATAAACAAAACCTGTTATGCACTGTTCAACATCCAGCGTTTACCCTAGAAATGAATTACACAACACATAATAAAAGCAAAATAAATAATAAGACAGTAGTTCTAGGAAGAACTCTCCTTACAACTTGCGTATTGGTTTTAACTCAACCGAAATATAATATAACTCAGATATAAATAACCGAGATATATCAGCCAGATGTCTACAATTGCATTTTTCTCAAAGAACAAAAAAATTAATTTGAAGGTAATTAACAGGAATGACTGAAAAGTAAAGCTCAGGTTTTCAAGTCTTACTACTGTTACAAACAAACATTAAAAGCATAAATGAGAACCTCGATAATAGCACAGTATAACTCTAAACCTTAAATCAAAGTTTTGCAGCTGAAGGCTTAAATATTCACGTTCGTAAAGAATTAGTAGCTTCCTTATTTATGATAGCGTTTGTTAGAAGCTTCAATATAAGTACACAGCAAGTGAAAAACATAAATCATAAATCAAACCTTTAAATTGTTCGGCAAATATAAAATTGTAACCTGGATCTCCCAATAAAGCATTTCTTTTACAAAAACATTAATATTGAAGTATAATGTGGATCACCCAATATAAGGCATTTTACTTGAGCAAGAGCATAAATATTAAAGTCTAACGCGGATCATCCAATATTAAGTACTGTCAAATTACAAGAGTACACAGTTCCCAATCCAAATAAGTAGCAACTTCAAGGCAAACATGTGCAGAATGTTACAGCTGTTTATAATGCACGTAAATGTTCAAATCTTTATAACTAATGCACGTCAAAGTAGTGTAGCAATGAAGCTAAATTAGTAATGGTGGAAGCGAGCGCCTCAGTAAGTATGAATGTTGTTAATTATTACTAAATCTGAATTAAACAGTTACGATTGGAGGTACATAACCTCGTTAGGTGTAACACAAATCAATGTCCTGATCAGATGTATGTAGAACACACTACTCGGGAAACAGTGCCATGTTTGCAGCTGTAATTCGTTCAATAACGAACCACGTTTAAAGTATTTTGACATTGAACTTAAACGATTGTCTATATCTAGGGCTCCGTAATGAATTAATCTTACTTGACTTAAACTTAATGTTTTTTTAGAGAAAATCAAAACCATTTTGAAGTCACCCCTCGAGTCATCACGAACCGTTAATAGAGTTTTCAGAAATTTCGTAATAAAATTTCTATCATGTATCTCATAATTGGGTATATATATATATATATTATATATATATATATATATATATATATATATATATGATATATAATATATATATTATATATATATATATATATATATATATATATATATATTAAAATATTAGTTACAATTTGAATGTGTTGAACTTAGAATTCTAAAGAATTGATTTTTAACTTTTTATAAGGTAACTGATTGATAATTGGAAGGAAACCGAACTTTCGTCTAGGTCAATATATATTCAATAGCAATTTATTAGAATCTTGTTACAATATGAAATTTATAGACATAAGTTTGGAAAAAACGAAGAATTTTAATAACTTAATCCTTCTATTGAATGCTGAAATGTAAACAAATATTTGACAACAGTGTTTAAATTAGACGTCATGAAGTTTGATCTCGTGCAATTGAAAAGATTTTGCATAGACTACATAGAAGGTTATGAAATCGACTTTTTTTCACTATCGCTAAATCGACTTATTGGCTCATTTTACAACGTTTGGCCAAGTTTGGCCAAGATCGGCCATGATGTCTGTGTGTGCGAATGTATGTTAGTATCCACGTTAACTCCAAAACGAAAACACCTACATACCTAAAATGTTGCATTTTGTTTTCATTTCGCTCGGAGCTGATTAGCTTTTGGGAGAAATCAGCTGAAGGTTTATGACCTGTTTTGATTTATCAAATATTTATGAAAACAGTATATTTCAAAAATATAACAAATATACATACATGTTTAATCATATAGGTAGATTAATTATGTTCCATACATTTTTTGATACGACACATAATTTAGTGGCAAACAAATTCCTAAGGTAGGATTTAAGTGTTTTTAGTATCTGAATAATGATTAATTTTATAAGAAAATGTGTAGACATTTTTTTAAAGAAAATGATGAAATGATTCAAAATGCTTAAGAGGTATTATCGATATTTTTATAGAAGCGGGCAACTTTGGAATTTTTTTATGTTAGCATTTAGATGTCTATTAACCTCTATCTAGCAAGAAGTTTTAAAGGCCTGCTTGATATAGATTACTGTTTTTGTTTTTACAATATTGCCTATTTTCGTAATGAACTTATTATAAAAGAGGCTGCATATTATCCTAAAAATATTTGAGTTTATATGAGTAGTATGTAAACCAAGGCAAGTGCTGTGAAAACAATAATATAGCGTTCGATCCGCATTTATAAAATTTGTGGTGAGGAACAACACACGACCTTCCAGTCTAGAAAATGGAAATGAAAAGAAATGAAATAATTTTGAAAACATTCTTTTAGGATAAGATAATTATGCAACCTCTTTTATAATAAGTTTATTACGAAAATAAGCAATATTGTAAAACAAAATAAGTTATCCGACATTATAATAATTTCTGACACTACACTTGTTAGAAACCATGAAATAACAAAGTATTTTGAACATTCTTTTGATGATAATTATGAACCTCTTGATAATAGTTTATTAACAACAATAGAAATTAAACAAAATAACGCATTATAACTGCATAATTTAAACCATTAGTCTAGAATTCAGACAAATTTACGATATTATTAATATAAATTACTGATATGATATTTTTATTAGATTGATTATTAAAATTAGAATTCAATGGTTATTCCATTCAAATTAGAATCTGGTACACTGTTAAATTAATCTGTTAGATTTGTATATTAGATTTGAGGTTAATGAGAATCGTCTAATAGCAGCATACGTTTGGTGTAATAATAAAACACCCCAAATCTAGAGGACAAATAAAAAAAAATAGATTATAAATGTAAATCTAATTTGGCAACAGTTAATGTTCTGAATCACAATTGTTAAAGTACAATATTGAGGTTAATAATGTTATAGCTTATTCAACGAATTTTGGATGCACGTCATTAATTAATTTATTTATTTCAACAAATTATTAATGCTACTATTTCGTGAAAGAAACAATCTAGAATTTAGGGACTACTTACATAAATTAATGACGTGCATCGAAAATTTCGTTGTATAAGCTATATCTATTAAAATGTTTTAATTGGTACACTCATAAATATTATTTTGGTAACACTGAAAATCAAAAAGTGGAATACTTTCAAAAATATTATTTGGCAACATTTAAAGTTATGAATGACAATTGTTAAAAATAAACAGTGAGTTTCATAAAAATATGAATGAAGGTATGTCATTATTGTACGATTAACATCTGTCAGTTTTTCCACGATTAGATTTCTTTACAGTTAACGTTCTTGATATCGTTTTGAAAACAACTGGAGTATCTAAAAGTACCGTCGTTAGAATTATTAGAGAAGGGAGTGCAATTCAACTTGGTGAAATAGAATCGTTCAAGACTTCTAATAAAAGAATGAAACCGCACCAAGATCATCTGTCGATAATTGTGGGGAACAAGTCATTCGACGCATTGTACACAATTTTCATGTCACGGAGAAACGACGACCAACCGTCAATACTATCTATAATATTATTGAAGATGACGAATCCATTGGTTTCTCTCGGAAGGAAACGTCTTTAAGAAGATTGTTAAACAAAATAAGTTTCAAATGGACAAAAACCGTTGGCAATCGTAAATGTTTAATGGAACGATACGATATACGATCTTTACGTTGTGCTTATATTCGAGCAATAACAAAGTATCGAAGAGCAGGGCGACCCATTGTGTATACAGATGAAACATATATACATGCATCGCCTACAACGCCACATTCCTGGGTAGATGATTCCAACGAAGGTTAAAATATCCAATCGGTAAAGGTGAACGTGTTATAATAGTACATGCTGGTGGTGAAATGGAATCTATGAATAATGCCCTATTAGTTTTTAATTCGGGCTCAAAAACAGGTGATTATCACGACGATCTGAACCTTATTAATTATAAACGATGGATTGAGCACCAGTTATTACTGAATTTGCTCGAAGTCGGTTATTGTTATGGATAATGCAAGTTATCACAATACGCTAGCAGTTAAACATCCAACTTTTAGCAGTAAAAAAATGGAAATGATAACTTGGTTACAAGAACGAGGGATCGTACATGATGAATCCCAAACAAAAGCGGAGCTGTATGATTTAATAAAATGTAATAAACCGAGCTGCACAGAATATTTAATTGATGCTATATTTGCGAAACATGGTCACTCTGCATGTCGACTACCTCCATACCACCCGGAGCTAAATATAATAGAAAAAATATGAGCATTGTAAAAGCTTGGGTAGCATCGAAAAACAACTTTTAAATTAGCCGATGTTAAAAAACTATCTCGTGAAAAGTGTTCGATGGATTTGGAGAGCCACTGGCAAGAAGTGTGCCGTCATGTTAAAGAAATTGAAGAGGAATACATTATAAAAGCATATTATGGATGTCGTTTGTGAGGAATTGATTATACGTAGGAGTGGAGACTCGTCGGATGAATCTGATTTTATATCAGATTATGATAACGAAGAAATAAGTGTTGAGTAATTGTGTAATATTTTATTGTATTTAACAACATAACGTCTTCGTACCATAACCCTTTTTATAGTTCGCAGAGTTTTTATGCATTGTACCAATCATTATACATGTTCTACACATTAGGATTATTGTACTTCATGTAATCAATATCTGTTATGTGTTTAATTGCTTAATTATATTGATTTATATGTGAAATTTTTTATTTATCTTTAACACACTAATATGTATCGTATTGACCTTTTTAACATACTATTGCCACAGCTCAATTCTTTTATGAATACAACATCATTGTGCAAACCCCATAAAACCTGTTTTGTTGTATAAAAACCATCTGTTTATATTCGTATACTATATTTTCCTCATAACAAATTATATAACTTTATTTGAACTTGCATACTATGTAATATTTGTATTCGATAAAACTCGACCCTCTCTATTACACCTATTTATAACCATCGCAGTATAAAACTGTTTAGACACAAATTATTTACCCTTAGAACTGTGGTTAATAATTAAAATGCGAATTACAACATTTCCGAGTAGATTTATGAACAAGTAACGTAACCTTATATTTCACTTTTCACAATTAAATAAATGTTTTTTTTTTGTTTAAATTGTCCTAATTATAAAATATAAACGTCATAATTAAGAGGATATTAACTAAAAAATGTACAAAACGTAACTTTTACTTTTCTTAAAAAAACTAATATGTTCCGGTTGAATAGTACACGGTCACGTGATTTTTTTCGCGCAGCTTAGTGTCTTCGTATTTGGCTTTTAGTCTAATAGCTTTATTCCATAGCTTTATTCGCTTTATACTGCCATAAGGCTAGTCAATGACATTAATCACGTGATTGGAGTGACTGGCGCATAATAAATTTCTTGCATCAGGATAAAACGAATGAAGTACAGGGGTATAACCTTAAAGTACGTAATCATGTCTAATGCAAATTTGATTGCATTATTTTTGGAAAGCGACAATGATGATTGTGTTACTTCATCAGATTCGGACGATGAAGTAATAGAAGCAGTGTTCCTACTTTGGCAAGAACGGAAAGTACTTCTATACAAAACTATAGCGAAAATACTATCCGTAACAATAATGAAGAGGAATGTATATCTCACGTCAGGGCTTCAAAAGTGGTTATGGGGAATTTTCTTGCAACAGCTACTTAAGTTCACTTTATTTGTAGTAACATATTAACAAAAATTAGGTAAAGGAATATGTATAATTGAACCAAGAAAGCATTTGGAAATTTTTTGTGGTATGTGGAACACTCGTGGTCGACAGATTCAACATCACAACTTCATTATTTGAAATTATAACACCATGAATTTGTTTTTTGATGAAATGGCTAAACAAACCATCCGGTGGCACAAGAAATGCAAAGAATAAAGACTGAAATTTTTAGAAAATCGCGGTTTTCTTGTGTTATCGTTATGTAGATAGAGTTAACAAACTTAAGCAGTGTCAAATATAAATAAAAAAATAAACTACAATATAATTCACAGCTCGCTCAGAAAGTGGAACATACTACTGGTCTCCTTAAACAAAGATTTCGCCAATTATACCATGTGAAACTAAGAAATGCTACAAGAAATGTTGGTCTTATTAAACAATGTTGTGTGTTACACAATTTATGCCAATGAAAGATAAGCTTTTATTTGACAGGCAAAAAAAATCCTTTGGCCTCAACTGGCATAAGTGAAGAAATCGATACCGCTGTTACAGAAGCAAATGTCAATTTTGATATAACTAGAGGTGTAGCAAAAAGAAATTATATAGCAAGTTTACTACGATACTTATATTTGAACATAAAACTAAAATGTACAGGGTGGCCAACTTAGAATGCGGAGTACTGTATCTGGGAAACTATCTATCGTAGAGGCTTACGTAAAAAAAGTTTTACTAAAACGGCCTATACAAAAACCTGGAAAATATTTTCAAGTTTCTGAAATGGCCGCTAGGGGGCGTAACTGCAATCTTGAATCTAAAAAAGTGATGTTTCTGTGAATTCTGCTATATTAACCTAATAAAAAAATAACTGATCTTTAAAGTCGAGGATAATCTGAACTTCTTTTGTTTGGCACTTTTTGACGTATATCTGAAAATACAGTGGTGGGGGGTATTCAAAGGTTTCCTTAAATAACCCCTGTATCTTCGAAACCGCTAAGCCGATTTTAACTAACTTGGGCGCGTTGAAATGAGCTATTCTTGGGCTACAAATGTTATAATATTTGAAGTTTTGTTAGTTTCACATGTCGTCGCTAGAGGGCTTTGTTCGACATTCCGACAGAAACGGTTAATTTTCGCAAAAAAATTAAATGCATTGGTATGACTTTTTTCATGAACAAGTAGCTAAATGATGCCTAAACAAGCTCGCGAAAACCGGATCTCGATATCTTGTTTCTAACCTAAAATATCGGCAAAAGAAAACTTTATTCGAAAATCCCTTAAATTTTATTTTTTTAACTATATTTTTCTGGAATTGTTTCTATGATGTAAGTTGTGGCCCTAGAAAGGACCGATTTAAAGGAGGAAGGTTTTTAATGCCCCGTAAATGCTCGCAATGCTGACCATCACGCTCTATGCATTGCTGAAGCCTCTCATGACTAGACAAAACTGCAGCTTCAATTTCGGCTCTCGGTATGTTACGTATTGCGTTACGAATCCGGTTTTTCATATCTTCTCTAGTAGTAGGTTGAGTCCGAAACACGATGTCCTTTAAGCGCCCCATAAATAAAAATCGAGGCAAGTTAAGTCTGGCGATCGCGGAGGCCATGGAAACAGACTTCCTCTTCCAATCCACCGCTGTTGAAATACTGCATTAATATGCTCTCGCACATTAATAGCAAAATCTGCTGGGCAACCATCCAACTGCAAAACAATTTTGCCTTGTTTCCAGAGGTACATCTTCCAACAACAACGGTAATTTATTTGCCAAAAAGTCAAGAAATACATTACCATTTAGGGGTTACTCGAAAAAATATGGCCCAATAATTTTTGCCTCCCAGTATGCCACACCATACATTTAAACTCCAACGTCCTTGGCGCTAAACTTCACGCAACCAATGGGAATTTTCTGCAGACCAATAATGCATATTGTGCAGATCGACTCTCCTGTCACTACTGAAGGTGGATTCATCGGCCCAAAGAATTTGAAATAAAAATTCTCTATTTTCGCGTATCATGCCTAACATCCAATGACAATAGTCTAACCTTCGATCAAAATCTTCCTCTTTCAAGGCCTAATGCAAAACGACATGATGTGGGTGCATTCTTAAAGTAATTAAAAAAAGTTTAAACGAATACCTATATATTTTGATGGCCATTAGAACTTACCTATGGTCCTTCAAAATATTTTGAACCGTTGTCCGTGATATGCCCAACTCAGTGGATAATGCTCTTGTGCTAACATGAGGATTTCCTTCAATATAGCCCAGTACACGGTTAATATTTTCTTGTGTTCTTCCAATTTATTGCCGTTGAAACGTAGGCCGAAAACTATCATTGGCTAGTAAGCTCGCCACTAATCGGGGAAAAACTCTTACATCGCAAGGGCACTGATTTGGATATTGAGCCGCGTAAACTCTTTTAGCTAACTATTGACAATTTGAGGATTATGTATGTTTTGTTTAGGTATTTGTTTCCATTGCCTGCTTCTATTAATTGTATTTTTCGTATATATCCATGGTGAATAATAAAGGGTGATTTTATTCGCAACTTCTAGGTAACCCATTCTGAGCCGAAATTGAAGCTGCAGTTTTGCGCACCCATAAGAGGCCTCAGCAATGCGATAATCAGTATTGATAATCTGATAATCATACGTTGAGCATTTATGGGGCATTAAAACCCTCCTTTAAATCGGTCCTTTTATGGAGCCACAACTTAATATAGAAACAATTCCAGAAAATATAGTTAAAAAATAAAATTTAAGGATTTTCGTATAAAGTTTTCTTTGGCCGATATTTTAGGTTAGGAACAAGATATCGAGATGTTTCGCAGCTTGTTTAGGCATATTAGCTACTTGTTCATGAAAAAAGTCAATACCAAGTATGTTAATTTTTTGCGAAAATTAACCGTTTCCTGTCGAAATGTCCTTAACAAACCCTATAGCGAACAATGTCGAAAAACTAAAAAATTAAATATTTAAGATTTTACCAAGAAATTTCTCTTTGGCCATATTTTAGGTTGAACAAGATATCGAGATACGGTTTAGTACGCTTGTTTAGATCATTTACCTACTTGTTCATGAAAAAAGTCATACCAACGCATTTAATTTTTTGCGAAAATTAACCGTTTCTGTCGGAATGTCGAACAAAGCCCTCTAGCGATGACATGTGAAACTAACAAAACTTCAAATATTATAACATTTGTAGCCCAAGTCTGTTTGTTAAAATCGGCTTAGCCGTTTCGAAGATACAGGGGTTATTTAAGGAAACCTTGAATACCCTCCACCACTTTATTTTTAGACATACATCAAAAGTGCCAAACAAAAAAAGTTCAGATTATCCTCGACTTTAAAGATCAGTTATTTTTTATTAGGTTAATATAGCAGAATTCACAGAAACATAACTTTTAGATTAAAGACTGCAGTTACAGCCATTTCAGAAACTTGAAAATATTTTGCAGGTTTTTGTATTGGCCGTTTTAGTAAAACTTTTTTTGCGTAAGCCTCTACGATGAATAGTTTCCCAGATACAGTACATCGCATTCTTAGTTGGCCACCCTGTACATTGACATAAACTGAAATGTACTCTTAGAAATAATGAAATTAATCAATTTTAGATAAAATATAACAACCTTTTCTCTAATAATTCATTTCTTTTCTTATTGACTTCTGTTTGCTTCTCCCTAATGTTCTTCCCCTTTCATTTCAGGTCTTATTCCGTAAAGTACGGTTGAAGTTGCCTTGTAGGCATGTGGATATAACACGTTATCATCAAATCATATATTCTCTAATCCTGACATACAGTCATGAATCCTGCACTTTCTAGTTGTAAAACCAACCTGTTCACCGTAGGTAGAACATATGTTCAGGATTTTTATTAACCTACAATCAAATTCCACCATTATAGATGCATAAATTCAACCTTAATCTAGAATTCAGACAAATTACTGAATTAAAATTTAAAATTACTGAATGTTTTATAAAAATACCAACCTCAAAAATCTGGTGCATAAACACAGCAATTATCTTACTTACCTTATTAATTTTTAAACATCAACCAGCATGAAGTTACATTCGCTTTTTTTTTTCAAGGACATTCGCTTATAGAGTAGTACCAAGCTAATGAAAAATAATAAAATAAATAAATAATTCGGCCTGAAATTACATTCGCTTTTAAATATATGAACCCCTTTATTTCATATGAAATAGTGATGTAATATTTAGTAGTCAATACGAATCATCTAAATCGATGTCGGCAATTGCGCGTATACAAATATAGAAGGAAATTAATTCACAAAATTTGAGCGAGCTTTGGAAGAAGAGGATTGTTCGAATAAGGTAGCACAAGGTCCCACCTTTAATGTCCTATAAGCCGATTTTCAAAAAGTACCGCACAATTCGAAAAATCCACATCGATGTCGCCAATTGCGCGTATATAAATATAGAAGGCGCGAATTCAAAATTAATTTATAAAATTTGAGCCGAAGGCGCTGGTGACGCTGTATTTAGTGACTTAAGTCAAGCAACATTTAACCACCATAATACCCTAAGGCCAGGTGTTTATTTAACCTTATTCTTTCTGTTAAAATGATGTAAAATGATTATTACTTATACGTGTGTCAAATTTATTATTTTATGAACAAAGTATTGTATAAATAAATATAAATACGTGTTTGAATAGATTAAATTTTGTTACTTATATAATGTTAATTTACTTTTGGCGTAAGTAAATAAAAATTGTAGTGAGACACTTTTTAATTATCTTGATGTAAAAAAAATTGCATATTAGAATATACCTACTTATGTTACTAAATACAATATTATGCAAGGTAAATGTTTTAATACTTTTAGACCCATTTGCACACCTCGGTTTTAAACTGAGGTGGTGCAAACAACCAGTTCTTATACATTCACAATAAAGCATTTGAATATCAATTTTGAAATTCCGCCTGTGCTTCATAGCGCACAGGTGACGTAACACAACTAATTTATTAAAACGGCGCGAATGGTAGGAGTCGTGTATCTATCCTCTCACTTATCTATGACGTCACCCACGTTACCTAAAACGAATAGAGCTAATGTTTCCTACTGAAACAATAAAGTTAAGAATATAAATTATGACACTTTTAAAGTTAAATCTTACAGAACAATGATCGTTACGCCTATGAATTAAAACCATAACCTAAATTGAATCTTATATTATGTAATATTCAATTCAACACTACTTAATGTGCACAACGTTATTATAAACACTTAGATTGTCGAATTCCGTAGCAATTTTTAAATACGGTATATAGCTCAACGTTCCTTCCTAGTATTTTGTATTCTAAGTGAATGACAATCGTTAAAGTCAAACTTTAGGTTAATAATGTTACCTACTGAAATGTTTAAGTTGGTACTTATATTCATATGATTTTGGTAACATTGCACGTCAAAAAGTTGAATGCGTTCAAAAATATAGTTTAGCAACTTTTAAAGTTTTAAATGACAACTGGTAAAGTAAGACATCGAGGTTAATAATGTTACTTATTAGTGTTTAAGTTAGTACTGTCGTAAATATTAGTTTAGTAGCATAAAAAGTCAAAATGACTATTCTTTTACTATTAATTAAAAATAACACTTCCCGCACATATTAACTATATTCAAATCAAGTATACAATTAAAATAAAAACGACATTATATTTAGGCATTTAAAGAAATATACATTGAACAGGGCCTTATTAAAAGCTAAATATATTGATCAACTATTTGATCTTAAAAATATTCTTACAATTATGATACTAATTATGATGAACTAGATTCTTCATCATCGTCAGTCACATTAATGATTAGTGGCTCGACTTGAACCTCAATTAATTTGTCCAACTCCCACATTTTAACCTCGACTTAACAATTACGTGCTGAACGCATTTTCCCCATTTGTCAGCAGTTATGTTTTGTAAGGCTTCATTAAAAAGGTTATTTAAATCTGCAAATTTGAAACTTGTATTACGCCGAGCTCTAAAAGTTTCAGTATCAGCCCATATTAATTCTATTGCATTATGTTCGCAATAGTATGGCGGCAAGTGAAGAACGGTCTTATTTTGACTCGCGGCCATTTCATCAACAATAAACAACGACGATAAAAGCCGCGATGGAAAACATAATGCGCCACTGACTAGACTCACTTGAAATTTGCCAACGTCACAACACCAGAATCGAGCAATGAGAACCGTTGTGTCTACCTGCAAAAGACTGATTACGCGTCTGTCGGTTTTTGTCTTAGTTCGCCTTGGATTTAAATACACTTGAGCACGATTTTAAATACGTAGCATTTACATATCCACGGAACGACTAATTATTCCTCTAACTACAAAAAGAATAATTTTAGCATCTTTCATGACTGAAATTTTTTTTACGAAAATCTGTACCCTTACATAAATATCGTAAACGGTTATCGAGGTGCGTTGTGACCATAGCCAGGAGCAAAGCTCCATTGCTGGTTGGGTATCCAATCGTATAATCTCTGATGATATTGTTAATACCCTTTCTTTCAATTAAATGGACCCTCTCTACATTACCATCTGGAGCATCCTCATGAATGTCGTGTAAAATCTGTCGAATGTAACTCCTTGTAACAATTTTCCTGAAAGCCAAGATTACTTTAGTTTCGTTTTGGTAATGTTGGTTATGTTTGTGTACCAAGATTTCCCTCAAAAAAACACTTACAAAATGAATACATACTATGTCAAGATTGTTACCTCCAATTTTATGCCGATCCGTTTCATCTCTCCTTAACCGACATAGTTCTCGATCATGACCTACATGGATCGGATACAAAATTGCAAATATGCTTCCTTCTGAATCATAGGTCCCAGTGATAATGGATGTGCAGGCTCTGTTTATTTTGTTCGTGCCCATAGCTTTCGAATTTCGTTAAGAGGTTTCCATTAACAGTGGAGTGAAGTAACGATGATACTCAAGATAGTTTCAATGGTTACCGCTTCATAAATGTTTTTGACTAGAATTTGGATAATTTGCTTTTAGTAAATTTTCCGTTTCTTTCTTCCAATTGTTAATTCTGAAATAGGTTACATATTATTTAATGTAATGACTATACATATGATAAGGATGAAGCATTAAAGATATACAATAGTAGTGATTATAGGTTAAATACTAAGCAACATAAGGTTTTTCTGACAATTAACTAAATTTATTAAGGAATGTTGAACACTTTTCATATGGTGTGGTGTTACATCTACTGCTTTGTTAAGTCTAGGAAACGCTATGAGCAGCAATAAATACTTTATTTCCAATCATTGGATGAAGGCAAAAAACATGTTACTTGTTAAGTGAAATAGGTAGGCGAAAAAATTCTGTTTGTATCTCAGATTATACACATTAACCACCCTTAGCTGCCTACTACCTGAGCGAACAGTTAATGATGTGTTTGCTCCCTCGGAACAAAACATACTATTATCAAAGGTAGGTCCCACTTTGCTATTATTTTCGTCTATCACAATTTGTTAGGTATACAGGTAAGGAGGATGTACAAACCAGTTACTTTTTTTAACGTTAAACCACGGCGTACTCTATACCAGGTGAGAATATAGGAGTGTGAGACGTGACGTGAGTAGGCCTAGAGTTGTTATAAAATGGATGCAGTAGCATATAGATATCGTGGAGTTTTAGGCTGCACCAACAAATTCTAATAATATCTGTCGGAAGAATGTCATGTACCAGATTCTCGAAACACCTACCATAGTACTACTATATTTAATGTTACAAAATATTGCATTGTATAATTATAAAAAATTACGAAACCTTTATAAATCAATTGTGAGCGTCAAAAAATTTTAATATCATATCGATAATTTAAATAATTTTAATAAAGGTGTAATTACTGAAATTGCGGTTACATATGTGTTTACTAAAAAAAATACATGCATATTTGACTAATTTTAAGAAATTTGGTTGATTAATAATAAATAGGATAACCAGCTATTTACTGCAGTTTTTTTTTTACTTATAGTATTCCCGAACAGGCTAAGACTTGCCTAACGTGCCAAAGCACTCGGGAACACTGGGAGGGTTTAGGAATATTGTTAGGCTGCTGAAAAAATGTTTATGTATGGCTACCTTAAATTGATTTAAGTCAAGGTTTGGAGGAAAACAGGAACGTGGTAGTGCATTCCACAATTTGGTCGCCGTGTAGAAAAATGTAGATTGCGCCCATTGAATGTGACAAGATGGCATTTTGAGCGCGTAATTATGGTGTGAATGGACAAACCGAGTGTTCCTAGCGAAGATGGCCTGCGAAGGTATTAAGAAGTGTATTTCGGAGGAGCAATTGCATGGTAATACCGACAGAACAAGGAAAGAACCGAAAGAGACTGTAGGTCAGAAGTCAGAGACGGGTCATTTGTAAGCCTTATAGCTCTGGATGCAATTTAGCATATCAAGAGCGTATTGGGGAGCACTAACCCAAAGGCGAGAATTGTATTCCAGGTGAGGTCGAATTTGAGTCCTATACAGTAAAAGGACTTATTGCGATGTGAAGTACTGTTAATATCTGTATAGAAAGCTCAGTTTACTGGAGCTGTTTTTCTGGCTGGCAAAAGGTGGTCAACTCATGAAAGGTTCGATGATACGGACATCCCTAACATAGAAATAAACTTTAAAAACTTGAGATCTAAGCCATTCATATTTACAGCAGGAAGTGATTGGACTTTCTTGACGGCCACAATGCAACACTTGAACGTGACTAGATTTTTCCTTCCCCATTCAGGAACACGTTCTAAGTCACTGTTGATTGAGGCTCAACTACAGTTAAACAAGTAAATTATAGAAGTTACACTTAAACATTTAGTATCCTAATCACTTTCACATTAGAGATAAGGAATAATAATAATTCTTGTACATATTGGTAACTAATTGCAGCAACTTCACCAACCAATATTTCAGTTAAATATTAATTCTTATTTGTTCTGTGGCTGTTGCTATTTCATTATTGTTTGTTTAATATTTTTCAATTCTATGTATCTACTCGCTAAAATTTGACCAACAACAAGGAAGTTTGTCCTTGTCTCAATGCTTTCCGTGCGGCAATCGGCCTCTGACGTTATCGTCGAAGCTGAAGATAGGGGCTATATTCCCGCCTGGTATAGAGTACGCCGTGGTTAAACACGTCTAAATTACAATTAAAAGCATCTTTAATTTAACGTTGTTATCAATTGCAAATTTAAAATATTTTTAATTTGTATTATTAGATTACAATATAAATTAAAAATGTTTTAAATTTGCAATTGGTTACAATATTAATTAAAGATGATTTTAATTGTAATGTTTAATGTGTTAAGAAACAGTTATTTGTATTACAAGGCCTGAAAATGGGTGTTTGCGAGCACTCGCAAACTATTTTATGTTGGAGTGATGCACAACATTTTTTGTGCCGACGTCAACAATTGTTAGTAAAATTAATAAACAAAATCGTTGTACTTTTTAGAATTTCATTACCTGTTCAAGTTAAGTTTTCAATACTGACAACTGACAGTAACCATTAGAAAATGTAACCTAAAAGATGTAAAGGGACGCCGTCAGATCTCCCAAATTTTATTATTTTTAATTAGTTCCTAAAGTTTATTAGCAAGACGCCGTCCTTTATTCAAAATTTTCCTGTCATGATAAATTATTTGATAAGTAAAGACCAGTACTGATCGTATTCACGGAATTTATTAAGATACGGTGACTCGCTAAATGCACAGGTGCAAGCAATTATAATAATTCGTAGAAGTTCTAGTAAAAGTTAAACATATTTCATAACGTTGCATAAAATTACACAATAATTAATCATACATCCTCCCTCCAGACGTAAATCCCAAAAACGTTTAAAAGTTTGAATACGTCAGAACATCTTCCACCAATACGGGTTTACGGAATCTCACCACCAGAGTTTCGTAACCACCCTCGCGAATTCTTTATAAAAACGCGGCACGCGCTGCTAAAAAAAGAATTCTCTAAATGAATTTAGAGAAATCAAGTCAGATTTTTTTAATATCGTTGCATATCGTCGCGTTCGCGCCGACTGCTACCTGATGTAAACCGTCCGCCTGTAACCGCCGTCCGAGTAAAGCCGCGACTCCGCGACTTGATAGCATCTCCGAAGTTAAAAGGGTAGAGTTGCAGAGATCTAACGTTGAAAGTACGTAAGTTGAGATACTTGGTGATAGGGATATGCAGGGTTGTAAGCCCGACGTACTCTTCTATTACTAGACACACACCTACACTGTGGAGTTTGAAGGGTGGTTGCCCGACATTCCATTTGACCGACGGAGATCCTTTACGTAGTTTTACGGGTAGTTGCCCAGATTACTAACAAAATCCACCACACACTACACTGTGGAGTTTGAAGGTAGTTGCCCGACATTCCATTCGACCGACGGAGATCCTTTACGTAGTTTACGGGTAGTTGCCCAGATTACTAACAAAGGAAATTCACACACACACCTACACTGTGGAGTTTGAAGGGTAGTTGCCCGACATTCCATTTGACCGACGGAGATCTTTTACGTAGTCAACGGGTAGTTGCCCAGATTACTAACAAAGAAATCCACCTATACTAATTTACACGAACACTACACCACCAAAACCACACCTCGACAAACGTACCAACAACCGCAGAATACCTGTAATTAAAACCTCGTCGGAAGAGTAAGCCAAACACCTAGTAAACACCGCTAATTCCTGAAGTCGAAGAGAAAACGTGAGTTGCACCGTTGGCAAGTAATGAGATTGTCTCCTGGAAACCAGAAACTATCAGATAATATCTTGTGTTAAATTTAAGTCAAATCTTTATTGTTAGACGCGAAAGAAATTCACTTTAAAATAGAAAACGAAGGTTTTATATTTTAAAATCACCAACATAACAAAAGCTTTTTTTATATAAATAAAAACCGGTACACTAAAATAATTAATATCGTAAAGGAAACAAATAATACGCCGCTATCGTACACCAGCTACCTAAATAAACGAAAAGCTTTCATTTATTTAAAAGGGCAAAATTGAATGTAAATGTGAATGAGTTTATTTTCATAAGAAAAGCAGGTATAAAATTGGATTACTTTTATACACTTATAACCGACCGCTTTAAAATATCGATTATTTCTTTAAAGGCAGAGTATTGAACTCGGTGTCTTATCGCGCACGTGTTTATACAGCGTTATCTTGCTACCTGCTTCTGTATTTTATACAGGGACGCATTCAGGTAAAATTATTTATTATTTCGGCAATTATCCAGTATAAATTGAAACAGTCAAAGGACGTAAACTAAAGTCAAAGCCCCAAACCTTCTATTAATGTTACATTACAGAAACTCCAGAGGACCACCTAGCCATTAGTTCCGGGACCCACCAGAACGAAGGAAGTCTACGTAACGATCGTGCATAGAGAGAAACCAGTTCCGTATATTTACCTGTAGCTATATCTTAGATAAATAATTTAAATAACCATATTTTAGACGTGTAATATAAATGGGAAGTAAATATATATATATATATATATATATATATATATATATATATATATATATATATATATATGAACCCTTGTAATCTATTTGTTCAACGCGTTGAGAGCCTGAATAACGAACCCCGATCCAAATTTTGCAAGTACAAAATTCCGACTGAGCTAAAAGGGCAAAGTGAGAATTATTCATTAAGAGTAATACACTTAACAGTAAAATGCAAGGACAAGCGTTACATTTTAACAGTGACAAAGTAGAGGAGTCGGTTACAAAGATAGAATTGCGAAACTATTCATTACTCGAATTTTGTATGTACCTTACCACTTTGTTGACTTTATAATAACTTATAGATGTAATTTGTAGTTCATAAGGAGCTAATGCGGACATAATAAGGGATGCATACACGTACACGGTAACGCAATTAGGCTTTGCGTTACGTCAAATGCCCTATTACAGAACGAAGGCACAAAAAATAAATAAATAACCAGTTTATACATCTTACTTAAATTATGCGTCAAAAACTAACATTATGATGAAGGTGACTAGATTAACGAAACATAAGCGAAATTTAAGTAATTTTTTTTACTATATCCACAATAAAGGTTACCCACATGCTATCACACAAAATGCCTTTTAATACAAAGATAAATAATTATAGCTGACCAATTATTCTTAATTATACGAAATAATTCCTTATTCAGTCAGCTGTTAAAAAATATAAATATGCGAGTAGAAGGAGCCGGCCTAGGGACGTGACGTCATAATTAATTAAAAGTGGTGGAGAGTGGAGTGGGTTAATTAAAAGTGGTGGTGGGCAGAATGGGGATCTGGAGTAGGGCAAGGAGTGGGCTTGAAGGTTTCTATTCGGGGGCCTTTTTGGCCATATTAAGAGCCTCTTTGGCGGTCTAACGCCCTGGTTAAGGGTGTTGGATGCCCTAGAATGTGATCTAGCGGCCATTTTAGCTGATTTAAAGAGGGGGGTTAAGACTAGCCAAAGTCCTTACGGCTTCATTATGAAGGGGTTAAGACTAGGCCACACCCATTCCTTTTACCTGATTGGTTGTACATATATTTAGCCGGGGCTAAGACTAGACCACACCCATTCCTTTTACCTGATTGATTGTGCGAACGACCGCCCCTCTAGCTTTTGATTGGTCCTTAGCCCCACTACTCAGCAGCTGGGATCTGATTGGAGGACTAAGTCTCTGTATTCTGATTGGTTACGGCGGGAAATTTTAATTTGTATTCTAATAAGGGGCATTGTTTTTAATAATGAGTCATAATTAACTTTCTGGGACGTATTAAATGGCATCACCATAACCCTTTTAATTATGACTCATAATCAAGACCTTTGGCCATTTTGTTTTGCCGGGAAGTTTGAATTTGTATTCTAATAGGAGGTCCTTAATGCTAACTTGTAAGACAGGTGTAGGGCTGCGCAACTTGCTCTCGGAGCTTCGCACCAGTCCTCCACCATTTTGTTTTTAATTATGACGTCATAACTAAAAGTCAGGAATAGGGCTTCGCAACTTGCTCGGGGGTCTTCGCCCCACTTGTGAACGAAACTTGCTCAGGGTCTTCTTGGTGGGAAATTTGAATTTGAATAAGTCTGTAAGGTAGGTATAGGCTTTGGAACTCGGCTCTTAGCCCCTTATCATGGCCTCCTCGCCCCGCAATTTGAATTTGTTTGTGGCACCATCTACTTGTGTATAAACTAATTAATGTTTTCTGTAATAGAAGTGTCTCCACCTAGTGGCATATTTCAGATTTACATACAGATTACTGTAATGGTTATGGGGGGGAAATTTGGAATAAGAGGCCCTAGTTCTAACTTCTGAGCTAGGTATAAAACGTCTACACCCATTTCCAGGGCTTACTTTGGAAATAAAGCTAACCAACACTCAGAGCTGGTACTCTCCCTAAACTTGACGGCACCGGCGTGGGAGAACAGTCGATCATCAGCAAATCAATTTCAATCGCAATTGGAATTACTACCAATATACAAGTATCAAATTAGTTTGTAATACTAGTGCAGGGTTTTACGTACAACGCTAAAAATACGTTTTATATTTAAGTTAGTTAAAAATGTCTATACAACAACAAATATAAAACCAAACGCGAAATAGGGCCGCTATATTATTTTACATACAAGGAAAGTCTTGGCGGAAATATCTCTGACAAAAGGGACTCTAGATTTATAAACAAGGTTTCGTTTTGAAAACGGACAAATACTCCGGGGATAAATACACAAGCTGGCTTTCATTTACAATTTTGATAATACAAAAACGTTTTGAAACTAACACCGGTTTCGTTTCGTAAGGCAATTACAATTTTGACAATACACAAGCGTTTTGAAACTAACACAGTTTTCATGTCGTAAGGCCGCTATAGGACGCTGTTTTATTTTATCCACGCTTATCAGTATCATTAGACAACCATAATAACAATAGTATCCCTCAAATTAATGAGTACACTATCGGTGAGTTTAGCATACAGTGATAAAAACACGTTTTACAGTTAAATTCGCCTATACACCAAAAAATATAACCAAACTTGAAATCAGTGCTCTATCAGTTAAATAAAGTAAATGAAATAAGGGTAAGGGTTAAAATAAAAAATAAGCACTTACCAGGGCTGTTGTCGACAATCGTATTGGACAGGTTAAACAGCTGCTTCACTTACACCACATGCACTTTAGACGTCTTGCTTATAACTGAATCATATAAAGCTCTTAGAGTCTTCCAGCAATCATTAGTATAAAGTAAATATTTTGGGGTTTTCCAAAAATTATGTAACCACAATAACAACCTTTCACTATTAAAGTATATCTAATGGATATGGAAAAATAACAGTCCTACATTAGTGAAATCTTTACGAAAGTTAATTGGATTAGAATTATACGATGTTCATGTACTTTTAGCGTGACAAAAAATTCCTCCAATTAGATTACACTTATTCTTAAAAGCAGCCTTGATTGTTTGTGATGTCATCTAGTGGTGTATTTTAAACTATTGCATGTTTTCTGTAATGGAAGTTGATCGTGGCTTTATCTAGTAGTATATTTTTAAACGAAAATTTGCTTCTTTGCGAAGCCGTCTAGTGATGTATTTTTAAACTAGCGAATATTTTCTGTAATAGAGGTCGATCGTGCTCACCTCTCACATCTCTTACGCCTCACTCAGGGCTCTCTCATCTCCCTCGCATTTCTCGTTTCCCTCGTCTCTATCGGTTCTCTCGTCTCTCACCTCTCCCCCGCCTCCCCCGTTTCTAGCGCTTCACTCCCCTCTCCCGATTCTCTCGTTTTGGGTAAGGTCAATATACGTAAATATTAGGTTAGATTAATAAACGCACGGTTTTTAGATTAGGTCAATACGCACGTATTAGGTTGGTCGACATACATAAAATTTACGATTATCATGATAATGATGAGCGTGGATAAAATAAAACAGCGTCCTATAGCTGCCTTACGAAACGAAAACGGTGTTAGTATCAAAACGTTTGTGTATTTTCAAAATTGCAATTGCCTTACCAAACGAAATCGGTGTTATAATAGTTTCAAAACGTTTGTGGATTATCAAAATTGTAAATGAAAGCCAGCTTGTTTATTTATCCCCGGGGTATTTATCCGTTTTCAAAACGAAATAGCGCGTTCAACCTTGTTTAAAAAATTTAGAGCCCCTTCTGTCAGAGATATTTCCACCAAGACCTTCTTTGTATGTAAAATGATATAACGGTCTGATTTTTCGTTTGGTTGTATATTTGTTGTTTTATAGTTATTATATTATGTTTTTAACTAATTTAAATGTAAAACGTAGTTTTTAGCGTTGTACGCAAAACCCTGCAATAGTGTTGCAAACTAATTTGATGCCTGCATATTGACAGTAATGCCGAAGGTTATCTTATGTATTTTTTAAATGTCGTTGGTCTTAGGAAGCGGTAAGTTAAGACAAACCAGTATTTTTGAATTGTAAGCTGATTTTTACAATCTGCAAGTTATGATTTGATTGATGGAGGTTGAATTAATTGAGATTGATTTGATGATGATCGACTGTTTTCCTATGACAATGTCCTCACGTTTAGGGATAGTACCAGCTCTGAGTGTTGGTTAGCCCTATCTATAAAGTAAGCGGTCGCTCATAGGAGCTAGGTATATGCAGTGGGGAATCGTTACCTGAAAGTTATGAAGAATTGTTAGCTCAGCTTCTTGTTTCGTTTGATTGAGGTTGGTTGGTTTGACTGATTTGGCTAATTGCTTTGATTGATCTGATTGTTTGATTTGATCTAAAGTGATTAGTTTGAGATTGATTTGATCGTGTTTGATTGATTTCGATTGACATGCTTCGGCTGATTTTATTCGCCTATCGATTGATTTGATTAATTTCTGCCTTTTGCCAAGGGACGATTTCAAATTTCACGCCAAAACAAAATGGCTGTCAAAATTTAATTTAAAAAAATAGTATTCATGATAAGTTGTGCGTAACAGTGGACTAAATCCTGAAAATAGGTGTACACATCTTATATCTATCTCACAAGTTAGAGATAGGGCCTGTTATTTCAAATTTCCCCCTATAATCATTATAGTAATATGTGTGTAGATTTAAAATATACCGCTAGGTGGAGCCACTTCTATTACAGAAAACATTTATTAGTCTATACACAAGTAGATGGCGCTACAAACAATTTCAAAACTTTGGGGCAAGGAAGCCATGACAAGGGGCTAAGACCCGAGAGCAAGTTCCGAAGACCTATACCTGTCGAACACGTTAGAATTAGGGCTCCTTATTAGAATACAGATTCAAATTTCCCGCCAAGGGGGCCAGGGGGGTGAAGCTCCAAAAACAAGTTGCAAAGCCCTATAATTGTCTTACATTAGGCCCCCTTATTAGAATACAAGTTTAAATTTCTCGCAATAAACAATTAAAACGTGGAGATTTAAACAAATTGAAATTTCCCGCCAAGTGGGCTGGGGGCGAAGTCCCGAGAGCAAGTTGCGAAGCCCTATACCCATCTTATAAGTTAGCATTAGGCCCCTTATTAGAATACAAGTTCAAATTTAGCGCCACAAACAAATTCATAATATGGGGCAAGAGGGACACGACAAGGGTCTAAGACCGAAAGCAAGTTTCGAAGATTTATACCTGTCTTACAAGTTAGAATTAGGGCCCCTTATTAGAACACAAATTGAAATTCCTCAGCCATAATCAAGCAGAGTGCAGAGACCTACATACAAATTCCCTCAAATGGGCCAGGGGGCAAAGCACCGGGAGTAGGTTGCGAAGCCCTACACCTATCTTACAAGTTAGTATTAGAGCCCCACTTATTAGAATACAAATTCATATTTCACGCCAAGAGTCATGACAATATGCGAAAGTCCCCGAATAAATTAAGATCACGACAAGTGGGGCGAAGGTGTTAGAGCAATTTGCGAAGCCCTACACATGTCTTTTAATTTTAAAGTCATAATTAAAAACAAAATGGCTGCGGAAGTTGATTATGACGTCATAATTAGCAACAAAATGGTGGAGGACTGGGGCGAAGACCTAAAAGCAAGTTTCGCGGCCCTACACCTGTCTTACAAGTTAGCATTAAGCATTAGAATACAAATTCAAATTTCCCGTCAAAACAAAATCGCCGAGGGTTTTGATTATGACTCATCGTTAATGATGATGCAATTTAATACATAACACCCGCGCCCTAGCAATTTAATTATGACTCATAATTAAAAACAAAACCCCCTTATTAGACTACAAATTCGAATTTTGCACTATTATTAACCTGAATGCAGATTTAGACCTCTAATCAGAGCCCAACTGTTTAGTAGTGGGGCTAAGGACCAATCATAAGCCGGAGTGGGGGTCTACTCTTAGCCCCTCCTTAATACACGTACAACCAATCAGGTAAAAGGAATGGGTGTGGCCTAGTCTTGACTCCCCCCACCTTATTGAAGCCATAAGGACCTTAGCTAGTCTTAACCCCCTTCTTAACCCAACCAAAATGGCCACTAGACCACACCCTAGGAGCATCCAACACCCTTAACCAGGAGGTTAGACCGTTAAAAAGCTCTTCATATGGCCAAAAGGGCTTTAATCAGGGGCTGAACGCCGCCCAGGGGTTGAAAAGGGCTTGTGAAATGAATCCGGCTCCACCCCAAATCCCCACTCTACCTCCTCCCACTTTTAATTAACCCCATTCCACCCGCGCCACTAATTATGACTTAAAAATTAATTATGACGTCACGTCCCTAGGATGGGCTCCATCCACTTATCTGTTAATAGAGAAGGATGTTGAAAATTGATTTGGTTATTATGTTTTATTGCAATTATTATATTATAAAATGTTTCAATAATAATGTTATAGTGCGTTATATCATATTTCCTCAAACCTTTTAACAAGGTATACGTTTTATCTGAACAGGTACTGCACTTGCACTTCAGTGTAAGGCACTATAAAGACTTCAACTTCAAGTACTTTACAATTTTAGGTTAGCATTTGAAATATCAGCAATCACATAATTACGTGATGGATCCATATCAAAAACGGAATTAGGCTTTTGCAAATACGTCATCAGCTGACGTCACAAACTACGCCCAAGCAGCTGATGCGAGTCAGCCTTTGTTAGTGTTTATATATGGAGTATTGAAGAAATGTGTGTTTACTTAAAAATATCGTTTTTGAAAGTGTGTTCTGATGAATAGAGTTAAACCTGTGTGAATTAAATCATTTTGTGGTGAAGTATCGTTTTTGTATGCGGCTTAGACCACAATTTATTAAAAATATTTACGTCGTTTCTTACCAAGAAACAGCTAAACCTTTATTAAATAATCAGTTTTAAACAAAAAGTACAAAGTACTTACGTCTACTGATCATTCAAGAATTACTTTTTTTTTTATTAAACTGTACATAGACAAAAACTGTAAGGACATTATACATGTATATAGGTTGTAGCACTAATGACCTCATCTTTATTAGAAATTTAAAACTCCTAATTGAGATTAACTTGCAACCGAATGTTTAAAAAAACTTTACTCATACTGAACATAAATTTTTCTTAGTACAAATCGTGAAAGTAGATCCATGTTCTTTATTTGTAATCAGATTTTATGTAAAAAAGAATATTTGTCACTTTCTCAAAAGAACGAGTTTATTACGGTAATAAAAGTGAAAAACATTAATGAATTCTTAATTCAATAAATTAAGAAAAAATCAAGCCTCAACTGGTTTGTTACTTTAAATGACAGCATAATAAACTTGATGTGTTTTATAACATGCACCAAATCTTATAATATTTCACCCATTTCACAGAAAAATGTTCACAGATTGTCATCGACCATCAGCAAGCTCATCACAATTAAAGATTTTTGAAATTATAAAGAATAATTTTATCACTTTGTCCCTTAAAAGAATTTTTTGTCAAACCGTTCATTTAAACGCATACAAACCGTTGCCCTCGATCAGCTGTTTTTTGATATTTGACATGCACTTCTGACGTCACGACGAAAAGTTCAATTCCTGCGGAGAGTCGCTTGTACAATGAATTAGATCTTACATTGACTTTTGAAAATGTAGGTTATATTTTTAAAGTGAAACGAATGCAGCGTTCGAACATAGTTTTTCGGGCCATTTAGAATTTGTTTGCACAATAATCACTGAATCTCGAGTGACCTATTTAAAAAAAAAGTAAATTTTAGTCTTCAGACCTTGAACGTCTATTACCTATATAAAACGGAAATTTACATTCTTTACGATGGTCGTAAAAAACGACGTCGTCACTTATCTAATACAATGAGATGTTAAACAAATCTACGTAAAAGTTTCCAAATTCAAAAACCGGAGATAAATATGATTCGCATAAGTAATTCAATGTGAAGACTTGCTTTCGTGATGAAATTTATGTACTGCATTCTTTTTCTTTTCTTGGCTATTAAACATAATGCTTACATGCCAACTTAGTTCTTCGGTCGCAAAGTCGATAGGTAATCAGAACATCAATATATATATATATATATATATATATATATATATATATATATATATATATATATATATATATATATATATATATATCTATTTAAACTGTACGTACTTCCCTAGTTACGATGTATTATAATTTTTATCCACAACCGACACATTATCATGTCATAATTCAACTGCTTACAAACGCATTATAAAAATAAAACCCTAGTGTTTTATATTTATAAAACACTAGGGTTTTATATTCATAAGACACTGTAGCGTTTACGAATCAGTCACTATAGCAATAAATCCATGACCACCCATAAATTCAAATAACAAGAAAATTGAATTAAAATTAAATTAACTAGAATAATTAAGTACATTTCATTCTAATTTATTGTCGGTTGTGGGTAAAGTTTTTACATATCTATTATTAATAAAACTACTTAAGAAAATAAACGCTCGAGCTAACGCTCTCACGTTTATTTTCTTGCGTGTTTTATATGCCTAATAAGACCCTTATATAATAAATAACTATTATGTACAATGAAAGATCAGTCATCGTAACTAGGGAAGTATATACAGTTTAAGTTGGAATCTATTGTGACTTGCCTCCTCGATTGCTCAATTGGAAGAGTTCCAGTCTAGCAAAGTGGGTTCAAGTCCCACTCGAGTTAATCTTTTACTGTATGTACTTTAAACGTTAATTTTAATATAAATACAGTTAATTATTATTATTATGTTGAACTTCTGTCCGTTCACTAGAGATGGATTCTATATATATATATATATATATATATATATATATATATATATATATATATATATATATATATATATATATATATATACAACGTGTCCCAGATATCATTTCCAGCATGGGGATCTCGCTTATTATAAAAGATACAGATTTGGTTAAATTAGACGAATTACTTACAGTTGATGGTAAAATGAAATGAAATTCTCAAAAAACTGAACTACTAATTTTCTATTCGAATAATGCTCCTCCTTTTTCCGCACAGATTTCAATGCGAGCTTTGAATTAATTGAAACTGCGCTTTATTTCTTCGATTGATAGGGGGTGGACAGCATTCCGTATCCTATTTTTCAATTGCTCTTCATCATTGGCTCACTGTACACAACTTGTTTTAAACGACACCACAGATAAAAGTCCATTATTGTTAGATTAAAAAATTTTGCAACATTTCCAAATATGAATAACGGTTTAAATTTTGATCAAAAAAATATGGGCCAATAATTCCATGGTACGAAACCGCACACCACACATTAACTTTTTTCAAACATTGTCTGCAACTAGCAATTCGGAAGTTTGGATTCGTCCTACTCCAGTAACGGCAATGTTGGGAGGAAACGACTCCGTTAGTTGAAAAGGTTGATTCATCGGAGAACATTATTCGTTTATGAAAATTTGAATCTTTCAGAACTCTATTGCCCATTTCCAAACAAAAATCCAGACGTTTGGCTTCATCACCGTTCTGCCTAAATTGCGGCTTAAATGGTAAAATTTTGTTCTCCTTGAAAATTCTTTGTGAATGAGATTTACCTATCCCAATTCGTAGTGCCCTCCTTCTTAAAGACAACCTTGGAACTTCTGTTGCGGAATGAACGGCGAGAACAGTAGCAGCATCTTCTTCATCGAACAACTTCTTTGGCTTCTTTAGGTTTAAAACCGAGCCTGTTCGAAGGAATTTAGTTACCAAGTTTTTTGCTCCGGCATTCGAAATGGCAACCTCCGGGTATTTTTGGTTGAATTTTCTGATAACAACTCGGTAGCACTCTTCCCCAGTTCCGTAACATTGAATTAGATAAATTCTTTGCTGTAAAGTCAACATTATAGCATACAATTCAAATTAGCATGAATTAATTTGCAGTTCAACAGAATTATCACATTTGACAATTTCTGTCAGTGGTGTTTTTCAATGATATCCGCCTACTAAAGTTACTTCTAAAAATTAGGAAAAACATTCTAAGTCCACTGTTTCAAGAAAAATGATATTATCTCGAGAACCGTACCAGTAAAATAAAAAGTAATTTGTGTTTCGGGGGTTTGCAAACAAGCAGGGCAATTCATCAAGAATGAAATTTTCTGAGAAATTAAAATAAGAGAATTTCCTCTTTTAAAGTCGATTCGGGACATACTGTATATATATATATATATATATATATATATATATATATATATATATATATATATATATATATATTATATATATAGTGCCCGTCTAAAGTATTCTCCCAAGCTATTATGTGAACCATAAAACTGAAATTAGTAAAATTTTGGGAAACCGAATTAAGACACATATACAACGTTTTTGATGGTATTCAGTGACGCAATCATTAAAAATGACGGACAGTCGCCATTTTGTAAAATAGTTTTAAATGGGATCATACAGCAAGTAATAACTCGTTTGGAAGCTATTTCCAAGCCCTTTTCAACGACATCAACAAGATTAAAATATTACTACCGATTTATGAGTTACAACTCAAAAACCTCAAAACATTGACGTTTTTGGGTTGAAAGTCATGAATGAGTAGTAATACTTTAATGTTGTTGAAGAGGAGTTTCAAATGAGGTATTACTTACCATACGATCCCATTTAAAATTATTTTACAAAATGACAGCGGTCCGCCATTTTTAATGATGAAAATAATTAGACAGATTTTCGAAAGCTTGTTGTAAGACAAGAGATACAAGAGCCAACAGGGCTCGAGTGGCTATTACCAAATGGCAACAAGCTTTCGAAGAAATATGTCTATACTCTGTTCCACTTTATTTTGCTTTAGAACAGACCGTGATATTTTTACCACCTATTTGTTAAAATAACAAGGAGTCAATTTGACGTCGTCCTGTCAAAAGTAATCGTGATGTATTGTCTACTGAAGTAACGCATATGATAATCAAGTCTCATATTGAATTAATAATAATTTGTTAAGAAAATGCCAAAAGTCACAAATTTCAAGGTGCTATAAGCACCTTAAAAGTAATGCAACGAGGAAAAGTAATGGGGAACTTATTGTAATGGTGTCGGATACATATTCAATTACGTAAGAACTTTCGTGCGCACATTAAGAATAAAGTCGACGTATTGTGGTAAACGCGAAAAATCTGAGTTTTGTAATTTCACGTTTCGGAAAGACCTACAACGACTAATTTGGCAATTTAATTCAAAAAATGAATGTTTTACTTTGGACAAATTGTAGCATCACGTTAAGACAGATTTCTATTTTGATAGGGGTTAAAACACAAACGTGTCAATGGACAGAAAATTGTATGTGAAGTGGAACACGTCATTGAAGCCAGAATTGTTTGAACTGTAGAAATTTTCTAAAAAACAATTCTGGCTTCAATGACGTGTTCCACTTCACATACAATTTTCTGTCCATTGACACCTTCGTGTTTTCACCCATTGATTTCAAAATTCTAAATAATGTCTTTCGGCCCCCTTCTAAATAGAAATCTGTTTTAACGTGATGATACAATTTGTCCAAAGTAAAACATTCATTTTTCGGATTAAATTGCCAAATTAGTCGTTGTAGGTCTTTCCGAAACGTGAAATTACAAAACTCAGACACACAAGCACGCACACACACACGCACACCACACACACACACGCACACACACACACACACACACACACACACACACAATATATATATATATATATATATATATATATATATATATATATATATATATATAGGTGTTTGGTACATCGATGCAAATATTTAAAGGGGTGATAGAATACGTGATTATGAGTCGATTTAAGCAAAGATATCTATATACCAAGTGTTACCGTTTTTGAAATAATTCCACTTCTAATATTTTTTGATTTTACCGTGCTTTTCTGCAAATATCGAAGTGTACAAGAGTAACAAGCCGTCTTATCGCAAACTTACACTAAGTTTTTTTATTCCTTATTAAGTGATTGTTTGTATTATTTTATCAGAAAAGCCTAAAATGGCTTTGGTTCTTGCCTAGAACTTCTTAAACATGAAAGTTTTAATTTGTAAAAAAGCAATCACTAAAATTGAAACGTTGATTTAGTCTAAAATCTTTCGTTAATCTTTTTTTCAATTTCAGTAAAACTTCCTTGGTCAATGATCTTTAAGATAGCATAAATAGATTTACAAAAAAATTGATACAAATTGGAAAAATTGAATTTAATTGCCAAAGTAACCCCTAGGCGCATTCGCCAAAACGGAAAACAGTCCTTCATTATTTTCTTTAGATAGTTTAAAAAAAGCAGATTTTTAAAAAATGCCCGACTTATTAAAACATTAATAGTATTATTATTGGTGTTCAAAATGAGATCCACCGTTTCGAATACAATTTCGAACCCGTTTTCTTATTTCTCTCGTTGTAATACTTAAATTAATCTCTCTCTCTTCATTTGAATGAAAGCGTCGTTTATTCTTTCGATTAAGTGTTCCCAATTAAGAATTTCGACTTTGTAAACTAATTGTTTTGATCTTCCCCAAACAGAATAATCAACGGGGGTAGGTCAGGTGACCTAGGTGGCCATAATATTGGACCATTTCTTGCTCTCCAACGATTAGGTAAATTCTGTTCCAAAAATTCCCTTACTGCTACGGTATTGTGGGCGGGGCATCCATGGCTTTGAAACACAATTCTATCTCTTACATTTAGTGGTACGTCGTCCAAAATATCGATAGGATTATCACTTAAAAACTACAAATAATTCTGACCATTTAAAGTGTTCGGTAAAAAGGAAGGTCCAACTAATGTTTTGCCAATAATCCGTGCCCAAACGTTCACACTAGATTTTTACTGAAACCGTGATGTTTTTTTCATGTGGGGATTTTCATGACTGCCCAGAAATGCAAATTATGAAAATTAGTAATTCCCTCCCTTGTAAATTGTGATTCGTCTGTCCACAGTATACTTTTCAAAAAGAGTTCATCTTCGATGTCTGCGTTTAAAAGAAATCGACAACAATTCAACCTCTGTAGAGGATCTCTGGCTTCTAAACCTGGTACTAATGTGTAATGGAATGGATGTTGGTTCGCATTTTTAAGAACGGTACAAACTTTCACACAGACAAGTTTAGTTGCTGCGCTACCTCTCTGATACTCCTTGTGGGATCAGCATTAAAAACTTCCAAAATTTGCTCATCAACATGGACCGCGTACTGATAATTGTTAATTCCAGATTCACGATGAGACAAATTTCCATGTTCGCGTATACTGCGATATGCATTAGAAAATACCCGGGTATCAGGAGGTCGCCTATCTGGATATCTTTCCTGATATAGCCTTTGAGCTTCCGATGCATTAGCATTAGCTTTTCCATACATAAACAAAATGTTCGCATATTCTTCGTTAGAAAATGATGCCATAATAACTACAATTTGACAAGAATTTAGGAATGTTATTTTTATAATTATCTAACATTTACCTAATTTATTTCTTACGAATCCTTTAGAACTAATAAAAAAGTAATGATTGAGTTAACTATTCATTATTGTCAAAAATGATATAAAAATTTCAATTATTCATTTGTGTTGTACTTGGCTTTCCATGATTTATTTTTAATAGCAAGTTATAGTTATTATGGCATCATTTTCTAACGAAGAATATGCGAACATTTTGTTCATGTATGAAAGAGATAAAAAGATACTGCAAACCAGCATCCTTTCCATTACACATCAGTATAGTATAATATCTTATCAAAATTTTGAATTACCACTAAAAGTAAGGGATATAATTGTGGTTCAAAATGATGTTTGCCTCGTGCAGTACTAAAACGGTCTCGAAATTGTATTCGAAACGGTGGATCCCATTTTGAACACCAATAATAATACTATTAATGTTTTAATAAATCGGACATTTTCTAAAAATCTGCTTTTTTTAAACTATCTAAACTAAATAATGAAGGGCTATTTTACGTTTTGGCGAATGCGCCTAGGGGGTACTCTGGCAATTAAATTCAATTTTTCCAATTTGTAAAAATTTTTTTGAAAATCTGTTCATGCTATCTTAAAGACCATTGCCCAAGGAAGTTTTACTGAAATTGGAAAAAAAATTAACGAAAGATTTTAGACTTAATCCACGTTTGAATTTTAGTGATTGCTTTTTTACAAATTAAAACTTTCATGTTTAAGAAGTTCTAGGCAAGAACCAAGGACATTTTAGGCTTTTCTGATAAAAGAATATGTACAATCACTTCATAAGGAATAAAAAAACTTAGTATAAGTTTGTGATAAGACGGCTTGTTACCCTTGTACACTTCGATATTTGCAGAATATCACGGTAAAATCAAGAAATATTAAAAGTGGCATTATCTCAAAAACTGTAACACTTGGTATGTAGGTATATTTGCTTAAATCGACTCAAAATCACGTATTCTATCACCCCCTTTAAATATTTGCATCGATGTACCGAACACTGTATATATATATATATATATATATATATATATATATATATATATATATATATATATATATATACTTATATTTGTTGTGGTAACAGCACTTAATTGTGAGTTCAAGCCGATTTGTTTTATTAATCTAGCAACCACCTCAATTTTTAAGATATTGTCACCCAACTAAATAATGATTTTCATTTTAGAAAACCAAACGACATAATGAAAATCATCGGAAACACTGTTTTTCGATAGTGCAAGAGATTATTTGATACATTCCACATTTAGTAGATTAATAATTTTGTGAATTAATGATAGTTTGCACCATTTGCCAATTGTATCGCAGATATAAAACAGAATCTTATGATGTATCGAATATAATTTGTTTCACAGTATGTATATTTTACATTATACTCGATAATGCATTATAAACATTCTGTTGTAGTTGAAGGTATGATTATTTACTACATAAAGAATAAGTTATTAGATAATAACTATGGATATGATATAATTTAGCAATATGTTACGTTAACCTTAATGCTATACAGAAGTTTAAACGAAATACTGAACAATAACTTATGGCTTTATTTATTTTGGAAACAATGTAAATGGTTATCTACTTTTGGTGTATTGATTATTTTTTCAGAGAATCGTTTATCAATAAGAAATATTAAGCAACTCCAAATCATGCGTTAATAGAGTCTATTAATAAACGATTTAAATCAAGTTGGTAGGAGGCGCTGCATTGATTAGTATGAAACATCTAACAATGAATATATTGTGCCAAGGAATGAGAACTGTCAGGCGTTCTGTACCTTCATTACGAGATGGCAGCCTGATCGATATAAAATTTTCACTTTGGAAAACCAGGAAAGTTAAAGAAAGCGATTCTCTGAAAAATCTTGTAACGAACTCGTGTATTAATGTGCGATCTCGACTTTTTTAACGCGTTCAGGCTCACGTGTTAAAACATCTCGTCGTTACTCGCCTTCATTAACCTCCTTAGATGTTCCATTAGAGGATTTATTTTCAAATTGATAAACCGAGTCAGGCTCGTCAAAAAAAATGTTTTCCATGCCATTAACCGAGTCCAATTTTAAGAAACCCCGAACAGCTGGATGCCTAAAGATATATTGATAATGCCGAAGTCCAAGTTCCAAAAAGCAGCCTCAAATCGACATACCGAGCGTAGTTCCATCATTTTCAGGGGACGCCAAGGTATTCGCCATAGTTCGTTAAAACCAATTTCAACTGTTGCTGTACGATATGGACTTGGGGTATTCGCATTTCGCCCCAGTCTTTGGTTATCTATGATTAGAGTAGGCAACGATGTCGTCTTCTGAAAGTGATTTTATTTATCTAATAGAATATTTTTATTTTATTTTTATTTTTTTAAATTTAGCAAAAAAAACAGGGACAAACTTATCCCAACACATGAATATCCCTAGAATGGGATATCGTTTTGAAAGCCAATATTCCAGAACTGTCGTATCGTCAAGGAGGTTTAATACACTTGATCGTTAAATAACTGATAATCTTATTCATTCTAGATTGTTTCTGTAACTTTTTGTTATATAAATTGAAATAAAACTAACGTTAAATGTTAATAATTTCTTAAACGAGGTGGGAACGAAATTCACAGTATTTACCATAGAAGGCATATTGAAACATATTTTTAACTGTAATATAACGTTTAGGTTATTTTAACTAGTGGTGTTATTTCCACCACCATTCTAATCAGTGTAAGTGGTAATGTGCTGGCTTAAATAGCATAAAGTCATAAAACGTAGCAGAAAGTTGTTTTGACAATTCTGTGTTAAATAAAGCCTTAACTGCTACTACAATTTAATACATAAAATATATTGAAAACAGTGCCAACATTAAAACCCATATATCCATCTAAGCGATTTACCTCAGTGTTTAAAAAACATAGTCCATTACAGAAAAATTTTTCAATAAGTTACAACTTTGAAATACTAACATATATCAGTACCTATTTTAAATTACAATTTGTAGTACATTTAAGTTTATTACTACTTTAGAGCAATAACTTCTGTCAATAAAATTTCAATCGTACAAAAAGTAAGGTTAACTTTTTTAATTTTAAGATAGCTAATAAAACCAGTTCTATTTATTTTGGTTCGAATTTTTCTTTTAACGTGGTAATTGAAATAAACCATACCATCCTGTAACACATTTATACAAAAATTTGAGCGCTTGTTGCGACGAAAATTTGCACGACTGCGAAGCATACTTGCAACCTTCGTCACCTTGTTGTGACCCCTTGGCGGGAAATTTGAATCTGTATTCTGTTTGGTTGTATCGGGGAATTTGAATTTGTATTCTAATAAGATGTAATAATTCCAGTTTGTAAGATAGATATACATTTTCGGAACTTCCTCTCGGGCCTTCGCCTCCTTGCACCAAAAAAATTGAATTTGTTTAGGGCGCCATCTAGCGGTGTACGGACTAATTAATGTTTTATATTAACATTATTAACGCCAATAAAAAGATAAAGGATTTCTTGGCGAAAAATTTGAATTTGCGTTTAAGTCTCTGCATTCTGCTTGGTTATGACGGTGTATTTGAAATTGTATTCTAATAAGGGGGCCCCAATGCTAGTTTGTAGAACAGGTATAGGGCTTAGCAACCTGTTCTCGGGGCTTCGACCCCTTGTCCTGATCCCCTTGGCGGTAAATTTGCATATGTATCCTAATAAGGGGCCCTAAAGCTAAATTGTAAGACAGGTATAGGTCTTCGTAACTTCCTCTCGGGACTTCGCCCCTTGTCTCTGAATTTGTATTTAACACTAAAACGTCTTCTTTAAAATGTTGTTTCTCCGTTGTGCTTGGAGTTACGGTGTTGAAGTATTATGACTTTTTCTAGATTTTTATGTACTTTTAGAATATAAAAAATATATTAAGGAAATTAAGCCGTTTTAGAGTTTTTTTATAGTATTTGTATAACGGCCGAAACCGTCATTTTGATCGTTCATATGTTCATAATCAGTTTCCAGGTTGTATAACAAAAATAATTACAACGTTGAGATAAAACAATGTATTTTACTATTATTGTGGTAATTTTTAGGAATTTACTGCAAGTCAGAACTTGTTTAGTTGTGTCCGAAATTATGAATAATCTTCGCTTTTTTTACGCGTCCGAGATATGAAAATGGAAGTTAACAACACAATTTATAGTTTGGACAGCAAATGAGCTGTTTAATCACTAATTTGAAACCAGTGTCCATTCATGTTTATGATAATGATCCTCAATAATGAGTAAATAGTCGCAGTTTAAAAACTAAATTATAGGTAAAATGATATACCTTTTACCTTTTTTAATTTTGGATCGATATTAGAATCATTTTTGATAAACGTTTCATCTGATACTTGGCCTGAAAGCAACTTAGAAATTTTCTAAAAAAACAATTCTGGAAATGACGTTTTTTAATTTTCTGTCCATTGACACGTTTGTGTTTTAATTGATTTCAAAATTCTAAATAATGTTTTGTTCTAAATAGAAATCTGTTTTACCTGATATTCAATTTGTAAGTTAAACATTCATTTTCAATTAAATTTTGAATTAGTCGTTGTATTTCAAACGTGAAATTAATTTAGATACACAACACACACTCACGAACAACACACACATACACACTCAAAACACACACACACGAAAACACACACACACACACACACACACACACACACACAATATAATATATATATATATATATATATATATATATATATATATATTACTTATATTTGTTGTAGTAACAGAATTGTGAGTTCAAGCCGATTTGTTTTATTAATCTAGCAACCTCAATTTTAAGATATTGTCACCCACTAAATAATAATTTTCATTTTTGAAAACCAAACGACATAATGAAAATCATTGGAAACACTGTTTTTCGATAGTGCAAGAGATTATTTGATACATTCCACATTTAGTAGATTAATAATTTTGTGAATTAATGATAATTGCACCATTTGCCAATTGTTCTCAGATATAAAACAGAAACTTATGATGTATCGAATATAATTTGTTTCACAGTATGTATATTTTACATTATACTCGATAATGCATTATAAACCTTCTGTTGTAGTTGAATGCATGATTATTTACTACATAAAGAATAAGTTATTCGATAATAACTATGGATATGATTTAATTTAGCAATATGTTACTTAACCTTAATGCTATACAAAGTTTAAACGAATACTGAACAATACTTAGGGCTTTATTTATTTGGAAACAATGTAAATGGTATCTACCTACTTTTGTATTGATTACTTTTTCAGAGAATCGTTTAATAAGAAATTATTAAGCAACTCCAATCATGCTTAATGGTGTCTATTAATAAACTATTTAAATAAAGTTGGTATGATTAAGTATGAAACATCTAACAATGGAATGTATTGCGTCAAGGAATGAGAACTGTCAGGCGTTCTGTACTTTCATTACGAGATGGCAGTCTGGTCGATATAAAATTTTCACTTTGGAAAACCAGGAAAGTTAAAGAAAGCGATTCTCTGAAAAATCTTGTAACGAACTCGTGTATTAATGGCTAACAATCTCGACTTTTTAACGCGTTCACGCTCACGAGTTAAAACATCTCGTCGTTACCGCTTCATTAATCCTTGTTATATAATTGAAATAAAACTAACGTTAAATGTTAATAATTTCTTAAACAAATTGGTAACGAAATTCATAGTATTTACCATAGAAACATATTGAAACATATTTTAACTGTAATGTAATCAAGTAAGTGGTAATGTGCTGGCTTAAATAGCATAAAGTCATAAAACGTAGCACAAAGTTGTTTTGATAATTCTGTGTTAAATAAAGCCTTAACTACTACTATAATACATAGAATATATTGAATAGTGAATAGAAAATTTTACAATAAGTTGCAACTTTGAAATACTAAATATATCAGTACCTATTTAAATTACAATTTGTAGTACATTTAAGTTTATTACTACTTTAGAGCTGTCAATAAAATAAAATATCAATCCTTCGTTAATCGTACAAAAAGTGAGGTTAACTTTTTAATTTCAAGATAGCTAATAAAACCAGTTCTATTTATTTTGTTCGAATTTTTCTTTTAACGTGGTAATTGAAATAAACCATACCATCCTGTAACATTTATACAATTTGAGCGATTGTTGCGACGAAACTTGCACGACTGTAAGCACTTGCAACCTTCGTCCTTGTTGTGACCCTGCAAATTTGAAACTGTATTCTGTTTGGTTGTGTCAATTTGAATTTGTATTCTAATAAGATGTAATAATTCAGTTTAGATAGATATACGTTTTCGGAACTTCCTCTCGGCCTTCGCCTCCTTGCACCAAAAAATTTAAATTTGTTTAGGGCGCCATCTAGCGGTGTACGGACTAATTAATGTTTTATATTATCAGTATTAACGCCAATAAAAAGATAAAGGATTTCTTGGCGGAAAATTTGAATTTGCGTTTAAGTCTCTGTTGCGATTTAATTCTAAAGCCTACTAGTTTGAACGGTGTATGTTGAAACTTGGTACCTTCTAATCATGGCGTAAATTTGCTAGCCTATAAGGCCCTAACAAATAACAGGTATAGGGCTTGGCAACTGTCCTCTGGGCTTCGACCCTTGTCCTGATCCTTGTGTAATTTGCATATAGTATCTTAATAAGTGTTCCGTGAAAGCTAGATAGTTGATATAGACTTTAGGTATTAGGTCTTCGAATAACAAATTCCTCTCAGGACTTCGCCTTCTCTGAATTTTGTATTTAACACTACGAAACGCCTTCTTTAATAAATTGTTTCTCCGTTGTGACTAAATGGAGTTACGTGTTGAGAAAACATTATGATTTTCTAGATATTTGTACTTTTAGAATTTATAAAAATATTATTAAGCGAAATTAAGCCGTATTTAGTAGTTTTTTAGTCAGTATTTGTAACTGCCGAATACCGTCATTTTGAATCGTCATATGTTCATAATTAGTATTTCAGGTTGTATAACATAAATTAATTTACGACGTTGAGATAAAAACAATATTTTACTATTATTGGGTAATTTTAGGCAGTTTACTGCAAGTCAGAACTTGTTTAGCCGTGTCCGAAATCTACTGAATAACCTTCTCTATTTTTACCTACGCGTTCGAGATATGAAAATGCAAAGTTATAACTTGTTTCTAAAGACATCTATATATTCAAGTACTTTGAGATTTCAAATTAATTGCAAGGGAACGTTCTTGTGAAATACTTCTACCTATTACGGGTTAATTTCGTAGTAAAAAAATATGGTCGTCCGGCTTTTCAAACAACAGACTTTAGATTATCTTGCGGAGTTGCAAAATTTATCTGAATGCGAATCAAAAGCAAATAACCACTCGAAGATGATGAAAGTGATGAAGCTGTTCCTGTTGATGACAAAAGTAGTGAACAAAGTGAAGAATCTGATGTCAGCGTAAATAATGACACTTCTGATCCTTGTACATCTAATAACATTAGTGATAGCTTTGAACATCATCCAAAACGAAAAAATTACATGCATTTACCTGTGGGGAGTAAACAATCATCCAAATCTAATGATATATGGGAAGTTGTGGAATCAAGTGGACCTTATGTTGGCCGTATAGTTCAAAGAAATGTTATACGAAATACTCCTGGACCAACTCCTTATGCAAAAAGAAATGTGTTTGCTAACTCTGTGCTAAGTGCATTTCGATTATTTATAGATAACGCAACGCTAAAGCACATTCAGAAATATACTGAAATTGAAGCTAACCGACAACTAGGATATGATACAAGCTGGTCATTGTCTCTTCAAGAGCTTGACGCTTTTCTTGTAATATTGCAAGCTCGTGGTGCTTACGGCGCAAGAACATTATAGCTTGACAGTTTATGGTCTGTTACTTGAGGATCGCAAATTTTCGTGAGACCGTGTCACGCATCGATATCGTGAAATCATGAGATTTTTAAGATTTAATATTAGATCAACACGAAAAGAACATCTAGTTAGTGATAAGTTTGCTTGGGCGTCCGAAATATGGTATAAATTTATTAGTAACTGTAAAGCTTGCCATGTTCCAGGAGCAAACATTACAAGCAAACAACTGTTCCTACTAAACTTAGATGCAGATTTACACAATATATGGCGAATAAGCCTGATAAATTTGGGGTAAAATTTTGGCTTGCTGTTGATAGAATTTTAAATATCTCCTATCTTATCTTATTTAGAAAAAGATGATATGCGTCCTCACAACCACCCTTTCAGAATATGGGTAGAAAAGGTTACTACAACATTTTTTAGCCAAGTATCTAACAGTGTATGGCAAAGAACATAACAATAGGAATAATGAACCGAGCAAATGCAGGTACCATCAAGAATAAACAAGTTAATTCTGACAGTAATGAAAAATGATAAAGACGTTGTTCAATGTGTAACAAAAGTTAATGAAAATGTCATATTGCTAAGTACGCTATTTCAACTGTGGCTATAGATGATGTGAAAAAGACCTGAGATCATTGGTGTATTCAATGAAACAAACTTTGGAGTAGATTGTTGGACCAAATGGCTGAAAATTTCTAAAAGCATTTTGGTTCTTCGTAGATGTGAATCATAAAGATGTTAAATTACAACGTCTTGTCTCAAGTCAAACGCCTGGATTGTTTATAAGAGCCGGCGTAAAATAAAGAAAACTTTATTTTACTCTAACTGAGGAACTGAAAATTTCGATTCGAAACAAGATTCTCGTGGATACCAGCACATCTGATAGAAACCTAAAAATCATCAGTGCCAAACTAAAGTGACAGAAATAAAACTGACGTCTGTTCAATGTAACAAATATGTTTTGGAAAATGGAAGTGTAACAAAGACCGTTATTTGTTTGAACTGTAGAGCGTAATACAGTATGTAAAACTGTACCGAATTCTAAATGTATTAGAATCAATTTGATTTTTATTTAATTAAAATGTATTTACCTAAAATGCATTTTTTTGTTTCTTTCTCAATTAAGTGTAAAATACATAAAGAATACATCTCAAAATTACCTTTCTTGTCCAGAGGTCAAATGACCGGCCACCGGAGTTTTAGTTTTTACAATAGCCGGCGGTGCTAGTGTTAAACGTGTTGTTGTTGGTGAAACTATAACGCCCGTGGAGTTAGAACGCTTCCAAAAGCTACGGGACAAAATGCAAAAGACCTAGACCGAGTTAATGACTACTGTAACTACTACTTCGGTTTAAATTATTGTTTATCATTTTAGATGTTAGCTAAAGTTGAAGGGCGTGTAGTTGCCGATGGTCTCGATGGTGGAAAAATGCTGGATGTGACGATGTAGGTAGAATGCTTTTTATAAAATACACAAATGTGTCATATTTAAATGTTTATACAACTTTAATCGATGTATTGTTTCAGATTCCGTATCCTTCTTCAGCCTGTGATGGTGTCTGTATTCAGCAGCCGTCTACACGAGAAATCGTAAGTACAAACAAATAATTAAGTGAATATTATCGTAACTTAATCTGAATTTTTAATTACAGGGTGCAATACGCTTAACAGATTTTTTATATGGTGGCAGTGGTGGTGGCATCTATTGATAATAAATATTTTAAAACAGTATTTACGGGGAAAAATACATTAAGAAATTTAGTACCACAGCAAAAAGAGTATTTAAATTTAAAGATGCTGATGTCGATCAATCGCCAATTACATGGCTTAAGGTATGCAATAATAGGTTTCTTTTGTAAGAAGAGTTACTAACTTTACATTTTTGTTTCAGGGGTCGTTAGATGCATTATTATCTCAAGTGTATGCAGGATTTAACCCATCAGACAGGGTTGAGATAGTGATGACCAACGACAACTGCCCCGATAAGCCTCTAGGGTTTTCATTCAGACGTGCAGACAAGATGAGCTCCGCCGTGATGATGGCTACTCTGGAAGATATTACAGAGCAATGTAATTTTCTTTAATAACGATACATTGAATTTGCAAGTAGGTTGTTTTACCTGGGGGTTATGGTTGGGAACGTATGACGGGGGTTAGTTTTACAGTTTTTCGCACGTAAAAAAGGCATTACAAGTATCAACAATAGTGATAATTTATATTTAGGGAGGGCATTAGCGGTGGCCATAGCTTTAGCCGAGGAGGATCCTCAATTGACCTACCTTAAAGAAGGTCGTCGTATTTTGGATCAAAGGATGCAAGAGTTATGCGCGGCCGCTAATGTGAATTTAAATAATGGTGGTAATGTAGAGCATATTCAACAATTTCAAAATTATTTAGTTGATTTCACAATAGTTGTGTATAACCACAGATTAGGTCAGGCGCTTTAGTTTGAGGACCCAAGAAGTCCCTCGCGTAAAGTATTAAATTTAATTTTTGAAGATAAACATTATAATGTAATTATCGGTTTAACCAGCGCCTTTTCAATTATGTAGGTATAGAACTGATTGCGCTGAACGTCTTAAGAATTGCCCCTGTTGTCATAACAGTCCCCCTTGCCAGTATGTTGACTTTATTGTTTGTAATGAGTGTAACAGAAATTTCCGCGGGAATCAATGTCTACACAAGCACAGACTTGACGGTTTGTGTAGCAGATTATAACGTTGTCGCATTTGTTTAAAGAGTGTATGGAAGGGCAAGACGCCGCATAATTGTGGATTTGCATTTCGCCCTACCTGTAATTCCAAGAAACCTATCCGCCATTTCTATTACATGAGTAAAAGCAAGGCGGACTCGAGAAAACTCACGAAATATTTTATTTTCGTCTTTTACGACTTCGAGTGCCGCCAAGATACACCTACAAATGCTACTAATACCTTCACACATTCTCCTACGTTGTGCGTTGCCCAACATGTCAGTAACCGATCAATACCGATCTCGATATTGAGCTGGGTTGCGAACATTGTGAGCAGCGCCAACACATATTCTCAACCTCTCCTGTACACAAATTCCTTTCCTACATTTCATTCTTAGCAGAGGAACACGCATCTATTATTGCCCTAGCTCATAACTCCAAAGCCTATGACGTCCAATTTATCCTTAATGAAATCTTTAAGTATCCGTCTGCATAGAAACCCAAAATCGTTTCTAACGGTACTAAAATCATGTCCCTCGCCTGTGACAATAACATAAAATTCTTTGATAGCCTAAACTTTTTACCCATATCCCTATCCAAACTTTATAAAACGTTTAACTTTCATGGCTCAAATGGCCACTTCCCTTACCCGTTTAATACTGTGCAAAACCAAAATTATGAGGGTGTTTTACCAACCATGCACTTTTACGGTGTCGATAAAATGTCTTCCGAAGCTCGAGCAAATTTTCTAAAGTGGTACGATGACGAAATTGCTAAGGGCGTTCGTTTTAATTTCAAAAACGAAATTGTGCGTTATTGTGTGCAAGACGTGAGTATCCTTAGAAAAGCCTGCCCTGAGTTTTGGGAGAGATTTGTCGAAGAAAACAAGGTCGACCCGTTTAGAGAATGCTTCACGATCGCGGGTGCGTGTAGTCTTGTTTTCCGCCGAAAATTTATTGGTGAGAATACTATTGCACTCATTCCAAACGGTGGATACAGATTGGGAGACAATCAATCGAGGATTGCTATTCAATGGTTTCTCTGGCTCGAGCATTCTGAAGGCAGTCGTATTGATCATTCCGGGAACGCGTGTGAAGTACGGTTAAGAGAGGGTATCCTGGTTGATGGGTTTTGTCCCGATACAAACACCTTATACCAGTTTCACGGGTGTTATTTTTACGGTTGTGAAAGGTGTTGCCCCAATCAAGCTGGTAATAGTAAACGCGAACCTAATACAGTGTCTTTGCGTCCTGACAAGACGGACGCAACGTCACACAGGATACGTTCTTTTAATTATAATTTAATAGAAATTTGGGAATATGAATTTAGGTCATTTTTAAAACAATCAGGGCGCAAGAAACTTTGTTAGCTCAAACAACGTGCTGAATCTGTCACCTCTGAATCCCCGAGATAGCTTCTTCGGAGGTTGTATTAATGCGGTTAAGTTATAACGAGTGATCAATCTCAAGTGTATACCACGTGATCAAAATATTTAAGTTGGTACCACTGATAGGTTGGTAAGAAGCTGTATTGCTTTAGCTACTCTAGAGCATGGTTCGAGTAAAAACTACGATCAGTTTCAAATCTGTATGAAGTTCATTAACTTATACATATTATAAAACATTATCTTAATTTAAATAATGACTATTTTGTATTTGATTAGACTGCATCCCTATAAAATACAACAAAATAAATAAAATATTATTTAATGATTGGATTACATCATTACAAAATAATGAATCTTAAGTATTTAAATGTTATAATTTCATTATAATTAAATAAAAATAAAATTTACAGTACATGTTTGTGGAATGACAATGTCTTTTACAATTTTTTTTTAACTCCTTAGGTACGCATTAGTCACACTTTGCTTTACAGCATATGTTCAAAATGACCGCCATTAAATTGTAAACATAAGTTCACCCTACGTTGCATATTCGCAAATACATTTTGTACCATTGCGGCACCAATATTATGAACTTCGTGAGTTATAGCATCTCGCAATTCTTGAAGAGTATGCAATCTTCTGCTGAACACTTTGTTTTTTAAATAACACTTCCAATAGGATACATCTAAAAATTATTTATGTAAAATTATGTTTGTATGGTAAAATTTTTCATACGTGTTTGTGCAGATAGTTTTCGCAAAGATTTATTGGGGCTTGCATTCATCCTGGCTTGGATATCTGCTAAGGTGTCCTCTCTTAAGACAGTAGCCGAAGCTTCACGTTTGCGTTTTAAAACACCACCAGTTTCCATGAATCGAGCTATCAATCGATTACGATGTTGACTAAATGTTTCGTAACTAATATTTTCATTTGGGTACTTAACAGTAAATTGATCGATGCATGATTGCAATGAATAATGCCATTGCCCATTACCATCTTGGAAGCCGCTACGTAAATGAGCCACAACAATGAATGTGTCGTGTTCGATTGAAAACGGCATTACGATTAAATTCGATATCACAATTTGAAATTCAGAATATATAGTTTGTCTTGATATAGACAGTTTGTAAATAACTCAAGAAAATACAAAAGTGAAAAACGAAGGTATAATATGACATAAACTGACAAACTAAAACGACAAAAACCACATTAAAAATCCAAAGCAGCCAACTGCAAAACACAACAATATTAACAACTAGGGATTTTTGTCATACCACTACAGTACACTTGAGATTGATCACGTTGTATTATAAGGCAGAACAAGATGTGCAAATCAGGTATTCGGAACAAATATTACAAGTATTCGGTAGGGCATCCTACACTTCGTATTGGTACCGGGTGCTTAAACCTCGACTTGAACACTGTCAAGGGCCTTGTGAAGTGTAGCACGCTCCCGCCATTAGATTTGTACCACCCGGTTCATGCCGTTAGAACCTGTGCCGAAACCATGTTTCAGTATGATTGCACACATACGCTGGACGAACGTAAGTTTACCGGAAGTTAGGTATCGGAGGAGCTTCGAAAGGCTATAGAGTTAGGGTATCGAGTTTTAGAAGTGTTGGAAGTGTGGGAATATGAAGTTTGCCAATACGACAGAGGTAGTACGAGCGGGGTCTGGTTACGTCGATAGCTTCCCTAAAATCAAACAAACTTGTTCAGACTGGCCTTCGTGGTGTAATGACGACGAGACGAAGGATCCATACATCCACGAATATTGGGAAAGAGAGGGGGCACAATTGGACAAAAACAAAATTTGTGCGAATCCTGGCTTAAGATATATTTTAAAATTATTTTTAAATTCACAAACACTACTGAACCGCATCAGTTTTTCAAAATTATGATCGATCTTTCCAAGGAGGTCCAGTCCATTTTACCAGTTAGCGATGAAATTATGGTCGTAAACTGGCTTAGACCCGATGGGGTGAAACTGCTCAATACTGTGAATGTCGTCTTGGCAGCTTATGCAACCACCAATGCTCTCCTGGTGTTGTACAACTACCTGGAAAAACTTGTACAACGGGTTCTGTACTTTGATACAGATTCCATGATTTTTACGCAAAGTCCTGGCGAGTGAGTTCCACCTGTTGGTGATTTCCTGGGTGACATGACCGATGAGGTGGAGGTTTACGGAGTCGCTAGTAGAATCACGGAGTAAGTGAGGGTCCTAAGAATTATGCGTACAAGGTGTTCTCAACAAGAAAAAATGGACACCTGTGTGCTGTGTACAGCCAAGGGCATTACCTTAAATTATAAAAATTCCCAAGTAGTTAATTTCGACACGCTAAAGTCGCTAGTGTCGGATGGTATCGAACCTGTGTACAAACAAACTGACTGTAAAATTCTTTGAAACTGTAGCATCCCTCAGGTACCCTATCTTGAAAAGTGTAATTTGAACTTATAATTCAGGAACAAAACAATCACTAAGTGATTCATCTTTACTTTACTGACAATAATGCTACTATTACTCAGATTAATTGTTTACCTTACTTTAACTCTCCTGGCAATAATTAACACATTAGGATTTATTTACAAGTCTGACATTTAATTACCCGCAAACCTCAAATCTGATGAAACGAAGTGGCCGTCTAGTGGTAGGTACGTTGTGCTATTTGACTGAGATAGGCTGGATGAGGTAAGTGTTGCATCATGTGGGGCAGGTAAACAAGGAAACTACTCAAATGAAAATTAACGAGCTTTGCGCAATGGTAATTCTCGTCAATGTACTATTGTGGGAAAGAACCACCAATAAAACCCACTTTATTCATAAATAAGTAACTACACAAATACATTAATAAATCAAATAACACAAAAAAAAAACAATGAAAGGGTTAAATATATAACAAAACATCATTAAATCAGATTAAAGTGCGTACAAAATTATAACATTAAGAGAAAAATGAATAAAAAGCAGTTTAGCTATACATAAACATAATAAAAAGAACCACGTAGTCACACCCACAATTGTGTTATCAGCATAAAAATTGTAATACCAAACATATGGCCCTTTAAAACCAATCATGCCGGTCTTTAAGTAAATAAGCACATGAAACAATAAGGCAAATTACGGTACACATAAAATACAACAATAGTAAAATTGCACAGGTGATAATAAAGTAAAGTCAAGGACAAAAGAAAATCGACAAGGAATGTACACGTACACAATTTTTTAGCAACTACTAAAGCATAAAACACATACGAAAAATTACAATAAATTACATATAAACAGAAATTAGTTCGCAGGCAAACAATTCTACTTAACAAAGTGACACAAAAAAACTCATTAAACAAAGTCTTACGAAGGTAAGTTGTAAATAAACCATAACATCGTGACCGATGTACAAGTTTGAGTGTGTTAGAAAAATACAGTGCCCCTTTCTCAGGTTACACATTCATCATACAATGATCAAAACAATAAAAATAAAATTCTAGGTGTACAATATGTACATATATATGTACACACTCGGCAATTAAACATTACAATTAATAACCAGAGCGGTGTCCTGTATCCGTTCGCCAACGCCTCACCTCTACACAAATATAAATATAAACAATAAACAACAATGCTAATTCACACAAGAGTGAGGGAGTCCTGTACTGTCTTTTATTTTAGCAGATTTCAGCTTAATGAGCCCGCGTGAGAATGAAATACCTTCGTCAGGCAATGCTCGATTTTTAATACGTTATATACGCATTTAAAATTATTTGTTGCCAGCCTTAATTTATATAAAAATACCTACTTACACTTGAATATATTCCCTTTGGTTAAACACTTTACCACCAACACGACGAGTTAAGATACGCGGTTTAAAACTCGCGACGGTTAGTTACAGAAAGTTTTGGAAAAATTTACATTAAAAGATACACAAAAAGAAAAGAACGAATTAACGTTTTAGTTTTGCTAAAAGGTACACGACAAAAATATTTCAACAGCAACTGCCTCTCCCTCTGGTTTCCAACTAACCATGTCTACTACCGAAAATCAACCCCCGTCGCTCAAAAGTAAAAAAAAACAAGAAACATTAATTTACATTTAGAACAGTTAAGTTTCAACGTACCCACAAGGATATCTTTTGATCGCGGTCTGTACCGACATAATTTATTATTACATTTGGAACTTTAACAACAAGAATGTGCATATAGCGACTTCAAAGATTCGTTACACTACCTCAATAAAGGCAGTTATATCCTAACGTGTGTTTTTTCAACTCTTACTCAAATATTAATTACGCAAAATACATAAAATATCCAGAAAACATTATCAAACTACGACTTAATATATAATAAAATATATCAAATACGGTTAACCCGTCTATCGCGGTAACAATTGCGAATTGAACATGTTTATTATAATAATAAAATTTTCGCGGTCCGCTATCCACAAACCCCTGCATACGAAGTTGTATTAAAGCCAGAGAGCAAGGTTTACCAGGTGCAGTACAGTAAACGTCGCAGAAAGGTAGGACGGTTACAACACGCATCCCTACGGTTACTTGGCTCGCCCTTAGCTTACGCCCCTAGTTTCTAGCTTTAAAATATACCGTTCAATAGCCGCGTGACCATCCATTCCTAGCCGTTACCCTTTTATTTATATTTAACCCAGGGATTTTAATTTTATATATATATATATATATATATATATATATATATGTTAGATTATAATACACCTGAAAAGCTCTTTGGTGTATGCCTTTTTACTAGTTCAACTTGTATGAAAAACTCGCCACTGCGTTAATTTAGATTGGTAGTACAAATGGATGCTGCGCGAGCGCGTGTGTGTAATCTTAGCGTATCATTAAAAACACATTGCTCTGCCAGCTTTTTTTTGTTGACCCTAATTACAGTGTTCAGCAGATTGCATGCTGAAAATTCAGGTGGTTCATTGGACCAGTACCATCTCACCCAGGTCTAAACCCGACATACTGTGCAGTGTCAAGGTCGCCCCCCTTATTAGGATACTATTTTAAATTTCCCGCCATGACCTAAACAAAACAGACGACAAAATGGTCGACAATCCACGCCCACAACCAATCATAGGCTGAATTTATAGACCAATCAGAAACCCTGGGGGTTGGCCCCAACACCCAGACACACCATTCAGAACACTGAATGGGCGCGCTTTTGCCTACCCTTCAGAGGGCTGCCAAAAGGCCTTAATTGGGGGCTGAAATGTCACTTAACCATCCCCATGCCTCACGACCCTAAATACTGGGGTGGACTGGTCTTAATTACGAGTGAAAATACCATCAAAGGGTTGAAAAATCTACCAAGGGGTTAAAATCGTCCTTCGCAAGGAAGCCCACCCACCCTCTAAGGGCACTAATTAGGTTATAAATACCCTCAACGGTTGACAATTCCGTCTAGGGGTTGAAAAACGACCCCGAAAAAAATGCATATGTGTGCTGATTAGGGGCAAAATTAACATCAAGGGTTGAAAATTCTATAGAGAAGTTGAAAAACGCCCCTTAAAAGAAGTCATGGGAAATAGCCATAACCACGTGCGCGTGACCTCCCCCACCACTGATGACGTTAGGGACTCAACTCAACTCCTTCTACTAGTATACTTATACACTTTTAGAGCTTGTCGTTTTTCCCTTGGTGTGTACACTCTGAGCTTCACCCTCGGAGGGTATAAATTGCAAGGCCGGAAAAAATGCATTTCCATGCCTGGATGTATAAGATACTATTAGGTTTTTATTCTAGCAGTAGCCATTTTCAGCACTAACCCGACTATATTTTTAATTAAACAAATTATTTCAAAACCCATCTCCAAGAATGCTAAACAAGAAACTAGAAAAAACTCTTCTAAGCTAATTCTCAAAATTATTATTACGGGTATTTTCATATTGATTGCAGTTATGTTCTTGGATATTTCTTTAAGTTTAACGCCTTTGAACATTTCAAAAAGCTGAAAGATTTATTTTCAGGAAAAGAAGTCCAAAATCAAACTTGAAAAAAAATGAAATCCAATTTAATAGTTGTAACACACCAAGAATTCAAAAATTGATTTTGTTTCATAAAGTTCATTAAAAAATATTTTGTGATTTTATAGCCTAAAGCCGTATTATACTAACTTGAGAGCCATCCATAGCTAATAGGCGTTCTTGTTGAGACAATAATTACTCATAAAAGATTATAAGAAGTATATACCTACTTATTATAAAGATAAAGATTATTAATGATTTCTTATTAGTACTGTTTATCAATACGTCTTTTGTATCATAAACAATGACGTCTACATTCTAGCGGTAATGTATAAAAAATGATAGGGGAAATCAATTAATTAAAAAGATATGTGTACTAATATACGAAAATATGCATTTGTAATTTGTAACATAAAACGTTTAGATAAGGTTGTAGTGCAAACTGCAAAATTCCAATAACTTCACACGGCACTGTGCATAACAATATTGTTCATCATCAATTTCCCCACTTAATTCTATCAAACCTATAAAAGGTAAATTTTTCCCTTCTCGTAAATTCTGTGTCTGCATATTCAGTGTTAACTACTAGCAAAGATGTGCACACTCCTAATAAAAATCATCCTCGTGTTCATCATTGCAGTTTCGTGAGTACCCACAGAAATTTTAAATCAGTATTGGGCTTAATAGGTATTGTAGGGCTGCAGACCATGTACGTAATAAAATTGATCCGTCAACTGTAATAGATCCAAAAGTCACAGAAGAAAATATTTTTTCTGTTGTCGACAAGGAAAAAACGGATGTTTCCGAAAACACATCTCATAGTACTTTGGTTAATTTTTGTTGTTAATTGACGTTTAATGTGATTTGTTGCAGAAACAAAATGTGAGTGTGGAATCTTCAATACGGAAAAGCCAGAGGTAAATGCTAAAGCGATATTAGAACAATCTCCAATAGAGGTTACATGTGACGGACAAGGTGAAGAAAATTGCATTAAATTATGTTCTGCTTTGGCTCTTGCCGCGCAAGATAAGGGACCACAAATCCTTTGTTCGATTTTAGGTCACTATGACAAATTAAAGGTAAAACTATTTTTTTAAACTTTTATGCATTCTATTAGGTTTGTCTGATTTTAGGCTTCTGTCCACAGCCGTATCTGCAGTTCTAAAGGATGGGTGTTCACAGGTTTGACAACTCAAAGTGATATCTGTTGTCATGAGTTTCAAGCTGTTCCATGCAAGGCATAAATGAATACCGTGTTTACCATATCATGATTATTTTTTAATAACTACGCCTATATATTATATATTCACTGTGCTTCACTATCTTAAAATATTTGGTAAGTAATGCTTATAAGTGAATTTTAAAAAGTTCATGATGTCCGTTCTTACCCAATGTTTTACGATCAAAAAAAAAAAACGCGATTGATTGGAATATGATGACGACTTGGATATGATAAAGTGTACGATTTTTGGAAAAATTAAAACTGTATTAAATAATTAAAAGCACGCTTTGTTTTATTTTTAAATTAAATTGTGGAGCTGTATGTGTATTGAAAATTATGTTTAATTATTTGACAGTTATTTTACGAGTTTTGTGCCAGTTAGCAGTTAAACCATTCTTAAAAGCTTAAATTTAGGAAAGTGTGTTGAGTGTCAAACAGTAACTCGTATTTCAACGATAACTTAACTAGGGTGTAGTAAATGAAGTAAGATGATGATGTCTGCTATAATTTAATACTTCAAGTAACCATTTAGGCACAGATTATTTCATGCTGTGCTGTGTCGTGTGCGTTGTCGTGTGTTTCTGTGTGTGTGTGTTATTGTGTTGTGTGTGTGTGTGTGTGTGTGTGTGTGTGTGTGTGTGTGTTTAATGGTGTGTTATTGTGTGTGTGTGTGTGTGTGTGTGTGTTTGTGTATGTGTGTTGTTTATTTCTGTGTGTATGTGTGTGTGTGTGTGTGTGTGTGTGTGATGTGTGTGTGTGTGTGTGTTTGTGTTGTTTATGTGTGTGTGTGTGTGTGTGTGTGTGTGTGTGTGTGTGTGTGTGTGTGTGTGTGTGTGTGTGTGTGTGTGTGTGTGTGTGTGTGTGTAAGTGTGTGTGTGTGTGTGTGTGTTGTGTGTGTGTATGTGTGTGTGCGTGTGTGTGTGTTGTGTGTGTTAATGTGTGTGTGTGTGCGTGTGTGGTGTGTGTGTTGTGTGTGTGTGTGTTATGTGTGTGTGTGTGTTATGTGTGTGTGTGATGTGTGTGTGTGTGTGTTTGTGTTGTTGTGTGTGTGTGTGTGTGTGTGTGTTTGTGTGTTGTTGTGTTGTGTGTGTGTGTATGTGTGTGTGTGTGTGTGTTGTGTTGTTATGTGTTGTGTGTGTGTGTGTGTGTGTGTGTGTGTGTGTGTGTGTGTGTTGTGTGTGTATGTTGTGTGTGTGTGTGTTGTGTGTGTGTGTGTGTGTGTGTGTGTGTTGTGTGTGTGTGTGTGTGTGTGTGTGTGTGTGTGTGTTATGTGTGTTTGTGTTGTGTGTGTATGTGTGTGTGTGTGTTGTGTGTGTGTGTGTGTGTGTGTGTGTGTGTTGTGTGTGTGTGTGTGTGTGTGTTGTGTGTATGTGTGTGTGTGTGTGTGTGTGTGTGTTGTGTGTGTGTGTGTGTTGTGTGTGTCGTGTGTGTGTGTGTGTGTGTGGTGTTGTGTGTGTGTGTGTGTTTGTGTGTGTGTGTGTGTGTGTGTAGTGTGTGTATGTGTGTGTGTGTGTGTGTGTGCTGTGTACGTGTGTGTTCGTGTGCGTGTGTGTGTTGTGTGTGTGCGTGTGTGTGTGTGTGTGTTGCATGTGCTGTGCGTGTCGTGTGCGCGGTGTGCGTGTGCGTGTCGTGTTGTTGGTGTGTGTGCGTATGCGTGTCGTGTGTTTGTGTTGTGTGTTAGCTATAAAAGGATAAAAACAAATCAGTGTAAAATTTAGGCCTATCTTATGGAAGGGCGCTGAGGAAGCATCTTCAACCACTACTTTTCAAAGGTTCAAGTTGGCTCAAAAGATTGTGTACAAATTAGGTGGATACTTCCTGTTCTGTAATTAAAGGATAAAGGAGTTTAGAGAGTTAGTTTATTTAAAAAACTTGGAAACAAGTACTGTATGAGAAATGTTTCAGTGACCCAGAGATGTGTGTAAAGCAAACTATTACGTTCGGTTACAACAACGAACTATTGAAATATGTAAACGTTTTGATAACTTCAACAAGCAAGACGAAAATCTCCGATTAAATAGGTTTTGGCACTCTGTAATTAAAAAAAGACAGGATAGTGCATCTTAATGTCAAATTTAACCTTCGGTATATCTAGGTTTTTTACTGTTCTCCTAGATCTCAAAAAAATTGCTTTACTAGTTAAATATGTTAAATTATCACAGCATTGAAATGATTTAAGATGTGAAAACAATATTAAATGTACCTACAAATTTTGTTTCAATTCTGTATCATAACAATTACAGTATCATAACAATTACAGTCTTCTGGTAGATTTGTTATGATGTTACTAGATCTCTAATTGGTATGTCAGTAGTTTGTTTTCAATGTTTTTACAATCTTCAAATTACAGTTCCGCACAACTTTGCACTTACTTTAAAATTTGATTAAATATTGTGAAACCTGTTTTTGGCGGTGGCTTTTTTCATGATTAGTTTTCGTTCGTTAGAGGGTGTTGCGGTTTGTTATTTTAAAGACGGTTTAATAATACTTAATTTATTAAATACTTAGCTAATATTTACTAAGACAAAATTAGATTCTGTAATTGGACTTCAAATACGTTTACCTAATTGTTGTAGCAAGCTAATTTTTGCGTTTTTATGTTTCATAAATTTGTTAGTTTTTTACCAATTACTGAGGACGATAACTGTAATTGTTATTGAAACGTTTAAATTTGTATAAAACATAAATAAAGATACGAGATGAAAACCCAAAAGATAAGTATGTTAGTAAAGATTATGCAGTAGAAAGGGAATGTCGTAAGCACGCAGCAACGATCTGAACGTAAACTGTAGTACAACATTGCCACTAGCTTTGATCCCATATTTAAAAAAATTACTATGAACATGTAAACTTTCACGATTTAAACTCATAATTAAAAAAAACATCTCCTTTATGGGTTTTTTAAATCGTATATTTGAAGATAGTCATACGAAATTTCCACGTTCCGACAATTACAGTTACCGTGGTCAGTGGTAAAGACAGGTTTAAAAATGAATTGAAGTGCAAAATGAAATTTATAAAATATGCAAACGCAATGAAAATGTCTACTATAGCCATTAGGTTCATGTATCTGTAAGTTTGCTATTAAATATTATTAAACCGTTTTTAAAATAACATTTCAAAGCACCTTCTAACGGACCAAGGTTAACAATAAAAAAATGGCAAAGTCAAAAAACAAATATAATAGTTTAGTCACATTACAACGTCGTGCAGACTTATGAAAAATTTAATTTAAAAATGGTAAACTGTACTGTTATTATTTAAAGACTGTAAATTTTTACGATACATTGAAAAGAGGATGCATACTTTTAATCTAGTTTTAATACATGTTAAAGCATTGCAATGCTGTAATAACTAAACATATTTAATTGATAAAGTAACTAAGTATACATCAATAACTACATAAACTGTTCAAACTGTCTCCCTCCTTCACGAAGAGACGTTCTAACACGAAGTATTACGTTTCTCTTGCACTTTTCTCAACATTTCGGGAGTGACTTTACGACAAACTTCTGTTATTCCGTCTTTTAGATTTTCCAAATCAGTCGGTGTTTCCTCGTGAACTGTATGCTTTATAAATTCCTACAATGAAAAATCTAAAGAGGTTAAGTCTGGCGAGCGAGGTAGCCAGGTAATTGGTCCATTATTTCCAATCCAATGATTAGGCAAAAAATTTACACACCGCTTGCCGCTGTAAGAAGGAGCACCATCATGTTGGAAAAATTAGTTTCTCAATATGTTCAATGGCAGATTTACAATTTCCTCCTCTAAATGTGTTTGTAAAAAACTTAAGTATATTAACCCAGTGAGGTTGTTTTAGAAAAAGTATGGCCCAATCACTCTTTCGCCAATAACACTTACTTACTTCGAGGTCTGGGAAAAACACAGAAATAAACCTAGACATACTGAAAGTTAAAATTAAGACGTGCATTGTAACTTGCGTTTAATTACAAGGTGCTAGCGGATAAGCTTCTTAACCTTCGCGCTATTCCCTTGCGGGGTAGGAAAAAATCTCTGCCTTTTTCATTCACAATCTTTCTTCATGCTTTCCTCATTCATACATTGTCTCTATTATGTATAAAGTAGTATTTTTAAAACTCCTTATCTTTCTTTCTTTTATCATACATTCTACTGCATTCCGACACTTTTTACGCGGCTTAGCAGGCACGGACTTACCTCTAACCTCACCCACAAATATTTTCTTCGTTAATCTTGCGTTGTTCATTCTCTCAATGTGACCAAACCAACGTAATGTACTACTTTTATATCTATCCATCACCGTCTTTTCCTCGCCACACTCCGTCGTTATGCTTTAATTCTTTATCTTGTGCTTTCTCGTTTCACCACATGCGCTTCTCAGGAATCTCACACCTACGGCATTTATTTTTATTTCGTGATTTTTTTGACATACATATGTCTCACTTCCATACAGTACTGACGGGAAAAACACGCCATTATAGATTGCTCGTTTCGCAGCTAGGATCATGCTTTCGTTTCTCATTATCGCCCACATACTTCCAACCACGACTTTCCTTCCAGCATTGACCCTTCGTCCAATCTCGCCCTCCATTGTACCATCTTCAGTAAACATTCTACCCAGATATACCAGTTCGTCCACTTACTCCACAATTTCATTTTGCAGAGTAATTACTCTACTCTCCTTTCCACCTTCCCGATTGAACACCACAATCTTAGTTTTGTTCACGTTTACCTTTAGGTCCATGCTCTCACAGACTGTATCAAACTTCCTCATAGCAGTTTGTAGCTCATCCGTACTGCCAGTGAATAAGACTGTGTCATCTTCATACACCAGAAGTTGTACATTTACGTCACCAACCATTACACCATTTGTATCGGTACATGACTGTCTAACACATTTATCCATGTATACATTGAACAACTACGGTGACACCACTCAGCTTTGTCGCAGCCCTTGCTCAATATTAAAGTATTCACACACACCTCCTCTCACCCTAATAGATGGCCGACTACCGTTGTATACTGCCCTTATTCCGTTTATTAGACATTCATTTCATTTAATATATCCCACAATTTCTTCCTATTCACTCTGTCGTATGCTTTCTCCACACCTACAAACGCACAGTACAGCTTCCTTTTTACACTTAAACACTTTTCGATTACCTGCTGGAGAGTAGCCATCTGATCAACATATCCTCTCCCTGGCATGAAGTTCTGTAGTTCTTCCAATCACTCTTGCTCCCATTACCCTTATACAGTGGTACAATGATCGCGCTCTTCCAATCCCTCGGCACTTTTTCACACATAAGGCATACATTGAATAATTCACACTATCTTCGTATAACCTTTACACCCTCATACTTTAGCATTTCACCAGTGATTTAATCTACACCTGCTCCCTTGTCGTTTTTCAACCTTCCTACCTTGTTCTTTACCTCATTTAATTCAATACCCTTCTGAGTTCCATTCACCATTCCTTCGACATTCTCCTTATTTAACCCTTCAGTTTTACTATCCTCACTACTGTACAACTTTTCGAAATATCCTTGCCAGCATTTCCTCACTTCACAATTGTTCCATACTATTTCGTTGCTCATATTCATCACTCCAACAGCGTTCTGTTTTAGGCCACGTTTTGTATTTTTGACCCATTTCCAGAAGAGTTTTTTGTTTCCCTAAAAATCATTCTGCATTTTCCTTCCTTTCACAGTCATCACTTCCTCTTTACTTATTCTCACTGCCTCCTTCGCTTCTTTGTTTCTTAATCTGTACACCTCATACAATCGCTTTTTCTCAGTCTCATTTTTTGCAGCAATCATTGCCATGTCCGCATCTTTTTTCTTACATACTGCCTTTTTTACCGACTGATTCCACCAAGCACATTTTTTCTGTCTACGTACAGTTGCTCTTCTACATATCCGCATGACACAATTGACAACACAGTTTTTCAAGCTCATCCATGCACTTTCAACCCAAGTGTCTTTTATTTGTGCATTACCCACTAGTTTATCTACCCTAATTCTGGACGTTAGCACTACGTTTGTTTTCCTCTCCACACTTACTTTTGCCCTAAACATACTCTCGCTACAACCAAAAAGTGGTCCGATCCACACTGTAAATGCCTTTGCTTTACAGTAATTAAATTAAAATGGTTTGTTTTAATTTGCCTCGGTCTAGCTCAAATTGGGTCTTGTGTTAACAAGACGGGCGTGGTTCGTATTTTGGTGCTCAACACTGTACCCTTTGAATAATTACAACAAAAATATTTTAACCGGATATTACCTATTTCTACAAAACTAAATAATCAGGTGCTAAACTAAATAAATTAACAACAAATAAAAAAATCTGATCTTAGGTTACCCGGGATGTCCTTCCTGGCAGCGCCCGTTTTGGTTGGTCCCCCGTGGACGGTAGTGGTGATTATTGGCTCCTGAGCCGCTTTTGTGGAAATATAAATTATTGTGGTTCAATTGTTAGTGTGCTATGACCCAAAAACCCTAATAATGACGATTTAATTTGGTTTATTACAACCGTTCAGACCGGCCCTGTAAATGGTGGCGTGGTATTTATCAGGTGCCGTGTAATATTCTACGCATTATATAAGCAGGGGTCAACGATCGCGTTGGTGTTTGTAAGCAGGTCAAAGAGAAAATCAATAATTTAAAGTAACCTTGGTGCGCATGACTATTCTTATATGTGATTTGGCTTTCAGACTGACTGGATGTGAACTCAGTACTTGGAATGCTTCACACAGGACAGGTTAATATTTACACGTTTCTAAATGCAAATTGTGCGTACGCGTTTGATCATTTAGAACGTATTTACAGTAATGGATATCTAACATTTAATTATGCCCGGAAATAAGACGCATTAATTCCTTATTATTAGAAAAACGTATGTTTTGTTAAACGTGTATAACTTTCTTATAAGCAAAACTTATTCTACCTATTACCTACAGGGAAGACAGAGTTTGTTACGATCTTTTACGTTAGTTGTTATTAAAAATTGCTTCTATTATTAATTGTTGTAAACGAATTAATCTGAGGCGAGTTTACACGACCTTTTAGGACAGCATGTACTAAATTGAACAATTCTGAGAATTGTTTCCGACGGAATACAGGTTTCCTAAGTACGTGATTATTCTCAAGATTAAAATGAGAGAAATCTATTCGGATGCTGGTAAATTAGTCAGGCCTTCGGGAACGAAATAATGGATAGATTTTCGTTGCAGGAAAATATACTCGTGATACAGGAATGTTTATCTTAACGGATTTCCCTTATTAACAAAATTTATATGCGATTTTCGAGACGCTGGAGCACGTTTGATGCAATTTATTACGTAAACGCACCACGGGTTCGTCTTTATTTAACCGGAGGATCACGCGGGTGATCTCTAAGAATACGGCTTCTGGTATTGAGATTATCTTTAGGTCAAGGCGTCGCTTGTCTGTATTGCTAATTCTCCTCAGGATCTGGTCGGTGTATTGTATGTGTAATATATGTTTAATGGAGAGCCCTTTATAAGATTCTGGGTCCAGCCCGTCGACTGCTATACAAAGGGATCTCCTGGGGAGTGGTAGAATTAGAGCGAGTACCCTTCTTGCCGCTGGAGTAAATGGAAGATGACTACAAGGCGTTAGCCCGTAGTTACAACGTCCTGGTTTGTGTGTATGTGTGCAGAAGGTAACTTCAGGCTTTACAGCCTGTCGTGTCTTATAGTGTGTGTATGCTGGCAGAAGGTAACTTCAGGGTTTACAGCCTGCCGTGACTTTTGGTGTGTGTACTGGAACGGTTAGATAACTTCCGGGCTCTGCAGCCCGTCGTTTCTCTAGGCGTCTGGTGTAATGTTTAAGAAAAGTGGTGCAATAAACTTACGTGCTGTTAACCTTAGCGTATCTCAACCAGCAGTTTGATTGTATAATGCTGATTTACTGGTGACGGCGTCGAAGTAACGCGACTAAAGATACACGACGGTTCAGGATGAACGGATGCGGTAATCGACAGGTGGGTGACATACACAACGAAACTAACGACGCGCGCGATCTGGATCTCGGTTCTAGATTCGAGATGCTGGAGACGCGAGAGTAGCAGAGTAGCGGAGTCGCGGAGTAGCAGGAGTAGTCTGGACTGGAGTAGAATTTCTTCCGGTAGCGCCGCAGTTTTTATAGCTAATTTGAGGTGGGTGGATCCGGCTTCTATGCAGGGGGTTCTCTGGCTGTGATTGGCAGAGGGTTCTCGGACGTAAGAGCATTTTATGCTTTTTAATATCTACGTCGGAGGGGATTAAAATTAATTATTTTTGATGCAATATCGCGCAATATTTTGTAATGGGTTTTAATTTTATGCAACTTTATCTATCTTGATTACTGTAGGGCAATTAAAAGAATAATTAATTACAAAAATTTGAGTAAAGTTAAGCTGGATCTTTACAACACTCCGATCCGAGCATTACTTTTGTGTCTCTCGCCAGGTTTCTAAGTCGTTAATCATACACTATCAAGTCAACCATACTTTTAGATTCACCTCTTTGCCATGTATACATATGCACATTTTTAAGGTTATTGAATGTTTATATACTTCAATAGCTTCTCGTTGTGAACGAACATAGTAATAAGCTTGTCTTGATAGCTTTTTACATTACAAAACTGAATATTATGATTTAAATTATTTAAGGCACGGTTAACAACTGCAGATTTCTCTGGTTGACTCAATCTTTAAAATCACATATTTTATGTTGCTTACGTCTAGAATCAAAGATACGTTTTTTGGTGCCAATGTGTACTTCAAGGCAAATTACACACTTCCAAAGTTGATTTGAAGCATGTTTAGGTGACCTTAAATGCCTTTAATCGTTCTAGTAGGTTTAAAAACATTTCTAATACCTTGACTAGTTAAAATTATTTCAATTTCATCCGTAAAGTTAGTTATAAAAGGAAAAATATTTACTAAATAACCATAAAATACCGAGCTATTTGTATCTATGCTAATACAGCATTCAGAAGGTAATGGGTTAGATCCTCGTTACCATCTACCTTGTATGAGGATTTTTTAGGGAGTCAGGAAAGGTAAGAGTTTACCAAATCATGAAGGGAGATAGATTTAACGATGTCTTTGATAAAAACACATAATTAGTCAAACTTACGAGAAATCCGTTTAAAACGTACGTAGTCAATATAACTCCCGCTAATTTTTCTAGATTTGGCATATTCTCACAGCTAATGATGTAGTTTATAAAACTAGAACATTCACAGCTTGTCTTTCCATTCACGAGGAGACCATTTTAATTAAAAAAATCAAGAAAATTAATAAGCAAAACGAACGCGTCAAAGCTGAGCATAGATTAATGAATGGGACCTTTGACGTCCCAAACAATTGCTAAAAAATGCATTATTGTGTCAGATCATACTCATGATTTAATATCTGTTTGATAATAGTTCAGACTAGTTTAAATAATTTATCTAGGGTAGGAAATGTAGAAAAGGTTGTATCTCTAACACCGGTAGCGACTGACGCTTTATAAACTTTCAAATTCGACCTGCGTCTCTGTTAAATACACTTTTCAGTTTATAGATGCATAATTTGAATCTTTGCTGAATCTGAACACAGTATTTAGTTTAATTTTGAGTAACTTAACTAAAATACGTACAACGGCTTCACTAACGATGATTGTTATTTGGGACCATTCTAACTCTTGAAGTCTGAAAAGAGATGTTATCGGTAAGGATGAACATGATTTTTTTATTTGATTAATAAAAAATAGAAATCGCTTGGTTCTTCCGCTTCACATAAGTAAGAACAAAATTATATAAGCTGTGGCTCAGAGAAACTGGAACTTTTTAAATAAAAACAGAAGCTTATTATTTAGATAAAATGCATTTATTCCATTCAACGTAGGCTCTTTGGGTTTCAATTTAATGTTCTGTATCGTTAATTAACATGTCTAATGAAAGTATAAGTTGACCTTTAGACATGTCCTCCAAGATTACTATCGACGCCGTTTGAATGCCATCAATGTCTGCATAATGCTGTCCTCTTTTTGGTAAACGTAGTTTATTAGAATAGATAGAAGTTGCAAGATGTTCAATTAGACGAATGAGGCAAATGGTTGATGATTAAAATGCCATTTTTGGTTAAAGCATCAGTGAGAAGCGTCAAGAAATGAGGTGGAGCATTACTATCTAACAAATGCCACATTCCATTTGACTATATTGATAACGCACACGACGAATGCGCGACAAAGGACGCTTCATAATACAATGATAATACGCAACATCAACAGTTTGGCTAGTTGCTTCAAGCTCTTTGTGCAGTATGCCTTTCAAATCATAAAAACAAGTTAACATTATTTTGTTCTCTCCTAACGGCATGTTTCTGGTTTTTCTTCGCTTAGATGCTCTCATTTAGAGCTTCTCGAACGTATTGCAAATACCACCTCTCATCGCCAGTGACAACAGAATAGAAGTTTTCTTCCCATTTCGCCTTTTTAATTAAGCCTTTACAATGTTGAATTCGGTTTTGATCATCAATAACCTTGTGTGCTACAAACCGTGCACAAATGCCTTTCAGTCCCAAATGCTGCATCAAAATGTGATGAATTAATTTTTTGGAAACATTTAATTCCAATTCCATATATCGCAATGAAGATTTCGGCTCATTTCTGACAAAATCACGCACAAATTCGATGATACTTTCAGTAACAACAAATTCTTTCCCAGGGTGTTCTTCGTCATGTATTCATTTTTGGACCAATGCCAAAAAACACATTGTTGCTTTACCTGTGCGCAGTTTCTCCGCTTCTCGTGATGCTAATCTTATGAAATTTTTAAATGAGATTAGTGACTGATCTAACTTTCCCATACATATCTTTAATAATAGATGGCGCTACTAGGAATGAGGAATGAATTTATAATTTATAATAGTATCGTTTCTCTAAGACTGTCTTGCCTGTAGGTAGGTATATCTTCTAATATTTTAACATAAAATAAAGAAATATGTTAGTACAAGTACATATTTTGTGAGATAATGATGGACTTTATAATTTTAAACAGAAACAAAATAAAAAAGCCTTTAATTTTGTAACAACATATCGTTGGACAGTATAAAAATTAAAAAAATTTTTGCTTACTTTAAACAAATCAGAAATGTTAATAAAATGGATAACACACACGTGTATATTAACACAATTTGTAAACATGAAAATGAAAACTTTTACGCCGTACGTTCATAATTGAAAATAGTTATCTTTGGATTTGAATTCTTGTATTTAAAAACAAATTTTACAAGCTTTAAACGTTTCAATGGCAATAGCAGGCATCCTTCAATCGTACTTCACAAAAAAACTACATGCACCGAATATTCATAACCTAACATGATAAAATCCTTAATCGGTTGTTGATGAGTTTTCCTGGCTAACTGCGAAGATAACTTCTAACCCAAGGTGTTTCCCTATTCTTTAATGCATCTGGTCGTACAAAACTCTTAAAACATGGTTTGTTAGGTTGATTTACTACTATATTTCATTTTCTAGTAAATTGTAAGATAGACATCAGGTTTTTTTTTTCGTTTTATTAAATTTGAGGTTGTATTACATTCATATAGGTATGACATTTGTAACAGATCGTGTAAGTAAACGTCAGTCTGTCGATAAATCCGTTTTATTTATGAAAGCGTGTTGTAGTTTAACAAACTAACATATCCATTAAAAATCTCCACTCTATGTATATAAAATGTCATCGTGTATTCATAGGTTAGTTCCGTGCATAAACATGCTATTCGCAGGTATTCAATATTAATATGTAATATAATGCATTACATAAGATACCCGACGACGAAGGAGAGGTGGAAGCCTCTTCCTGTCCAAGGTGTAATAAAACCGTTTGAGATGATGGTAAAAGTATACAGTGCGATGGAATATGTGAAAAAAGATTCCATATTAGTTGTGTAAAAATAAACACACAATTTAAATAAAATAAAAGAAATAAAAGACATTACAATGTGGTTGTGCTATGACTCCAAGTGTTTCTTAAATATCATGAAGTTAGGTTAAGCATTGAGTACTTATTACACACATATATATATATATATATATATATATATATATATATATATATATATATATATATATACTCAATGGTGTAAGTGTAAATCCGAAAAAAATAGTGAAAAGAGGCGGAATAGGATTAACTAACAATCTAAATGAAATATTAATGAAAGTGAATGAAATTAAAACAGACTGTGATGAAATAAAAAATATCTGGTGTGGAACACCACACGTCCTTCCAACCTACAAAATGGAAATGAAACGAAATGAAATAATTTTAATAACCTTTTTTAAAAGTAATTATATCTTTTTATACTCTATGTCACACAGAAGTTTAAAACTTCTGGACAGACAGAGAATAGTAGACATCTAACTTAAAAATTAAAGAAAAGATTTTAATTATAATTTATTTTTGCATAATGATGCAACCTCTTTCATACGTTCATAACGAAAACAGGCAACATTTTAAAAACAAAAACAGTAATCTATGTCAGCATGACGTTTACAACTTCATTCCAGATAGACATGAATAATACGTGTTAACTTAAACAAAAATTCCAAAAGCCACCCGCTTCCATAAAAGATCAATGATACATTTAAACCATTTTCATTCATATTTAATTATTTTTTAAACCTAACTTGCAATATATTAAGAAACCTTATAAAGAAAAGTGATGTAAAATTAAATTTTCTTTAAAATATATGTTTGCACTTCTTCTAATAGAATCAATCGTTTTTCAGATATTGAAAAAATTTGAACTAATACTTCAACTGTACCTTAGGAATTTTTTATCGCTAAATTATGCGTGGTATCAAAACATTGTATAGAACATAATTAATCGATATATCTGGGTATTTTTATATATTTGAAATATGCAGCTGTTTTAGAAATATTTGATAAAAAACAAGAACTGACCCTAATAGACCACCCTCTCCGCCGCTGGATTTCTCCCAAGATCCAATCAGCTCTAAGCTACATGAAAACAAGTTAAACACAAACGTAGGTATTTTCGTTCTGTTGTTACACACACACACACGCACGACGAACACGCACACGCACAAGAACACGCACAAGCAAGCGCACGAAAGAACACGCACACGCACACACGCACACACACACACACACACAAACGCACGACACGCACGCACGCACGCACGCACGCACGCACGCACGCACACGCACGCACGCACGCACGCGACGCACACACGCACGCACTTTTCGAGGTAAATTTAAGGTTTACATCTGGTATTTACCGAGAAATAATGAATTTGATTTATTTCAGGTCAAGTGAGTTTTCTGTTCACACGTCTCACTGACGTTTGAAGCATTTGTGGTGGGATTTAAATTTGAGTCACTCACCTCTGGTGGTGAAATCGAAGCTTGGAGCTCTTTCAAGGTTAAACTGAACAGGTTTAAAATGTTGAGTTGGTCAAGGTCATAAAAAGTTGCAAGGTAATCATTCATATAAATCTAAAAGTTTTTGAGTAAGTTAGCAGTTTTGAAAGGATGCATTTTATAATAAAAGGCTTCTGGGATTGCATTATTCAGTAAACTTTTATTGCTAGAAATGGTGAAAGTAATAAGAATGATAAGAAGAGAAAAGAATTATTAAGTATTGACGAGAGGAAGAAAAGACTGAGGTGTTAATCAAGGAAATAAAAATTGAGGGTAGATTTAGAGCTGTATGAGGTAAAAAAGAAAATGATGCAACTTGAGTGAATGTGCCATGAAAAAGGTGCATTATAATTTGAATGAGAGATGTATTAGTAAATAAGTAATTACGGTAGATGATAGTTATATGTAAATATATATGGTTTTAATCGCCTAATAAATCACAACTCGATAATCCTTTACCCAAAAATTCCGAATTTTCATATAGGTCCAATAAATTAGAGCGCCATTGATAGCAGTGTCTAAAATTTGTTAAAACAATAAATGTCATAAAAATTTTGTTTAACTAATAAAATTGATATGTAAGTGAACGTCGTTAAGGCTTAATAAATCGAACTAATGTCCTTTACCCGAAAATTCTGAATTTTCGATATATACCAATAAGTAAGAGCGCCAAAGATAGTAGTTTCAAAAATTTGTAAAACAAAATGTGATAAAAAAATTTTGTTTTATCAATACGTAACTGAACGTTGTTAATTTTGCAATTCACCTTTCCGAATTAATTTTCTTTATATGCCTACACACACTTTATTTTTAATTAAAATGAACACAAGTTTCTTATCATGATTTATTAAATTATTCAAATTATGTAGGAAGAAATGACCCATAAAACTTATATTACAAAGAAAGAAAGAAAAGGTCAAACATTATCCTGTTATATGAAATGTATGTCCATTTCTGTATGTGTCTATTTTAAAATAAATAAATACACTCTTTTATAATATCAGATTAATTTTTAACTCAAAAATTTTGAATTTTTGTATATATGTTGAATAAATAACAGCGCAAGGATAGCATTAAAATAAATTTAGAATATAAAAATTTCAAAACAGTCTTGTGAAAATAGTACATAAAGGTTGAAACTTGCGTACATTTATATTTATATTTATTTATAAATCAGTAGTCCTTTACCCAAAATTCCAATTTTCGGCATGTAGACTAAACAGGCATGAGCGCAAAAGATAGCACTCAAAAATTCTCAAAACTAAAAGAATGTGAAAAAAAAAATTTTCAATTATTAATGATAAAGTTGCAGTTTTGATGTAAGTGAACGTTGTTAAGGCTTAATAAATCATAACTCCAATGTCCTTTACCCAAAAATTCTGAATTTCGTATACAGGTTCAATAAATTAGAGCGCCAATGATGGCAGTTCCAAAATTTACCAAAATGTGATAAAAAGATGAATTTTACCAATGTAAATTTATATGTAAGTTAAAGTTGTTAACTGCTTAAAATAGACACATACAGAAATGCTGACATACATTTCATATAACAGGATAATGTTATTGACCTTTTTCTTTCTTTCTTTGTAACATAAGTTTTATGGGTCATTTCTTCCTACATAATTTGAATAATTTAATAAATCATGATAAGAAACTTCAGTGTTCATTTTAATTAAAAAATAAAGTGTGTGTAGGCATATGAGAAGAAAATTAATTCGGAAAATGTGAATTGCAAAATTAACAACGTTCAGTTACGTATTGATAAAACAAAATTTTTTTTTTATCACATTTTTTGTTTTTACAAATTTTTGGAAACTACTATCTTTGGCGCTCTTACTTATTGATATATATCGAAAATTCAGAATTTTCGGGTAAAGGAATTGAGTTGATTTATTAAGCCTTAACGACGTTCACTTACATATCAATTTTATTAGTTAAACAAATTTTTATGACATTTATTGTTTTAACAAATTTTAGACACTGCTATCAATGGCGCTCTAATTTATTGGACCTTATATGAAAATTCGAATTTTGGGTAAAGGATTATCGAGTTGTGATTTATTAGCGATTAAAACCATATATATTTACATATAACTATCATTACTACCGTAATTACTTATTTACTAATACATCTCTCATTCAAATTATAATGCACCTTTTTTCATGGCACATTCACTGAAGTTGCATCATTTTCTTTTTATCATACAGCTCTAAATCTACCCTCAATTTTTTATTTTGATTAACACCTCGAGTCTTTTCTTCCTCTCGTCAATTAATAATTCTTTTTCTTCTTATCATTCTTATTTCACCATTTCTAGCAATAAAAAGTTTACTGAATAATGCAATCCCGGAAAGTTTTTATTATAAACATGCATCCTTTCAAAACTGCTAACTTACTCAAAAACTTTTAGATTTATATGAATGATTACCTTGCAACTTTTAGCTTTGACCTTGACCAACTAACATTTTAAACCTCCCGCTTACAGTTTAACCTTGAAAGAGCTCCAAAAGCCTTGATTTCACCACCAGAGGGTGAACTCCAAAAATTTAAATCCCCACCAAATTTCAAACGTCAGTGAGAGGAGCGTTCTGGCATAACGAGAAAACTCACTTGACCTTTAAATTCCCCAGAATTATTATTTTCTCGGGAAAATGCATAGATGATAAGCCTATTAAAAGCTACCCTTTACCTCGAAAAGTAATTTATAGAAACTACTACCTATCAGTACTACCCCAAAGTAGGTGATTAGCTTTTTCTATAATATAAAACTACTTTCAGATTGTACTTGAACCTTCCCTCATGACCAGATGTTTAGGTTTTGACCTAGTTCAGTTTATTGTGTTGAGAAACAACCGTCGGTTTTTGGGAAACGGTTATCTATATTTGGAGAAACATCCTGGATGACTATTTATGAGCCACGCTTTTATTACAATTTAGTTAATAAGATATTAGCCTATCATTCTTCTTGTTTCCATGACTCGTTTAGAATTGATCCTGCAGGTTTCGGCTACATTTCGATCGAATGATGTCGGGTAAGATCGGTCTGGGACATATGGCCTTGAAAATTTCTTGGAGACCTTGAGAATTTGCAACCACCAGATACTGTAAGCATAACGTTTAGCCAATACAGGAACCTTGATATTCAGCATAGACAACAACCTCTTGTTTCCACGAACTGATTATATTACTAGAATTCAGTAATAGGAACTCTTATTTGCTATTTTAGAATTTTACCTCAAGGAATGTTAAAAGTTGACTTGTTGGCCTAGATGGATAGGCTGGGTTATAACCTGAGAAATAGTTTGCAAGAGGGCTTTTGCCAAAACAATGAATCACCTTTGTTATCAGAGGCGTGACCTTGAAAATTATAAGCATAGACTTTGAAGCGTTGGTTAGAACAATGCATCGTCTTAGTTCTTGATTTCCTGAATTGAGATGTATTTAGATAACAATCTATTTTAAAATTAAATAAACAATGGATCGTCTTTGTTCATTCATCACAAAATTGTTAGCATAGACTTTGGTTGGCTAGAACAATGGGCCCCTTTTGTTCCTGATTTCAGAATTGAGATGTTGAATCTATTTCCACCTGAACAATGGATCTCTCGTATAACCTTCGAGGGAATGGTTACCAAACAGCTATCTGTTTTGGGAAACGGCTACCTGTTTTAGGGTACTGTTTTAAAACGGCTACCTGTTTTAGGAAACAGCTACCTGTTTTAGGAAACGGCTACCTGTTTAGACCACTTCAGGGCTCTAGGGGTGTGACATTTTTGATGACCTTGAAACATGCATAGACAACACCTGGGGTTTGCTTAGGTTTGTAATAAGTTACGGACAACGTCTTAAAACTGAATGTAATAGTATACAATATAATGAAGCGATGACCTATTAGGAAAGATGATGATATTCTTGTGGACCACATTAAACGAAAATTGAATGCGAAAAACAAATAAAAATAGATATGCTCCAGTAAAGGTATTAAAAATGACCATAATATGTATATTTTATTTTATTCCTAAGGTTTTAAATTCATAAGAACTTTTAATATTATACCTTCTCAATACCTTGTCAATAAAATTTAACCTTGAAGATTGGTTGGTATGAATTGTAATTGATACCAATAAATCTTAACCTTGAAACTTAGCCAATATAGCTGCAACACGCCTTTTTTTGTCTGGTTGTCTTCGTTATGTTGTATGCCTAATGCTTTCCTACAGTTCCGGCGCTGGTAATGCATCATTCTCAACCAGATATTGCTTTGGTTGGTATGAATTGTAATATGATACCAATAAATCTTAACCTTGAAGAGCTTAGCCAATATAGCTGCAGACACCATATTATTATACATCACATTTTTTAGTCTCATCAATAGCAGCTCTCCATTATGATATACCCTTCAAATCAAAAATAGAAGACTTTTTTTTTTAAAAAAATATATAATTTATTTCAAACAATTATACATAGATATATATGTTATTATTTTTTTTTACAGAAATGTTAAATTAGTCATCTTTCCTACAGTTCCGGCGCTGGTAATGCATCATTCTCAACCAGATATTGCTTAAACTTTTCAATGCGATCTTCTTTTGAACTATTCATAAAATCCTAAGGTAAGTATGCACTTAAAGTTCTGGGTTTCAATGATAATATGTTTCCCATACTGATAGTATTCATATCAATCACTTTATATTTTGCGTCTTTTACGTTCGTGAAGGATTTACAGAAAGTGCTACTGTTCAATGCTGATAGATCCATCTTTATTGATTCGAGAACGCTTATGAATTATAGTTGACACCGGAACTGTCCTATATATTACTGCATCATGATTTAGAGGAGAATGCACTTTGATAATTGTATCGATAGGCTAATCTGCATCTGATGAGGATGAACTACTACCATCAAGAGATGCCGTCCATTTTCATTTGCAAAACTGATGCAATTGCGCGGCTTTCAATTCTTCTACAAAACATGTTCTACATATTTCCTTTAAATTTAAAAACTTTTCACATATCTTTACTCCTTTTTCATACTTTTTCACTAGGACGTTACACTCCGCTTCACTATAATCACCTCGCCCGTAAACCGCCTCATGTTCGGCATCGAATACTAATGCTGAAAATTCTTGCTTGCGTTCCACCGCTGTTCTCAGGTCAGTTTTTTGGTCCATTGCTCTTGAGCGTATGCCATCCACATGTTTGACACAAACACTCACTACCCATTACACTATTTCCTTATATTGTTACTCTAAACGACCCCACTATGTTACATTAGTGCAGATATGAACCATCTCTTTGATTACCATACATATCTGGTTACGCGCATAAGCTACTTTCAACGATCATGCTGTCACTATACTTTTTAGCTGTAACGCGATCAACTTTTAGTGAGGACTTGAACCGGCCATTTTAGCTATGATATACAGATCAATAACCTTTGAACACACTATTTTAAGACTTCTAAGAATTGTAATATGATGATGATGATGATGATGATGACATTACAGTTTCATTTTTAGCTTGGACCTTGACCTTTAATATGATGAGGATGGTGACATTGCAATTTCTATTTTAGCTTAATGGAGTATTCACCTTCAATGAACTCATGACCTACTTTTTATGCCTTATGAGATCCGTCGTGACCTTCAAGTGGAGTAGATCGAAAATTCTATTCTTAGATTTTATTACCCAATTTCTATTTATAGCCCTTTTGACCATTTCTAAGAAATGTTGAAACAGCTATTTTAGTTCACACCATCGTTTACAAACAATATAATTATGCCCATATATAATACTTGAATATAATATTACAAATCATACTTATAATACAATTGCATGCTTTTTACTCATTGAGTACAATCCATTTTTAATTGAATTTATATATATATGTAAGATGTCTGAAGATTCAAGAGCGTTATTATTCATTTAAAATCGAAATCTATTTTAAAAAAAACAAAATAGTTTACAAATTAGTTACATTAAGGTTTTTTATATATTTCATATTCTTAATTTTTGAGGGAAATATTAATAGTAAAAGAGACCTTCAAGTTTTTCCAATTTTTTAGTTCTATCATTGGCGCCTAATTTATTGGATCTGTATACGAAATTTCAGAATTTTTGGGTAAAGGATTATCGAGTTTGTTTATTGCAATTAACAACTTTAATTTCATATTTATTTAAAAAAATTTTTTTTTATCACATTTTAAAATTTTTGAAACTGCTATTAAGGGCTCTTACTTATTGGATCTTTTAAAATTTCAGAATTTTTAAAGGATTATCGAGTTGTGATTTCAAAAACCAGTTACGTATTAGTTTAATTCATGCAAAATTTTTATCAAACTTTTTTTGGGAATTTTTAAACTGCTATTATTGGCGCTCTTATTTATTGAACCTATATACGAAAATTCAGAATTTTTGGGTAAAGAATTATCGAGTTGTGATTTATTCAATTTACAACTTTCAATTTATATTGCTTTAGTTGGTAAAACAAATTTTTTTATCACATTTTAATTTTTGAAACTGCTATTATTGGCGCTCTTACTTATTGGATCTGTATAAATTTCAGAATTTTGGGTAAAGGATTATCGAGTTGTGATTTATTCAATTCACAACGTTCACTTAAGTATAAATTTTCATTTGAAAATTCATCTTTTTTTATCAAATTTTTTTTTTGGTTTTAGCAAATTTTGAAACTGCTATCATTGGCGCTCTAATTTATTGGACCTGTATACGAAATTTCAGAATTTTTGGGTAAAGGAAAAACAAATCATAGTTATTTCTTTATTCAGTAAATGCTTAATTAGATAAGCAGGTTGATAATACAAAATTTCCATTAAACATTAGTTATATAATTTAATATTGATTTATAACATCATCAATATCTTTATAAATGTCATCAACCATTGAATTCTTTATTTTACATATTGGGGTCTACTATTAAAAGAAAATGATGTTTGTTGTTTTGCCAGCTGCACCCAAACTACTTATAAACACATTTCATGTTTAGGAGTGTTTTAAATTCTTCAATTCGTGTTTCTTCTTTTTGAAATACAAAAGCGTTCCAATACACATTTAAAATCACCGTTTCTATATATACGTTCACCATTTTAGTATTAATTATATCCATATTCTTTTCTTTCTCGATATATCGAGCTCCACGCATTTTTAAAGGGTTTGCAATAGGTGCTTTGGTTTAACTTAATTCCATATTTAACAAATTTGCAGACTGATCTCAACATACAGCTTTGCAATTTAAAAATATGCGTTACATATTACAACATGCTTAAACTTGTTAAATACCTACTGTTGACCTTGACTATAAATATGATGATCAGCTAAAATTTATATTTCTAAAAAGTTTGACCTTGAAAATTATTTATGATTACCTGGCAATTTCTATTTTTAGCTTTTCACCTTTTTATTTCTAAGAAATATGACACAACCGTAAGTCTTCGACCTTGAATACTATTTTTGATTACCTTGCAACTTTTTACCTTTGAGCTTGACTTAGCAGGGTTACCAACCTAACACGTTTTATGCATTCCATATAGTACAGTACTTAATATAATATTACAAATCATATTATATGGATGCATTTTTCAACAAACACTCATTACGAACAATCCATTTAACTTGAATTGCAATTGTGTATATATATATATATATATATATATATATATATATATATATATATATATTGATGTCTGAAGATTCATTTGAATTTTATTACTTTTATTTCAAAAAATCGTTACAATCTATTTTAGAAAAAAACCGTATTAAATGTTTACAAATTAACCATTCTTTTATTATATCATATTTCATATTTTTCCAATTTATTGAAAAATGTTTTAATATTCCAATAGTAAAAGAGGATTCTTTTTTCCAAATTTTTTTAGTTCTATCATTAGCGTCTAATTTATTGGACCTGTATACGAAATTTCAGAATTTTTGGGTAAAGGATTATCGAGTTGCGAATTAAAAATTAAAACGTTCAGTTACGTATTTAAACAAAAATTTTTTTTTTATCACATTTTTTTTGAAATTTGAAACTGCTATCATTGGCGCCTCATTTATTACCTGTATGAAATTTCAGAATTTTTGGGTAAAGGACATTGAGTTGTATTTATTAAGCAATTAACAACGTTCAGTTACGTATTGATAAACAAAAATTTTTTTTTTTATCACATTTTTGTTTTTAAATTTAAAACTGCTATCATTTCATTTATTGGACCCAATACAAAATTTGAATTTTTTGGGAAAGGACATTGAGGGATTTATTACGCAGTTAACAACTTTAACTTACATATAAATTTTCATTTGGAAAATTCATTTTTTTTATCAAATTTTTATTCAATAAATGCTATACATTAGATAAGCAGGACGATAATACAAAATTTCCATTAAACATACAGTGTTATATGAATTAATATTATACTTAGCATTTATAACATCATCAATATCTTTATAAATGTAAATGTGTTGCAGACTGATTCAACAACAGCTCGCTGCAATTTATATAAGAAATATGCCACATATTACAAGCTTAAACTTGTTAAAATACTGTTGACCTCGACAGAAATATGATGATTTCAAAATTTATATTTCCAAAAAGTTTAACCTTGAAAATTATTTATGATTACCTCAATTTCTATTTTTAGTTTTTCACCTTTTTATATTTCTAAGAAATATGACACAACCGTAAGTCTTAATTGAAATATTTTGCCTTGCAACTTTTTACCTTGACTGACTTAGCATTACCAAAACCGTTGCAATTATAACTTGAATATAATATCACAAATCATACTATATGGATGCATTTTTTACAATTGATGCTTTTTACTCTTACAATTACAACCATTTAATTGAAACAATTGTAAAATATATATGTAAGATGTCTAAAAATTCATTTGAGCGTTATTATCTGACCTTGAAAGCATAGACTTTAAACAATAGCCATTCTTGATTTTAGAATACCCTAAAAAACAAACTTGTTTACAATTTCAGGATAATCAAAGTCAGTAACTTTTCAGTGATTAAATGCAAAATTGAAGTTTAAAACTTTAATAAAACCATTTTAACAGCATTAAAATACAATTTATAAAATGAAAACAAAAATTAAATAATATTTAACACACACAACAAAAAAAAAACACACAAAAAAAAACAACAAAAAAAACAAAAACAAAAAAAAAAAAAAAAAAAAAAAAAAAAAAAAAAAAAAAAAAAAAAAAAAACAAAAAAAAAAAAAAAAAACAAACAAAAAAAAACAAACAAACACAAACAAAAACACAAACAAACAAAAACAAACAAACAAACAAAAAACAAAAACAAACACAAAAACACAAAAAACAACAAACAAAAAACACAAAAAAAAACAACACAACACAACAAACACAACACAACACAACACAACACAACACAGACAAGACAAGACACAGACAAACAAACACACACACACACAGCACAACAACACAACACAGACAAACACAACAAACACAACACAGACACAACACAACAACACAACACAGCAAACACACAACACAGCACAACAGACACAGACACAGACACAAGACACAAAGGCACAGACACAGCACAGCACAGCACAGACACAGACAAACAACAAAAGACACAGACAAGCACAGACAACACAGCACAGCACAGACAGCACAGACAACGGACACAGACACAGACACAGACAAACAAACAGACACAGACACAGACAAGACACAGACAAAGACACAGACAAGACACAGACAAGACACAGACACAGACACAGACACAGACAAACAGACACAGACACAGACACAGACACAAAGACACAGACACAGACACAGACACAGACCCAAGACAAGACACAGACACAACAGACACAGACACAGACAGACACAGACACAGACAGACACAGACACAGACACAGACACAGACAAGACACAGACACAGACACAGACACAGACACAGACAAGACACAGACACAGACACAGACACAGAACACAGACACAGACACAGACACAGACAGACACGACACAGACACAGACACACACACACACACACACGACACAGACACAACACACAACACACACACAACACACAAGACACACGACACAACACAGGACACAGGACACAGACACAGGACACAGACACACGGACACACGACACAGACAACAACGACACACGACACAGACAACACACGACACACGGACACACCGGACACACGGACACAGGACACACGGACAACGGACACACGGACACACGGACACACACAGGACACACGGACACACGGACACACGGACACAGGACACGACACACGGACACACGGACACACGGACACACGGACACACGGACACACAGACACAGGACACGGACACAGGACACAGGACACACGGACACACAACACAAGACACACGGACACAAACAGACACACAAAGACACAAACAGACACAGACACAGACACAAGACGAACAGATTTACAGACGGACAGACGACAGAGACAGACACAGAACAGACGGACAGACACAGACACAGATTTACAGACACAGACGGACAGAAGACAGACACAGACAAGACACAGACACAGAGACAAGACAGACACAGAACAAACAGACAGAGGACAGAACAGACAAAACAGACAACAGACACAGAGACAGAACAGAACAAGACACAGACACAGACGGACAACAATTACAGAACAGACAGAGACAAGACGGACAGACAGAACAGACGGACAGACACAGACACAGACACAGACGACAGATTTACAGACACAGACAGAACAGACGACAGACACAGACAGACCAGACAGACACAGACAGACAATTACAGACACAATACAGAGACAACAGACGGACACAGACACAGAACAGACGGACAGACACAGACGACAGAACACAAGACGGACAGACACAGACACAGACACAGACGACAGAACAGACAGACACAGAACAGACAGAACAGACGGACAGACACGAGACGAAGAGGACAGACGGACAACACAGACGGACAGACGGACAGAAACAGAACAGACGACAGAACAGACGACAGACACAATTTGACAGACGGACAGACGGACAGACACAGGACAAACAGACGACAGACAGACAACACAGACAGACACAACACACCACACAACAACACACACACCAACACACACAACCCAAACACACCACACACACACACACACACACACACACACACACACACACACACACACAAGTCCATTTAGTGAAAAAGTCTATTGATAATTCTATACCACATATGTATATGTAGGTTGAAAGGTAATGAGGGTGAATAGTAGTAGTAGAGAAACACAAAATAATCTAAGTTCAAAGAAAACTTGATGTATACAAAAACATAGAAGCCAAACCACCAAGCATCATAATCAAATCTAAAATGAATCAAACAGGTGACAAAACAAGGGTAGAAGTGCAAAGGAAAATAAATCCTGCTAAATCTAAATCAGGAATACAGTTTCTAAAAATAATCAGTGACGGAGGTATAATAGCCAAAAGTACAGAGGAAGACTCAACAAAAAACTGAAAGAACGTGCAGAAGAAGAATTAGGATATAGTTTTACTTTAACAAAAACGAAGAACCTAAGAGTAGTTTTCATTGGATTAGAAAAAGATTATACCGAAGAGAAACTCCTAGAGGAATTAATTTTATAAAACTACAGTATAAACGAATAAGACCAGTTGAAAATTGTTTGCAGCAGACATCTGAAAAAAAAAACAGAGAAGTGGATCATATACGTACAAACAATAGGCACAACATTCAACAAACTAGCCAATACAGACATCAATGTAAGGTGGAAATCATTACACGGGGGACCTTAATATAAAAAATGCTTTAACTGCCACCAATGTAACCACAAAACTAAAAACTGCAAAAATAAATTCATTTGTGCAGAAGAACATGAGTATAAATATTGCAGCCAAATTGCAAAATCTCCAACCTGTATGAACTGCACATCATTTTCAACAAATATCAAGAAAGCATAAATGTATGTCACGCTGCTACAGATATGAGCTGCCCACGTTATCAGAGAAGGATCCAGTAAAGCCGTGAACAAACCATTTATAAGGTAACTAACTTATGAATCAATTTATAAAAGATTACAAGAACATAAACAAAGAAACCTTAACGGTAAGTGACATAACTCAATACCAAAAAGTTACAAAATTCCAAAAAGCAACATATTCTTTCAGTATCTTACAACAAAATATCAGAAGCATTGCGAAGAATTTTGATAGCCTGGCAATATTTTTACGCCAGTTAAATTATTGTTTTGATATTATAATTTTAACAGAAACGTGGCATGTAGTAGACCCAAAATCCTTCAACTTAAATGAATATGAAATAGTTTACAATCAAGATAATATCAATCAAAATGATGGCGTGGTAATGTATATAAAAGAAATACATAATCCTGACAGCACAATACAAACTACATAGTATACGGGCAATTATCACAAAGTGGACATACCTCGGTAAACATATTACAAGTACAGCTATATACAGACCTCCTTCAACTTGCCCATACCATTTTAATAATGACATCAGAAACCATTTAACCCTGCTGTTCTCCTCGACAAGACTATACACTTGTGCTCATATTAATTAAACTCCTGAAATATTAATTAAAACCAAAATAACAGCAATTTTTATACATTTATTAACTTTATTTCTCTAATGCAATGTTTTTTTATATGAAACGTGAAACTTACAATAAATTCAACCAAATTTAAATAAAAAAAAGAAAACGGAATAAAAAATGTCTAATAATTGATATGATCCACTACTTCATACAGTCGGGACAATAATAGGTCACGTGTTCTTTACACAAATATTTTTTACACTTAATGCAGGTCATGTTAGTTTTGTTATCACATTTAGAAGGGCAAAATTTGCAGGTTGCTCGTTTGTTTTTGTTGCTAGATCCAGGAAGAGGTGCGGTAGAATTTTCCACCAATGGTTGTTGAATAGCTGTTACAATTGCAGCTGCTTGTTCATTACGGGGAAGATGTTTTCTGGACAAAATGTAAGGATTTACCAATTGTTTGCCCAGTTGTTCCAAAAACAGTCTTCTTTTGAACAAAACACTTTTATTCCAGTCTGGATTTATTTCGCTTCATAATATAAAAGTATTATAGGCACTGGTATCTAAAATGTTGTAAAATAAGATTATGGGCCATCGATTTGTTTTTCGTTTGCATGTGTATGCACCGATTAGTTGATTTAATGTATCAACTGCTCCTTTGGTAGAATTATAATCAAGTATAATTTGTGGTTATTTGTCTTCTCTGTCGCTTATTTGTTTCTGGTTATGAAACGTACTCATTAGAATGACCTTCTAGTATTTTTTTGGAATGTAAGACATAACTGCGGTATCTTTAGTAAAATAAAATTTGGAGCTATGCACAACGTTATTTACTTCCATGATGGGTAGCTCAGGCTTGCTTTTCCTGACAGTCCCTAACATAGTAAGATTTCTTTTGAGAAGTATTTGACCCAATTTATACGATGTAAAGAAATTGTCAGTTACATTCTGACCTCTTAGTCCATAAGTAAGGTCTAAAACTACTCTTAGCCCTGATCCTTCTTAGGTTTTCCCCCAGGCGGTTTTCCCGTATATACTTGAACTTCTAAAGCATAAGAACTTGCACTAAATGCAACCTACTGCTCGTCTACAGTTACGTTTTGCCCAGGATTGTACAATTTTCGCAGTATTTCAGCCCATTTGTCCCAAAATCTTCTAATAGGAGCCAATTTAACCCGTAGCCTTCTTTCTTGACGATCTTTATTATCAAACCGTAACATGCGTGACATATAATAAAATCGTTTCAACGACATTGTTGCGCGAAAGAGAGGTCTGCCTGTTTCTGCATTCCACAAACTTCTGGTAGATTCATCATGCGATCTCTGTACTCCTCCTAACAGTAACAAACCTATGTACGCCTGCAATGTACTGTCATCTAATTCTTGCCACTTGTCACCGTACATTCTACGACCTTCGATGTTAGTCATTTTCAAAATTATATTTTCCAGAGAACTATTGAAAAATAGCTGAAATGTAGATTTTACATCCTGGACTTGTGCATTGCTGTATCTAGTTGGACCTGGAGCAACTGTTATGATATTTGCACTAGTTGCACGCCCTGATTGAAGAAATGGATCTAACATCCAAGTTATGGCATTATCTTTAGATTGAACCGATTGAGCAGGTGGTATCAATTGCGTTGGATTTGTCCGTCCAGTATCGTCGAAAAAAATCATCGTCTGACTGTCATAATCACTATCTTCACTGATATGACCTTCCTCTTCAGAAGCTTCATCGTCACTAATGTCACTCAAATTTCAAATTTCAAAGTTTTTCTAAGCCTTCGCCACTAAGATATTTTTTTGCCATTATTGTTATTTCAGCACCTTAGAAGAACTAGTAGTACGTACAACAAACCGCACTTTACTCCGCAACGTAACAAACAAAACTGTCGATTGCATACTGCGATATGATATTTATACCTGCTGCAAGTTGCAAGTCTGTTCTTGTTTCGACTCTCACACGCTGCTACAGGCCTCCCGAAAATGCTGTAGTAACTCGAATAGATAGGTACATTTGAACAAGCATGTGATGACGTGCATATTATCTATCCTCAAATTGCAACATAAAATAGTTGGAAATACAAATTTATACGTCCTACTAATGTATTACAGCCTCGGGTCATAATGACCCGAGGAACATCAATGTAACAATCATGTTTAAAAAAATAAGGAAAAAAAAATTATTAAAACACACAAGCCACCTCATTTTTCAATGGATTAGAAACAAAGTCATTAACTACAAAGTTTAGATATTAATAAACAAAAAAGTTATCTAAACAACAATTTGATTTCGGGTCATATACACCCGAAGGTAACAGCAGGGTTAAATAATGATACTGTTCCTGCAGATTATAAATTTATTGGAGGGGACATTAACATTGGCATCCTTTCGGACACAAATTATAGTCAGGAATATCTAAATATGCCCAGTGAAGCTGGTTATAAATCGCTTATCAATGTATATACAAGAGCGGAAAAACAGTCTAAATCCTGTATCGCTCATATTTTTTTAAAAAGTAAGGAAAATATAGACAATCAAATAGCAATAGCTTTTGATAATGACATAAGAGATTACTACACAAAAATAAATATAATTCAGAACTTAGGACAAAATAAAGAACCAAATATTTATAAAAGAAAATTTATCAAAAAATTAAATCTGCAAATGGTGGTCCTAAACCTAGGATGACTCGATTTTGTAGAGAAAATAAAATCTGAAGTGGCACAGACAACTACCCTCATAAAGATAAAATCTTGCAACACTAAGAGGAAGGAATGGATAACCGCGGGAGTTGTTAAGTCGAGTAACCAAAAACAAAAATTATTTGAAGCTTGGAAAAATGACAAAAAATATTAAAATTAAGAACAAGTATTTAACTTATAAAATACATTTAATACGCTTATAAAAGTAACAAAAATAAACTATTGGGTGACCGCATTTTCCACCCTTATTTTTACTCGCTTACGTGTAGGACGTATTTTTTCACCCCTATTTTTACATATCCATGTGTGAGACCGTGTTTTCAACCCTTTTTATCCTAATTTTCACACACACACGTGTGAGACCGTGTTTTCAACCCTTTTATCCTAATTTTCACATGCCCGAGTGTGAGACCGTATTTTCTACCCTTTTTCTTTTCGGAGGACCTTTCAACCCTAATTATTTTTACTCGCTTACGTATAGGACCGTATTACCCTTATTTTTATGGTTTCTTTTTGGGGTTTATTTTTCAAACCTTATGGTTGTATTAAGGACCTTTTTGTAAGCTAGTCCTTTTTGGTGTTGGCTAACGTGAGGGTGGTATTTAGTTCTGAACAGTCCTGGTTAAAAGCTGTATTTAGCTGAACGGCTTTGGCTTGGCTTAGGCTGTATTTAGGCTGGGCTGACCAGGTCTTGGCTTAAAAAGCTGTATTTAAGGCTTAGGGTTATTTTTATCTTATTGATCATTTTTTCTTGTTTTTCTCAGCTCGGGCATTCTAACTGGACTTATAATTAGATCTTTTGCGATGATTTAATTCGACCTTTGACCCTGGAAGATACTATAAAAATGTACATGTGAGTTTACGTGTATTGGGTTATGTCTATTATGCTAAGAAAATGTTATTAAAAATATTTCTATTAATACACAGCGTTTATATACGAAATTACAACAGCATCTTATTTTTTACCTTGAGAAACAGTATTGAGCATGTTATATGTAATTTTAACTGAATTTTATCCAAAACATTTTCAGTACTGATATTAACAAGCAGGCAGTAAAAAATTAATACGGATCGTAATTCTGATTTAGATAGCTTTCTTTGTTTTAAAATGTAATTTGTAATAGGTTTTATTATTATAAACGATTGTACAATTAGCTTTAAAAATGTTGTACTTTATTTTTAAATTTCACTTGTATATTATAACCTTCTACATGTAATTAAAACGACCTTCATTGCATACTTTAACAAACGACCTTTCAATAGGTAATAGAGTTATTAATACGAAGCGTAAATAATTTATATGGTCATCACCGTAAACAAATGTGAGTTACTATGCAATGGTGTTATAGACTATTGAAAGATCGTTTGTTAAAGCATGCAGTGAAGGTTGTTTAAAGCTGACCTTGCGGAAATGATGTAAAAGATAGTTTATTTAATTTTGTGTTTACTATTAACGTTTATTAGAACTTGTTTATCAGATATTATTTAAAGAATTGATTAGATAATAATAATCACGTATACATTGACTGTATTTCCCCATTTTACTTTATTAGCGTATTTTTATCAAATGAGATTGTTATTACATTTATTTTAATGCCTATCTACAGATTGTTTAACATACGAAATTTATTTATACACTGATTACATGTTAACACGTTTCGCCGAAGGGTACAATTGTACACGCGTCCTAACATAATGTAACTTATAAGATGATCTTAAAGCTGTATTCTGATAGATTACAAGCTTTTATAATAATTAATAATTAAAAATATTATTAGAGTCGATATGCCGTTTATTTCAAGTAATTGTTTCAATGTATATATATATATATATATATATATATATATATATATATATATAATGTGTGAGTGGACCTGTATTATTTGTTGTAATGTGTTATTACACTTTCTCTTTAATTACCGGTTGTAACCTTCTACTTAGATAACTTCAACTTATACACGAATTAATAACGACCTCCACTAGTTTATAACACTATTGCTTGGTACCGCATTTTTATTTACCTCGAACTCATATAAAAGTTATTAACGCTCCATTTTAATGGGGCTATCAACTATTGAAAGGTCAACCGTTAAATTACATTTTGCAAGGTTGTTTAAAGTAGTCCTTGTCATGTACAGGTGCTATATCGAAATGTTTATCTAGTGAGCTTCTGTAAATGCATCATGCAATTAAAAGAAGATAATGCCATTGATATTAACAAGATGCTTAATACCTTTGATTTAAAAACTTAATTATGAGGATCAGTCCACACAAAATAGAGTTTTTTAATTATGTCCATATAAAATCTCAAATATAACAATAAAAAAGTGTATTTAAAGATTACTACAGAATACTGCTCTGTAATAAAAAATGATGAAAAATAAAAAGGTCTTAGATTTTAAGTGTATTTTCTACATTTTAATTAAAATTATTTTTTCCAATGAAGTTAAACGACTGATCTAGTTTAACAATAAGTGTTTATACCGTAATGAATAATAAAAACGCTTAGCTAAAATAAAAAACGTTATTAAAATTATTACATCTCTTTTAATGCCAATTTTTGCTTCGTATGTACAAATTATGTTATTACCTAACTTCACCTTCAGGTCATTCGAAGATAAATATCATGCTTATATTACCTTGAGAAACAAGTTGGCCTTTGAAGTTAGCCTTGAAGTTAGTTATGAAACTTATTTTACAACAGCATACTTATTCTACCTTGAGAAAATTGTTAACTATGAGAAACAAGCTGGCCTTGAAGTTAGTTAGTCATAGGTTTTTGAAGATAGCCTTGAAGTTAGCCTCGGGATCTGAACGAATACTATAAAAGCGTGCGCTTGGTTTAGTTAATTTAGCTCTGTTTTGAAGAGCATCATACCGCTATGCAATCTTTAACTGTTAACCAAATTTTGAGATTATTTAGTGCTGGTGCATTAACCGATGAGGGGCTAAAAAACGCATACAATATCATCACTTATAAAATGTTGTGCGGAAATGACACTATCGATTCGATAAATGTTTATAATGATTTTATGGCGGCTGCACAACGAGCTGGTGGAATGTAAGTATATGGTTGTTTTTTTTGCATGAGATTTTTTGAATGAGACAGCCTCGCAGGTACTTTTTAAGAAAAGCTATACACATCTCATGAGATCAAACGAGATTTTTGAGATACAATCACCTCATCGTCTTCACCTTGAACGATTATATTGTAACAACCTGTAGTAGCTAATAACCCTAATAGTTTATCAGACATTATTATTGCATGGATACGAGGTTAGCCCCAAATTAACTGGTTTCAACACGGCTCTGGAAATGCTGCACACGGTTCAAATCTTTCAACTCGTTCGCAGAAGTTGTACCGTATTCACTTACTTCAATTTTTATCTGCATTCTGTTTCGAGACTGTAGTACGTTTTCTAATACATAAACAGAATCTTCAATACTGTGATACGTGTAGCAGCAAAACACATTAGCTAGTTAGTTTCACCTCTATATTACTTTACATGCATGCCTGATCTTATCATAAATAAATACATCTGTCAAAAAAGCTAATTAAAACATAACTCCACGGACTGGGTATAGCAAGCAACGTTTCCAATTATAGCTTTTAGTCAACACAATAGTGCCTACAACTACATACAATCGACTAGCACTGCTTTAGCACGAGGATCAAACGAAAAACACGCATGCACGCACGCACGTACACACGCACGCACGCAAGCTCGCACGCTCGCACGTACGCACGAACGCTCGAGCGCACGCAAGCTCGCACGTACGCATGGTCTCACGCACGTACGCACGCTCGCACGCACGCACGCTTGCACGTACGCACGCTCGCACGTACGCACGCTCGCATGCACGTACGTACGCGCACACACACACACACACACACACACACACACACACACACACACACACACGAAAGCGCGAAAACACGCAAACGCGAAAAACACACTAACACAAAAAAAACCGCAAACACGCTAACACAAAAACACACAAACGAAAAACGCTACCACGAAAACACGCTAACACAAAAAATACCCAAACGCAAAGACATACAAATGCGAAAATACGTAAAAACGAAAACACGCAAATACGAAAACACACAAACGAAAACACGTCAACACAAAAAACACGCAAAACGAAAACACGCTAAAGCGAAAAAACTTGTAAACTTGCAAACATGAATCAAGACGGTGGAGCAAGCGCAAGCGTGCTCGTCAATGTTCGGGTAGCATCGTTTATCTTCGGGGGATGTCTGAAGTATTGACCTAACCACACTCTAACGTAGCCCCTAGGGGCATGTTTATAAATCTAAACGCCTCTTTTATTGTCGAGGTATTTTTTCCTAAAACGGCCGTCTTCTACCCGATCATTGACGAGCACGCTTGCGCACAAGACCCAAGGCTAGCTGCGTTCTCGTTTCTCGTGTGTTTCGCTCTTTAAAGTGTAACTGTCATCGAGTGAGCATTACTATAATGTATTCTCCTGTTTATGAGCCAACATCAGCGGACATTAGAGATTTTACTGACTTGTTAATAAACATAACCGTTCAAGATAATGATGAAAGCGATGACGTAATTGAGCTGAATGTATGTCACATTCAAGATGATGGTGATGGTTCACAGAAGAGAAAGAAGAGCGATGACATAGGGGTGAAGGGCAAACCTCAAAATCATGATGATGATGACGACGAATCACGGTTCAAGAAGAAGAAGAAAACCGATAAAGCATGTTATTGAATACTAATTATGTATTGTTGTTTATAATAATAATAATAATAATATATTTTCAAACGTTTCCTTCAATTTTGTTAATAAACTTGTTTTTTTTCCTAACGGTGCTCCACCGTCTTGATTCATGTTTGCAAGTTTACAAGTTTTTTCGCTTTAGCGTGTTTTCGTTTTACGTGTTTCTTGTGTTGGCGCGTTTTCGTTTGTGTGTTTTCGTATTTGCGTGTTTTCGTTTTTACGTATTTTCGCATTTGTATGTCTTTGCGTTTGCGTACTGTTTGTGGTAGCGTTTTTCGTTTGTGTGTTTTTGTGTTAGCGTGTTTTTTTGTGTTAGTGTGTTTTTCGCGTTTGCGTGTTTTCGCGCTCTCGTGTGTGTGTGTGTGTGTGTGTGTGTGTGTGTGCGTACGTGCGTGCGTGCGTACGTGCGAGCGTGCGTGCGTACGTGCGTGCGTGCGTGCGAGCTTGCGTGCGTGCGAGCGTGCGTGCTTAAGTACGAACTTGCTTGCGTGCGTGTGTACGTGCGTGCGTGCATGCGTGTTTTTCATTTGATCCTCGTGCTAAAGCAGTGCTAGTCGATTGTATGTAGTTGTAGGCATGATTGTGTTGACTAAAAGCTATAATTGGAAACGTTGCTTGCTATACCCAGTCCGTGGAGTTATGTTTTAATTAGCTTTTTTGGCAGATGTATTTATTTATGATAAGATCAGGCATGCATGTAAAGTAATATAGAGGTGAAACTAACTAGCTAATGTGTTTTGCTGCTACACGTATCACAGTATTGAAGACTCTGTTTATGTATGAGAAAACGTACTACAGTCTCGAAACAGAATGCAGAACGAGCTGAAAGATTTGAAGAGTGTGCAGCATTTCCAGAGCCGTGTTGAAACCAGTTAATTTAGGGCTAACCTCGTGTCCATGCAATAATAATGTCTGATAAACTATTAGGGTTATTAGCTACTTTTATAGGTTGTTACAATATAATCGTTCAAGGTGAAGACGATGAGGTGATTGTATCTCAAAAATCTCGTTTGATCTCATGAGATGTGTATAGCTTTTCTTAAAAAATATCTGTGGGGCTGTCTCATTCAAAAAATCTCATGCAAAAAAAACAACCATATACTTACATTCCAGCAGCTCGTTGTGCAGCCGCCATAAAATCATTACAAACATTTATCGAATCGATAGTGTCATTTCCGCACAACATTTTATAAGTGATGATATTGTATGCTTTTTAGCTCATCGGTTAATGCCAGCATAAATAATCTCAAAATTTGGTTAACAGTTAAAGATTCCATAGCGGTATGATGCTCTTCAAAACAGAGCTAAATTAAATAAACCAAGCGCACGCTTTTATAGTATTCGTTCAGATCGAAGCTAATTAAGGCTATCTTCAAAACCTATGACTAACTAACTTCAAGGCCAACTTGTTTTCATAGTTAACAATTTTCTCAAGGTAGAATAAGTATGCTGTTGTAAGTAGAATTTTACAACCGGTAATTAAAAAGAAAGTGTAATAACACATATTACAACAAATAATACAGGTCCACTCACATATTATATATATATATATATATATATATATATATATATATATATATATATATATATATATATATATATATATATATATTGAAACAATTACTTGAAATAAACGGCATATCGACTTTAATAATATTTTTAATTATTATAAAAGCTTGTAATCTATCAGAATACAGCTTTAAGATCATCTTATAAGTTACATTATGTTAGGACGCGTATACAATTGTACCCTTCGGCGAAACGTGTTAACATGTAATCAGTGTATAAATAAATTTCGTATGTTAAACAACCTGTAGATAGGCATTAAAATAAATGGTAATAACAATCTCATTTGATAAAAATACGCTAATAAAGTAAAATGGGGATTATTATTATCTAATCAATCCTTTAAATAATATCTGATAAACAAGTTCTAATAAATGTTAATAGTAAACACAAAATTAAATAAACTATCTTTTACATCATTTCCCAGGGGCTAAAAATAATTAATTAATAAAATTAATTAAATATCATCTTCATCTTAAAGCTATCAGATTAAGAATTTCCCTAGGATAATTAATTAATAAAAAATAATTAAAGATCATCATCTTATATTAATAAAAGTAATTAAAAGATCATCATCATCTTAAAGCTATCAGATTAAGAATTTCCCTAGGATAATTAATTAATAAAAAACAGTAAAGGGGCGTGGAATACAGTGTAGGTGGAGTGAGGTAAAGAGATACATTAGAAAGTCAATTGTAAATAGTGAATAGCATTGTAGTAAACGTAAAACGGGTACACAGTCCTTTGCGATATTGTAAATAAGCAAATAAAGATATTAAGTAATAAGTATAAGTGTAAAGTGCAATCTCAAAACCAAATAGAATAAGTTAGTACCTATAGGAATAAAGTAGAAATATTATATGAAAGTTACAATAATTTAGTTAGGCAAAATAAAACATATTAGTTTAATATCAGATTAAATAGGTTACGTATTATTAAAATAAAATTAGATAATTAGTTAGATAACATAGTTATGATCCTTAACCTATATACAAGCTATGCTTCAACGGGTAATTTTAATTTATGTACATACCTATATATTTTTTATAAGTGATTATATCAACTATACCTACAATGTAATAGAACTGATACTGTAACCGTATTAAATAAACCACGTATTATTAACAATATCAAATTAATTTATGTGCAAGCTCTTACTTATAGTATTTTACAGAATTTTATTTATAATAGTGTTTTTGAACAATTAATTGAACATAGTTTTGATCAATCACCTTTAAATATCATAACATACCGCTAACAAGGCACTGCAGCACTAGGTTATGTTATTTACATAAAACTAAAAATAAGAGGGTATTAAATTGTACTTTAGAGAAATGTGTATATATGTATATATATATATATATATATATATATATATATATATATATATATATATATATATATATATATATATATATATATATATATATATATATATATATATATATATATATATATATATATTGAGATGTTAACATAATTCATTCAAATGGGGATAGGATTCAATTTGATGGGAAAATTATAATTATTTCAATCTTTAAATTGTTTGTTATAAACCACCTTAGCTTCTGTATATAGCATCCTATTGATGGTGCTTAACTTCTTATTCGTCGATGGCATGACCTCCAATTTATTGATCCTTATGATCTCATTTTTAAATAAATCACTATTCTCTACTACTGTCTGTATCATCTCCACCTAGTGTTGTAAGATCAATGCAGGTTAATGCCTTTAAAAGCCATGCTGCTCGATATTCATCTTTCAGTGGACGAGAATCCACTAACTTGGCTGATCGAGTATTAACAGCTGATAAATTAATTTGGACTTTATTTAACCAACCCAAATCTAAATTTGATGTATGTAAATCTATTACGAATCATTAAAATAATGAAAATACCCAATTCACAACTCGGATTTGAATCAAGCATATTGCAAGGTTATGCTTATGATGGAGACTAGTTATAGTTGCGTTCAAAGGTCCAAGGAAAAGAAATTACTGAAAATTCTAGTTTTTGGAAAATAAAGCTTAACAGATCTATAATAGTATTCCGGGACTTAAATTTAACTCAAATAACAAATAAAGCAGGGGCGATTTGTATATAATTATACAGGCAGTGTCTCCAATAGAACAATAGCAACAACTGTGTAGATTAACTGTAAAAAATACACAGTATGAAGTTGCTTATCACGAAAGATCAACAAATGTCCACTTTTCGGGATCGGTACTTGGTAAATAAAATGCATTGCAGCTTTTATTTGATATTTTTTCAAGATGTCTTTTTGATCGCTTATACACTAAGTATTCAAAGGATCATCGGGCAATTTGACTTAAGTATATGCACTACGTATAATGAGATAAATAATTAAATATAGTTCAATTAAAAATATATATATATATATATATATATATATATATATATATATATATATATATATATATATATATATAGGTAAGTGGTCCAGTAATTGACCACTTATCGAATAACTAAGGTTGTATTTTGAATTTAAGCGCTAAATCGACTTGATTCTGTGTATTAATACGTCTTGTACCACTAACAACTGAAATTGGGTTAAAATTTTCAACAGTTGGCAACTCTGAAAACTTAATGTCTGCTAAGGTGCCATTTTGTAATGTTTCTTAGTGTTTTGGTTAAGGAACATCGTTATTATCATCGAGTGACATCCGACTACTGTAAGTATATTTTCTTTATGTCACCTTATCATTTAAAAGTCAAAAGGGTATATTTTAGTAATTTTAATAAAAGAATAGCTCTTCTATCTTTTTTCCTTTTAAATTGAACCTGGTCAATTTCTGGATTCGAAAATATCACATCAACCTAATGATTGACCAGAGCGGTCAACTACTGGGTTCAATGTATTACCAGTAATTGACCAGTGGTGGACAACTAATGGCGCTTTGTGATAGTGAATGACCAGTACATGTTTTAGCTACTTTTGGGCGTAAAACGTTTTAAGATTACAGAGCATTTGAATATTTTGGTTAAGGCTTCTTATTGGTATGTTTTAATAAGCAATATGTAATCATTTTTAGATAAAACATGGCTGAGAAAAAAAGGAAACCTTTCTTTAAATATACAGAAGAAATGTTAAGAGAAGCAGTCGACGCTATAAATGAGAGAAATGTAAAAGTGAGGGAGGCTGCCCGTTTGTATGGCATACCTCACAGTACACTACTGAACAGAATAAAAGGTAAAACGCCAATGGAGAGAAGAATGGGTCCAACCACAGTTACACCAAAGCTAGAAGAAGAGACTCTAGTTAAATTTATAATTGCTACATCAAAAAAAAAAGGATTTCCTGTGTCCAAGTCTCGTCTTATTTCACTTGTGAGAGAAATCACAGAGAAGAAAATTGGATCAAAATGGTTCCAGTTATTCCTCAAACGTCATCCTACAGGTTGGTTTTCTTTGTATTTTCGGGTTCTTTTTCCTAAAATCCTTTTAGTTCTTTTCTCTGTTAAACGTATGTCTCCTAGAATGATGACGAATCTTGTGTTTTTAGAATAAAAAATAAATAAATAGCCTAGACCTTTAAGTGTATGATTTTAATTACAGTTTCGAAAAGGCATGCAGAAGGCATCAATCAGGCCAGAGCTGCTGTTACAGAAAAATTGATAAGGAGCTGGCATGGAAATTTAAAGAAGTATATTGAAGATGAATATGGCTCGGAAGGACTTGAAATCTTACAAGATCCTTCAAGGATACTAAACTCAGATGAGACCGGTTTTATGATAAACCCCAAAACTGGCTTAGTTTTAGGACCTAAAGGGGAAAAAATATGTATCAGATAAAAATTGGCCAGGAGAAAGAACAAATAACGACCCTTTTGACAATTAGCGCAGATGGCCATATTCTACCTCCTCTTGTTGTGTTACCTTTTGAGAGGGTTCCTGCAAAGGTACTTCAACAATACAACAAAGATTGTGCTTTTGGCAACACAAAGTCCGGATGGATGACGTCTGAGGTCTTTGTGAGATATCTACAAAATTCCTTTTTACCCGTTCTAAAAGCCAAAGGTGTGAAATTTCCTATTTTATATCTCATTGATGGGCATAAAGCCACCTCAGCTACGAGGTGCGAGTTCTGCGATGACCACGGAATAATCATATTCTCATTCCGACCTAATGCGACCCACATCCTCCAACCGGCGGATGTATCTTTGTTTCGTAGTTTGAAACGTAACTGGGCTAACGAAGTGGAAGAATTCAGAGCAGCAAATAAGTATCAGCCCGTAACAAAAGCTTTATTTGGGCCTCTTTTGGAGAAAGCTTTGTCTAAGACGACTAAAGAGACAGTAGTAAACGGCTTCCGTCTATGTGGCATTTTTCCGTTTAATGTCGAAGCTATAGACTTCTCTAAATGCTTAGAACATTCCACTCGAACTGTTGAAGATCGGGGTGTGGGGTTTAAACCGGCTAGTCTGGGATTTTCAGAGCTCTTGTATATAGAATCATGTATGCAGCACGGAAGAACCGAACAGTTCCGAAAAACATTTGACGAGGGCAAAGAATAGGAAGGTGACGAAACATCTTTGGAGCTTTACAAAGTTTGGCGAAAAATTCGAAGGGCCATTCCTGCATCTGAAACAGCTCCAGATATGCAAGAACAGACCAAGAGTGTTCTTCAATCGACACCAGTGCACACTCCTCGGATGGAAGAAGTTCTTCAAACAGCGCACAGTTCAGATCATGAAGAACCAGAAACCGGTGTTCTTCAAACGACACCAGTGCACACTTCTCATATGGAAGAAGTTCTTCAAACAGCGCACATTTCAGATCATGAAGAACCAGAAACCGGTGTTCTTCAAACGACACCTGTGCACACTCCGCGTTTGCAAGAAGAATGCAGTAGTCTTCTTCGAACAGTGCCCAATCCAAGTCATGAACAACCAAAAACCAGTGTAGTCCAAGCAGCCCCCTCTCGTACTCCTACTCCAAGTACTAGTGACGTGAGTTCTTCGTTTTACTCAAAAATAGTACGGCCTGAAAATACACCGCCAAAAAAGAAGGGAAGAGTTATGAATTTTCCTCAGGGGCCAGGTGCAAGGCGCTGGATTAAATATGAAAAACAAAAAAAAAGGAAAAAAGGAAAACGCCTCAAATAAGAGAAAAATTAAGAAAAAAGAAGTCGAAAGTGATGTTTATGATACAAATGAAGATGAAATAGAAAAAGCAGTTGCAAATCTTTCAGATTTCTCTGGCGGGGAATGGGAAGAGAAAATGGATGAGGATGAAGAAGTTTCAACGGCCAATTTTTGGACAGAAACTAAAGATGTAAACAAAAAAGATTGGGTGCTAGTAGGATACCAAGGAAAAAAAAATAACATTATATATTATGTCGGCAAAGTACAGAACAGATATGGCCAGAAAGTGTCAGTTACCTTTTTGAAGAACCAAAGGGGATCGTCATTCGTATTTCCAACAGTTAAAGATGAAGCCACCATCCCCATTTCTGAAGTCAAAAAAGTGCTGCCTGCTCCAACCGAAAGAAGAGGGTATTATTCATTTAACCTTAAATTTCCTTCAGATATTTTAATTGTTTAAATAGGCCTAAATCATTTTACAATAATAAAAGCACTTTCTTAAACGTACCTACACACTGTTGGAAAGCTACATAGGGTAGCCTAGACCTATCTAATTAAGTATTTGGGTTTGTGAAAATGTTAAAAAAATAAATCAGTTAAAGGTTTCACCTTTTAAACTCGATTAAAGTGTAAAATAAGTCAATTAAGACTCCGGTCAATTACTGGTCAATTCAAGGTCAACTATTAGCCTTTAATGGTCAATTACTGATAATTTTGCTGAATATTTCTTCAAAAACAGAAAAAGTCCTGAAGGGTTGAAGTTCACGACAAAAGGTAAAAACACTACCGTTGCACAAAGTTTTAGGTTTACAATGCAGAAAATAAAATTTTGATATATTTAAAATGTCGAAGACATGAAAATTATTAATAAAAATTTCCTTAACTGGTCAATTACTGGACCACTTACCCTATATATTATATATATATATATATATATATATATATATATATATATATATATATATATATATATATATATATATATATATATATATATATATATATGTTTCTATTTAGATTTCACAAGTATTAATGTTTAAATAAGCATTTTTTTAAATTGTGTATTAACTACAATTAATTCAACGTTTGAACGTCCTTTGTTCCTTTGCCAAGAATTTATTTAAATTTAAATAAATTCTTGACAAAGAACAAAGGACGTTCTAAACGTTGAATTAATTGTACGTTTAATTACACAAGTTTTAAAGAAAAATGACTTATTTAATATATATATATATATATATATATATATATATATATATATATATATATATATATATATATATATATTGGAGAGATGTACAGCAAAATGTCATCAGAGATGAGTTTTCGAGAGCAAAGTATGACAAAAACCAAGGGACAACGAGAGAAATTTACATCATGCGTAAATACCAGATAGCACGATATTTTACACCAAACATGAATGAACAAGTGCCAATAGAAAATGCTTAAAGGAATGCTAAATTGTGGTATAATTTAGTGCAAGAACAATGCACAGATTTTGAGCAATTTAGGGAATTATTCACGAGGCAATATTGGAGTGATGTACAGCAAAATGTCATCAGAGAGGAGTTTTCGAGAGCAAAGTATGACAAAAACCAAGGGACGAGAGAAATTTACATCATGCGTAAATACCAGATAGCACGATATTTTACACCAAGCATGAATGAACAAGAAATGGTACAATACTTGGCAAGGCAACTAGAAAACAACGTAGCTGAGAATATTATCTTACAAAACATAAAGGACATCGCATCATTATTACAATTTATCAGAAGATATGATGCATATGAGCAACATCAAAACAATCATGAGAGAAGGGAATTCAATTATAGAAGTAGGTAATTGGAATGACAGAAGGGACAATAATCACAGGAACGATAGAGAAGACAATCGAAGAGAACACAATCAGAATGGAAATAATTGGAACGACAGGAGAGATTACACAAATCGAAATTATAGAGATGACAACCGTAGAGAATACTATAATAATGGGAATAATAGAGATCACAACAATAGAGGTGGCGGAGAACGCAATAATTATCAGCAAAAAAGAGGGGGTTACCATAATGGGTATGATCGTAGCAGAACGCATAATAGTAATCAAACAAGATTTAATGATCAAAACCATCAAAGTAACCGAGGAAACGAATATAATAATCGGCAAAGAAATGAAACGGCAAGGGAAAATCGAAGGCCTTGTCAAGAGATAATAAATGAGCAAAATAGACAGGTGGATAACAACCACATTTCTGTATCGAATACGACGTCTCAACAAGAACAAGATAGCCCAAGTAATAGTGGTACACAGGAACAGGATTTCGTACACAGCTTCCTCGTAAACAACATAAAGACTAATTACCAACATCCTATAGAATTTTTACAAATTGATCAGATCACCGAACCAGATAACATAAACATTATATTACCATTTGTTAACGTTAAAATTAAGAATTTAAATTTATTAGGTCTAGTAGATATCGGCTCGAAATTTCTTTAATTCAAGAAAAATTGTAGTAGAGAATAGTGATTTATTTAAATATGAGATCATAATATATATATATATATATATATATATATATATATATATATATATATATATATATATATATATATATATATTTCATCTTCAATATACTTCTTTAAATTTCCATGCCACCTCTTTATCGATTTTTCTGTAACAGCAGCTCTGGCCTGATTGATGCCTTCTGCATGCCTTTTCGAAACTGTAATTAAAATCATACACTTAAAGGTCTAGGCTATTTATTTATTTTTATTCTAAAAACGCAAGATTCGTCATCATTCTAGGAGACATACGTTTAACAGAAAAAAAGAACTAAAAGGATTTTAGGAAAAAAGAACCCGAAAATACAAAAGAAAACCAACCTGTAGGATGACGTTTGAGGAATAACTGGACATTTTGATCCAATTTTCTTCTCTGTGATTTCTCTCACAAGTGAAATAAGACGAGACTTGCACACAGGAAATCCTTTTTTTGATGTAGCAATTATAAATTTAACTAGAGTCTCTTCTTCTAGCTTTGGTATCACTGTGGTTGGACCCATTCTTCTCTCCATTGGCGTTTTACCTTTTATTTTGTTCAGTAGTGTACTGTGAGGTATGCCATACAAACGGGCAGCCTCCCTCACTTTTACATTTCTCTCATTTATAGCGTCGACTGCTTCTCTTAACATTTCTTCTGTATATTTAAAGAAAGGTTTCCTTTTTTCTCAGCCATGTTTTATCTAAAAATGATTACATAATGCTTGTTAAAACATGCCAACAAGAAGCCTTAACCAAAATATTCAAATGCTCTGTAATCTTAATAGTATATTACGTAATAAGTGTTGTAAAAGGCATATTACGCACGAATGGAAAAATTACGCACGAAGCCGCGTAGCGCCGAGTGCGTAATTCCATGAGTGCGCAGTTGCTTTACAACACGCAATACGTACTATACTTTACCTACGACCATATACAGTGTGCCAAAAAAATATAGTAAATTATGCTTAAACGCGTCGATTTTGTATTTTAGTTGTTTTTTGTTGTTCGTTTCATGTATACAGAGAGGTCTGAAAACTAGTTATGACAGGGTACTTCATTTCTTCAAATGGAATACCCTGTATATTATTGCATCTTTAGATTTTTGAACAATTTTATTTTTCAGCAATTTTACAAAATTATAGAGGATATATGTCTCACAACTTTGATGATCATATAGGATATAAATCGTTCTATTACTACTACATTGGTTTAATTAACATCAAAAACATAAGAGATACTTGTGTTATAAGGATCACAATAACAATCATTATGGTAATAGCCGTGAATATTATCAGACGAAGCGTTAGCCGAGTGTAATAACACGACGTGTGCCATAATGGTTGTTTATCCGTATTTTATACAAAATTTTATATTCCGGAGTTTTTGTTTAATGAAATTTTCTTGTTGCGTTTGAATTTACATAACAAGTTTTAGTGACGGCAAGTAGATTTCCGAGTGTAAACGTATCTTAATTTAAATATTTTTGCCTACTATACCTATACATTTTTGCATTATAGTACTTAGCACTATAATTAATTCGTTATAGTACTCAGTCCAATAAAGTGTGTCATTTTGACACTAAACATGAAACCCTTAATAATGCCATTATGACACGCCGGAATACAATAATTATTTGTGGTTACTGTACAATTATTGATTATATTAGTAGTATTTGTCGATTCATATGACATTTTAATATTTTCATTTGTTAATATATTCAAAAGTATGCGTTTTGTTTACGAAAACTGTGCGATTTGTTTACCGTGCGTAATGAGTTATTTACCGAGGCTGTGTGTCGTGTGTATTTGACTATTTTCTACAGTGGTCGTAGGTAAAACGTTTTACGCCCAAAAGTAGCTAAAACATGTACTGGTCATTCACTATCACAAAGGCGCCATTAGTTGTCCACCACTGGTCAATTACTGGTAATGCATTGAACCCAGTAGTTGACCGCTCTGGTCAATCATTAGGTTGATGTGATATTTTCGAATCCAGAAATTGACCAGGTTCAATTTAAAAGGAAAAAAGATAGAAGAGCTATTCTTTTATTAAAATTACTAAAATATACCCTTTTGACTTTTAAATGATAAGGTGACACAAAGAAAATATACTTACAGTAGTCGGATGTCACTCGATGATAATAACGATGTTCCTTAATCAAAACACTAAGAAACATTACAAAACAGCACCTTAGCAGACAAGTTTTCAGAGTTGCCAACTGTTGAAAATTTTAACCTAATTTCAGTTGTTAGTGGTACAAGACATATTAATACACAGAATCAAGCCGATTTAGCGCTAAAATTCAAAATACAACCTTAGTTATTCGATAAGTGGTCAATTACTGGGTTATGGTCAATTAATGGACCACTTACCTATATATATATATATATATATATATATATATATATATATATATATATATATATATATATATATACAGGTGTTACAAAAGGTTGGGCTGGCTAAACGATTTTGGATTTTATGGACAATTTAAAAAAACAAGAATAACTTTTTTTCGATTTCGGCTTCATTTATCCGCTAACCGCCATTCTGTATTTTTTTTAAATAAAATTATATCTGTGTTGCTTTTTAAGATATTTTCAAAAAAATTTGTACACGGATGTATCTTACTACAAAGACACAACATAGGAAAAATATTCATTTACGTAATTTAATTTTTTTCAAAATGGTGGCCATGTCAATTCTTTAACGTGGAATTACGAAAAAACCGTAGCCCAAATGAAAATTTTACAAGAGACTAAATAATTTGGAAATTAATTTATCTTACTAATGACACATTGTTTGTTGCAATCGGTTAAGAAATAAGGAAGATTGTAGTTTTCACGTTACGCGTTACTAGTTAATCGCGGTGCGCGAGTAATTCAAACAACAAGTAGGCGGCAGGCTTTGTTCGCACAAGAAAGGACGTGGTCGCCAAACAATAGTACAATAGCATAAATAATAATAAATGGCATAAATACAACCGTCACTGCAACAATCAATTTATTTACAAAGGAAAATAAAATTACCTTTTCAGGCTAAATTTATGTTTTACTAATTAAAAAAACAACTATAAAAACTTTCACAACAAAGTTCGCGGTGGCGGGGACTCAGCTAGGTCGCTATTACTGATTTATTTGAAATTTATCTAAGTAAGGTTATTTTTGCATTTAGTATAAACACATTCAATAAAGTCACTTTATTAAAATTCCGGTATGCTGTTATTTAACCTGCTACATTTTCAATACAATACCGCAACCATGAAAACATCTGATAATAATTAACGAACACACAGCTGTTAAATGTAAACGAAACAAACGCATTACTACCAGTGACAGTTCCCGTGTTGACTTTTATCTTTGGGGACATTTAAAATCCCTGGTCTACGCAACTCCGGTTGCCAATGCTGGAGAGCTGAGACAGCGGATTGAGCATGGAATGAGACGAATCAGGGATACGCCAGGACTGTTACAACGAGTTAGGGAATCCATGTTACGTCGACTGCGGCAATGTGTTTTTAGCAACGGTGGTCACTTTGAACACTTAATATGAGCAATTTGTTGACCAAAATATTTGTTGGATTTGCTTTATGAGAATTGTTGTATTTATTTATGCTATTTATTATTATTTATGCTATTGTATTTATTTATTTGGCGGCCGCGATTAACTAGTAACGCGTAACGTGAAAACTACAATCTTCATTATTTCTTAACCGATTTCAACAAACTCGGTGTCACTAGAAAGATAAATTAATTTTGAAATTATTTAGTCTCTTCTAAAATTTTCATTTGGGCTACGATTTTTTCGTAATTCCACGTTAAAAAATTGACATGGCCACCATTTTGAAAAAAATTAAATTACGTAAATGAATATTTTTCCTATGTTGTGTCTTTGTAAGATACATCCGTTTACCAATTTTTATAACAATATCTTAAAAAACAACACAGATATAATTTTATTTAGAAAAAATACAAAATGGCGGTTAGCGGCTAAATGAATCCGAAATCCAAAAAAAGTTATTCTTCATTTTTTTTCAAAATTGTCCATAAAATCCAAAACGTATAGCCAGCCCAACCTTTTGTAACACATTATATATATATATATATATATATATATATATATATATATATATATATATATATATATATATATATATATATATATATATATATATATATATATATTTGAATTGAAATATATTTAATTATTTACCTCATTATACGTAGTGCATATACTTAAGTCAAATTGCCCCGATGATCCTTTGAATATTTAGTGTATAAGTGATCAAAAGGACATACGTATTCTACATCTTGAAAAAATATCAAATAAAAGCTGCAATGCATTTCATTTACCAAGTACCGACCCGACCCCGAAAAGTGGACATTTGTTGATATTTCGTGATTAGCAACTTCATACTGTGTATTTTTTACAGTTAATCTACACAGTTGTTGCTATTGTTCTATTGGAGACACTGCCTGTATTATTATATACAAGTCGCCCCTGCTTATTTGTTATTTCAGTTAAATTTAAGTCCCGGAATACTATTATAGATATGTTAAGCTTTATTTTCCAAAAACTAGAATTTTCAGTAATTTCTTTTCCTTCGACCTTTGGACGCAACTATAACTAATCTCCATCATAAGCATAACCTTACAATATGCTTGATTCAAATCCGGGTTGTGAATTGGGTATTTTCATTATCTTAATGATTCGTAATAGATTTACATACATCAAATTTAGATTTAGGTTGGTTAAATAAAGTCCAAATTAATTTATCGGCTGTTAATAGTCGATCAGCCAAGTTAGTGGATTCTCGTCCACTGAAAGATGAATATCGAGCAGCATGGCTTTTAAAGGCATTAACCTGCATAGATCTTACAACACTAGGTGGAGATGATACAGACAGTAATGTCTCACGACTTTGTTTAAAGGTTTCTATAAACAAAAACAAATGCATTGGCAGTTGGCACATGTTATACTGTTATAGGCATTTCGCCCATTATCAAATGATTTGCTTAATTCATTAGGATTTGAATATGGTATAAACTGTGTTATACACACAGCTGCTGTCTGTGTTTATCCATCAAAAGTTGAGTCTGCAGTAAATACATTAAGAAAGTTTGGTCAATTGGATAATATTAAAGTAGCATCTGGTATGTTCAGTAATGCAAGTTTTAATAACATTATGATTTGTGAAATAGTTGCTACAGGTTTTCCAAGTGGTCAAATACCATTAGAATCGAGATTGGAGGAAATAAAGTTTGCAGTGGACAAAGGTGCAACTGAGATTGATATTGTAATTGACCGTAGTTTAGTTCTAACTGGTCAATGGGAGATCTTGTACTATGAATTGAAACAAATGAAGAAAGCATGTGGTTCTAATGTACACATGAAATCTATTCTAGCAGCAGGTGAACTCGATAATCTTAGAAATGTATGGAATAATTGTTCATTAAACAGTTTTTTTAATTGTCTTTTAAGGTTTATAAAGCATCTTTAGTTGCCATGATGGCTGGATCACATTTTATCAAAACTTCCACTGGTAAAGAAACACTAAATGCAACAATACCAATTGGAGTTACAATGTGTTTAGCAATTAATGAATACTATCAAAAATATGGTTTTAAAGTACGTAAAACTAGATTATGTAACAAATGAAAAACTTCAAATCTGAGCTGCTTATAATTACTTTAACTCAGAGCGTACTATAGGTATGAGCCACTGTTTAAAAATGTAACGTCTTGGGGATCATATAACAGAATCGAGTATATGTATATTTAAATACAGGCTGTTATTTATATAACAATTTCATTTGTGTTATTTACATAGAACAGAAGTTCTTAAATGTAAAGGTTTTCCATAATTTAAATTTTAAAGCTTCATTAATATTCAACCTAGGGAATTAAGACATATGAATGAGGTTTCTTTGAAAGTAAGCGAAATCTTTAAATGTAATGTAAATATTTGCTGTTATAAGTAAAATTTGTTGAATTGTATTGGTGAAATTATCAGTAGTGGTTATTCAAGTGAAGTGAAGTACCTCTTTTCTGAGTTAATTATAAAGTAATCATTTTCGGGTACAAATACATTTACTTTAAATCATTATAAAACATAAATTTCTTATTGAAACAAATAAAATTAGGTGAACACATTTCAGTCTCAGGTAGACATTTACTACTGCATGTAATGTAACCAAGCGAAGAGTGTAAAGTTGTACATAAAAGTATGCACTGATACTGCAGTTGTCATGGTAACCATGATGTCACTTTAGATAAAGAAATTTCATTTGATGTACGATACAAAGTTTAAATTCTTTTGCAGTATCCAATCTCCCAATTTGAATTCTAGGGCGTAATTCTTTGAATGATATCGATATCTTTGAAAGTTAGAAGAGCAAAAATCACTTACAAACATATTCTCACCTCTTTTCTGTCAAATAATTTCACTATCTTTCAAAAAGAGTGTTTGAGATCATAATCATTCATAAATTTTGCTATTTTCCTTGCCACCTTTCATTCCGTCAATTAATATTTGAATCTGTTATTAGTTTCAAAACATTTTCAAGGTATTAAATTAAGAGTTATTTTGTGTTTTATTACCCAATGTATGATCTTGAATATTTAAATCTGATTAACGATTTAGAACAAGAGGAAAATGTTTCTCGACCTCATAACATAATTTGCACAATCCTTTCATGGAATTACGTCCGTTTCAAGCTAAAAAATTATTCAGAGTATCAAAAAACACATTTAATGTTGTGTTAGATGTTTTAAGGCCACATATGCATGAGGCAATTAAGACGACATATAGATCCTGCATTAAAAGTAACTTACATGTATTTTTAAAACAGAACTGTAATAAAAATAATAATAATTTTCTTTTAGTTATTAACAGCTAGCTGAAAGAAGACAACAGCAAAAAATTGTTAGAAATTTATTTAGACATTAGTTATTCAATTAGTCTTGATCTTGTATTGTGACTTACTTCCCTGTAATTAAAATTTTGTGAAAGGTTTAAATACATAACTATATAACTATAATCGGAATCATATCACAAAATGGAAATTCAATTCAATTCATTTCAAAAATAAACGTATTTTTCTTGATTATAACAAAATATGGTTTACAATGTTGTTCTAAATTAAATGAAAATAAAATTAGCCTTTACATAATTAATAAGATATTTTATTAGAACAAATTAAAAGAAAAAAAGCACTTAATCTGCCCTGCATGTAAACTTGTGGTGGGCGGATGGTGACGTCTTGAGTTCTCTGATTTGTCCTATGTAAGTAGGTAGTCTATCAAGATGGAATATTGTTTGTGTATTAGTATTACCAAAGTAGGTGGCTTTTTAATTTAAATTTGAAAAAATGTAAACTTTCACCATTATCACTCATAATAAAATACTTATCTTTTTTGGGGTTTTTAATGGTGTATTTTTAAATTATACAATTTAAACGTTTCGATAACACTTACAGTTATCTTTGTCAGTAGTAATATTTGTTAGAAATTGTTAAAGATGTAAACAATTTTGTCAAAGTTGAAAAATTAAAACATAAACATCAGCCTGCTATTTAATGACCTAGTTATTCTTTACTAAAATTTAATTTTATAGTTGGCTTTATACATTTCTCAAACTGTTATATTAATAACAGGCTGATGTTTATGTTTTAATTTTTCAACTTTGACAAAATTGTTTAAACAACATCTTTAACAATTTCTAACAATATTACTACTGACGAAGATAACTAATGTTATAAACGTTTAGATTGTATAATTTAAAATACACCATTAAACCCCAAAAGATAATATTTATTAATTAAAAGTTTCAGATCGTCTTTAGTAATTTTGATGTCATCAGGTAGTTGATTAAACAATATAGGCATTTCGTAAAGATCATGAGTCCGTCCTAGAGCTGGTACCTGTCCAGTGGGTTGTCATGTCAGTGGTCCTAGCTCTGGTGTTCATATTATGTTCTATGGGAGTTAGAGAATTCGTATTTATTGCAAATGTGAGAAGTCTAAGAGTATATAATTTATCTAGATCTGAAGTTTTAGTCATACGGGTTGCGTGTTCAGAAGGTGAATTTTGAAAGAGAAGTTGATAATTTGAGGCTATGATTCCATACCCCAGAACAGACTGAAATAAGGTTTTATAAATTTTAATAAGTTTTTGTAATGGTAGGATAAGTTATAAAAAGCATATACAGGTGTGGAAAAACATTATTGCGGGTCTGACTTATAATAAGCTAGAAAGAAACGCAATAAGCATTATATGAGCGTGAGAGAGACATAACTTTACCGATGTTGCCACTTGTACATATTTGCATGTAGGCACAAAATATGAACTACTTAAGTCTCCTTCAATCTAGCTTCAACGTTTCTAACGAAACCAAAGCAATTAAGATGATGTTGAAAAGTCGCGTGTTCTTTGAAACTATTAAGAAAATACTTCAACCATCAAAGTTTATTGTAATTGCGAATTTATGACATGGTTCGATTACTACTCGTAAGAAGAACCAAGAAGAAACTTGCGAGAGCTACAAACAAGAACATTAACATTTACATTGATAGTATAAAAGTTTAAGGTTTAACTTTAGCATTATAATTCTTATTGAAAAACTATTTTTAAAAATGAACAATACACTTTTTTCAAAACTCTACTTTATAAGATTTTCAAAAAGACCTCCACCTTGCGCAAGGCAGTAACCCAATCTGTGATAAAATTCAGTTCGGGTGTTTTCTAACATTTCTTGGGTGATGCTGTTTAAAGAGTCGGTAATTTTGACACGAAGTTCGTCCAAATTGTTAGCACGTTCAAGCCTGTGCCCGTAAATTTTCTGGGATACGTATCCCCAAACAAAAAAGTCGTTCGCCGCGATATCAGGTGAGCGAGGAGGACATTTAATAGTACCTTTTCCACTATTAATACGGTTAGGGAACGTCGTTTCCAAAAACTGTTGAACTCTTATTACAGTATGAGCAGGACAGCCATCTTCTCGATACCAAGTGTCATCAAAATTTGTATTGAGGCGTTGAACAGCTGGAACCATCTGGTTTCTCAACAGTTCTGAATATTTGTCCGCATTCAAGTTTCGGTTGATAACAAATGGACTAATTATGGAAGTGCCTAAAATTCCTGCCTACACATTAACTTTTGGAGGTATTGTGTCCTGTAAGGAACAGTAATGTGTTCGTTTTCCCGAGAGTAACAAATAGCGACAGACGGATTCTGATGGCCATGTAAGTTAAAAGACCACTCGTCGGTAAACAAAATATTTTCAATAAATCTTTGTGTTTCCATTAGCCCGAGTCATCATATGTTCACAAAATTCCATACGCTTTTGTTGACCTGGAAAAATTTCTTGTGTAGTTTGCAACTTATAGCAACTTAAGATATTGCGAACTGTTCTTGGTTCAATATTCATCTCTTCAGCAATTTTTGTACTATTGCACCAGGAATTAGTTTCTGCTAAACTACACACTGCAATTTCTTGGAGTTCGCGCTCTTCGTTTAAGTTCGACCAGGATGCTCACCATCAATACCATCAATGCTACTGCATTTTCTAAAATTATTTAAACATCCACATCTTTCAAATACAAACAGTACGCATAATCGTACTTTCTGATGGAATTGCCTGTTTTCAAATTTCTAGTGTAATGCTTCCTGAATAGTACCACTTAATAATCCGTATTTTTTCTTCAGTGGAATACATGAGTATTGTGTCGGACTTGCAAAAACACTGATTTTCAATTCTCGTTGGCAGTAGCAATTAAATGTATCATTGATACTAGCCTACTCAAAAGACGCATCAGCGCTTTTAGTTTGTTATGTATTCTATCTCACTTAGCACGTGAACTGATTGTACTGTCTTTGTTTTACTTATTATAAGTCAGACCCGCGATAATATTTTTCCTTACCTGATACGACTTTTTATTTTGGAATTTAAGTTCCTAATGTGGCGATCCCATCTCAAGTGAGAATCGACTGTGAGGCCAAGATACTTTGGGTCAGTACTGCTTGGGATGACTGCTAGATTATTTTGATCTTTAATTTTAATTGTCTGATTTATTGGCCAGTCGGTGATATTGCAAGCAATTGGGACTACAGTAGTTTTGTTTGTATTTAATTTTAAGAGTGGACTGTAAGCCAGTTGGAAACTGTGTAACGTAACGTTGCCATTGTTGTAACAATCATCCCAATCTTTTCCTCTGACAACCGTGGCTGTGTCGTCAGCAAAGCCTATGATCTCACAGTCCCTATCACTCATCAAGAACAAAGACGATACGTCCGTCGTATACAATACAGGACTCAAAACTGGCCCCTGGGGAAGGTCGAAGGGCGTGTTTTTTAGTAAATTATTGTGAACGGAATTAAACCTTCCTTGTTGTGTTCGGTCTTCAAGTAACTCTTTAGTAACTTCAATTCCTTGGACCGTATATATGAAGCTTATTCTAAAAAAACTAACAAAAAAACGAATTCTTAAACAAAATCACTATGATAAATTTTCTACAGCTAATTGAATGCTGTCTGCAATCCTTTCTAAGGCACCAGGCATTCGTCCATTCGTTGGTTGATAAATTTTAATTTTTGCTTATAATATTTTTCTATAATTTCTAATTTCTTTTTCAACATTTATTCATAGGAACTAACAGCATAACTGTCCTTTTTAATTTTTCTTCGCTGACAGGATTCTTATACGGGTTGGAGTTGGATTTACATTTTCTAAAAAGATTGTATGTATTTTGTGTACTTCGTATCAAAATAGAGATTTTGAACTTAACCGTTATTCAAATTCTCCTCTGGGTTTATATTTGCTTCATCCTCCACAGTGTCTTGTTCGATATTGTCTGCAGGAATTTCAATATATACTACTAATAATACTATTACTTTGAATTTCAGATACAATGGGTTCCGGGATTTCATGAACCGAAAAAATCATGACTGGGTTAATTAAAACCAGAATCCCTTCTTCGTTCTGCTTAAATTGTTCATTTCGCAGAGGTCACCACCCGTTCCACGCATACGTTTCATTTTAATTTTGTGACACAGTCACCAGCCACCTTCCGATGATTCAAATGCCTTCCAATGTTGAACTCTTGATAGACCCATTCTTTAAGTCCATCATCAAATGATTGAGACCAAAATTGTAAGTTGTTTATAGCAGCCTCTATCAACGTGGAACTGAATCGTGAATAGAGTGCACTAGAACCAACTTAAAGTCTAAAAAAGTACTTACTGTTCTCCAACTAGTCCACGATTTTACACTGCCACACGTACTATTTAGTGTTAAAGCTACATTTTCCCAAGGAGCTTTAGCATCTTGATGGGTAAAATTAGCATTGAGTTTTCCCGACACTAAATTAGGTTTCTCTTTATTAATTCTACCAACGTTGCCTTTTGTCTCTCTGTAATACATAATTATGTATAAATATTCCGCTAATAAATACGTATTTGACGCATTTGTTGACGTTTGAGTATACAAAATGTTGCCACATTTATCGCTTACTCTGATTTATTGCAAAGAGAGGGGTACGTTAGAATACCGCAAATCGGTTGCAATCAAATTTTTATTTTGATTATCGCTATTGTTCAAAGATAGGGAGGTCAGAATAGCGCTCCTGATTGTAACCTGTTCTAGTAGATCCTCAGTCCGTGGCTTCAGATTTTCTTTTTTATAGGTTCTGAAAAAAAATAAATTCCAGCTGTTATTTTTAAACATTTTCAACAAGCAAATGAAAGTTTGAAAAAAGGGGTAAACGCCCGCAGCGGATTTTTACTCCCTCTGACATATGGACTTTTACCCCAAAATACGTTTTTGTTTTTAGCAAGGCTTGTCCGGAAATATGTAAATTGGTAGTTTATTGACGAAAATTGTTTTTAAGATATAGAGTCTTTTAGCGAATTTGAAGGATATTTAACAAATAAAATGAGATCTTGTCATCTTCAGTTAGATTTGAAACAACTGTATCACAAAACATAAAATTAAAATTTACCTCATAATTTACGAAATTTTCAACGCACAAACCACGTGTATACACTGTAGCACTTTCTGCAACGTAATGACCTAATCATACCCTGACGCAAGTAATATAAATATTACGTCTCCCGCTAAGCGCTTGTGGACTTTTAATCCCCGCGGGTCTTTGCCCCAACGTACCCTAATTAAAATAGTGAATATTGTAATGGGCGTAATACCCTTGGATATTACTTTTGTTGGTTTAACCCGCTACAAAGAATAAGATTTGAGTTCTTTTAACTTTTTTATAATTTCAACATTATTGAATAAAATTTAATATTGTTATTGTGAAACTGATAATGATTATTTTTTATTACGTTTTATTAAAACTGAATGGGTTCAATTTATAAAGGTATCACTTACTAGTTAAATTTTACTGCGCTTGCTACTTAATTTTGGTTTGCGTAAATGAATTTTAAGATTTACGTTTACGAATTCCTTTCTTAATTGGTTGCGACGGCTAGCTCAAAGTTAAAATAAAGAAACGATCACTGTTATCATTAACCAAACCTATGCTCATTTCGATTTCTTTATTTATCTGGATTTCTATTGAGTCGACTTCTTCTTACATTTATATATTCAATATTTGTATTAAGCTTTTAATATTAATAATCTTTAGCAATAAAAGTAAATCAAACGTTATACTCATTTAATTAAATTCCAAATCTGAACGAAAATGCATCAATACGTTGTTTACAAATATATACAAAAATCAAACATAATGTAAAACAATATTCTTATAACTAACATGTAAAATCTTTATCAGAATTAAACATTGTTTTTCGTTTAATTGTGATAGTCAAATGTAAAGTCTTGAGAAAATCATACACAAACACGTTTTATTTATTAACACAAACAAAAAGGGTTCTTACTTATTTTTGTTGAAAACTGACGATGTAATGCTTGCGTTCCTTTGACCGGTGAAGAGGCCTCACTAGGTTAATGCTTGCGTTCCTTTGACCGGTGAAGAGGCCTCACTAGGTTATAGACGGCTCTTCCGATGATGTCACTTTTCCGGCACTCTGGAACCGTTCTCCTTTGTTGTCCTTATCTTTTCATATACCTTTGTTATAGCTGAATACGCTTCTAATTTTCTTCCCCACAATTTAATGATTTTTGTAAATTATTGCTCTATATATTTACACTATACAGTTTTTACTTAATTGTTCAGTTTTAGTTACAAACGGCGTACGCAACAAACTGCAAGCGAGCTACGGAAGACCATGCTTTCATTATCAATGTTTTTTAGTTATTACATTTTATACATGGATCTATTAATTAGGTCGATTGTCTTATTGTACATTTATCACTCGCTATCAAAACATCAACTGAAAACGCTATTGTAAACTATTACGCAATCTTTTTATTATCGCCAAATTGATAACATTTGCACTTTTAATTCTTTTAGCTTTTCCACGCTTTGGTAAGCTTGTTTTGATATGCGTGTTGAATTTTGTTGGTTTGATGTTTCTGGTATGTATCTTCGTCTATATTCAAGCTCATGTGATATGCAGACGTCGCAACGGTCTTTTCGAGGTCTAAATATCTTAATGTTCATTTTCTTCATTTCGTCATTAAACACTAGTTGTGTTAGAGGAATTTCTTCTTTTCTAACGCAGCAGTTCTTATATTTCTATATAATTCAGCCTTACTCTGAAATGTAGGTTCCAAGTAGAGGCTGGATGAAGATGAACGACAGTAATGAGAGGGTAGTTTGAATCTCTTGTAAAAAGTCTCTCATTATATTTCTTCTGATTCTCTTGGAATGTCGATTGCGCCCATTAGTAGAAACATTTTGTTCGGCTACATTCATGCCATAAGGTTTCCTACTATATTCTCTCACAGTCCATTCCTTGACACTCAGTGTTGACAAAAACATTTTCTTGCATACTCTAAGCTTCTGAGTGCCTTTTTCAAGTAATAGACTAAAGTACCATTTCTCCTTGAGTTTTCTTTTCTTCTTTTGCTGGGTAGAAACTCAACTAAAGAGCTAATGTAGGTGCGCTTCAAATCCCATGTTAACATATTCCAAAAATTTTCAAATAAAGCTTTTCTATCATATTCGTCAAAAGACATACAAAAACGCCTTGGATTTCTTACAGGTATCGGACGCATCTAGGGCCCATCTTACCAGCAGGTCTATCTTGAAATTCATAGTTTCCAGAGTTATTCTTCTTCAAGCCTTTATAGTTTTTCCCAAGCATTCTTAGCCTCTTGTTTTGATGTTTTTGTTCTCGGAAATTTTAACTTTTTTGAGAAACCTTCATTCGGATCGCAATTTTTTCACTGCTCGACTGATTGTAGTCTTCTTCATTTTGTTCTTCATTAGTGTTATTATTCTGCCTTTGCTGCTCTTTTTCTATCCACCTTTAATGACTCTCTGTGTTATTTATTTCGACGTCAAAAATCGTTCCTCGTGGGTATTTATGTTTTCGCTATCAACTGTTCCAAAGTTGATATCATCTTCGTCGCGATCAGGAGAAATTTCGTCTTTGTTCTTTACATCTGCGCACATTGTGTATTTTCCTGAATTTCCGCAGATGGAATGTTGGTGCAAACCTCTTCGATAATGACGTTCTGCACTAATTGACTAGACAGCAACAAGTTGGCTTGTCAGCAAACAACAACGGAATACGGTCAATCCATTCAGATGTCTGCACATCAGCAATTTCTATATTTTCATCTGGTATTGAAAGGTCCGAGGCACATTGTCGCGCGAAATATCTGACCCTACTTTCTCATTATCACGTGGTCCTGTCTTTTCTGGTTCCTTTAATGCCATTTGAACAAGAATCTTGCCTCGAGAAAAGCCATTCTGCAACAAAAACAACCTGTTGGATGATTAGTGCTAGTATGCAATATTTAAAGAAAGAAAATTATGTATTTTATAAACTGATGAGTGCATATTCTAGTGTAAACCCACGTTAATTTTTATTACGCTACTTATAATACATAATTATTCATTTAAGAATGTACAATGTACAAAAGCACGTATATGATATATTTCTTGCAAAATTCATTTGTTCAAAACACGTAGTATATGTTGAAACATTTTCACAGGTTGTTTACGAATTCAAATATCTTCTACTAATGATGTTAATTGCCTAATACTTTATCGTTAAGGTCTGTTATTTGAAATGGCATTGAGTGATTGACTTACCCTGGTATTATTCCCTCTGTTTCACTGAAAAATGTAAGACTGAAATCACTCTGATCCTTTTACACTGCCCCATATGCGTATAAGAGGTTATGTTCACTATGTCTTCTTGTGTTGTATATACGAGGTAATGCACAGTGAAATATCTCAAAATGTAGGCGTCTGAGCGTTACAGGGTTTTGCACGCATATGCATTAGACTAATGGCTATCCAACTGACTGAAAATATCATTTTTGACAAAAATGCATATACGAGTTTTGCAGTTTAGGCGACGATATTCAATATTTGTGTAAGCTTTTAATATTAATAATCTTTAGCAATAAAAGTAAATCAAACGTTATACTCATTTAACTAAATTCCAAATCTGAACGAAAATGCATCAATACGTTGTTTACAAATATATACAAAATCAAACATAATGTAAAACAATATTCTTATAACTAACATGTAAAATCTTTACAGAATTAAACATTGTTTTTCATTTAATTGTGATAGTCAAATGTAAAGTTTTGAGAAAATCAAACACAAAAACGTTTTATTTATTAACACAAGCAAAAAGGGTTCTTTCTTATTTTTGTTGAAAACTGACGATGTAATGCTTCCGTTCCTTTGACTGGTGAAGAGGCCTCACTAGCTTATAGACTGCTCTCCCGATGATGTCACTTTGCCGGCATTCTGGAACCGTTCTCCTTTGTTGTCCTTATCTTTTCTTGTACCTTTGTTATAGCTGAATACACTTCTAATTGTATTCCCCACAATTTACTTGTTTTTGTAAATTATTGCTCTATATATTTACACTATACAGTTTTTATTTAATTGTTCAGTTTTAATTACAAACGGCGTGCGCAACAAACTACAAGCCAGCTACGGAAGACCATGTTTTCATTATCAGTGTTTTTAGTTATTATATTTTATATATGGATATATTAATTAGGTAGATTGTCTTATTGTACATTTATCACTCGCTATCAAAACATCAACTTAAAACGCTATTGTAAACTATTACTCAATGTTTTTATTATCGCCAAATTGACAACATTTGCACTTTTAATTCTTTTTAGCTTTTCCTCGCTTTAGTAAGGAAAATATCATTTATATTCTCTTGACACAATACTAACTGAATTTTCATTATAATTTCACAATATCAGTTGCAGCACAGTCAAGCTGCAGCAATCGCCTTTCAACCAACTCCGATTGCTTACTAGATGCGGCTCTTCTTGATCGCTTACTTAACGCGACTCTTAAAAACTGCACATCATTATTATGACAGCGTCTCATCCTTCCAACACATCAGTGTACTTGCAAATGCCGCGTATTTTAAATATTTTCAAATTGAATATATAGGTAACTTATTGAAATAAACTGACGCTTTTCATCTTAATATTAATTACATTCAAATAAAAATACCATTTCTTTATGCAGAAAAATAATATATAAGTATCTAATCTAGTATAATTTAGCGCGAACTATTGATTTTTTTAAAAGCTCCCGTTACAATATCACTTGTAATAATGCGTTATGGTGGCTTTACTCTCACGGGAAATGTATTTAGTTGTTATTAATTTATCCTGGACCGGGCTCGCTTTTTTGTTATAACATCGTAAGGTGCGCGGTGCACTGAATGCGCCAGAGGTATTTTCGTAGTTATAGTTACATTGCTAACATAACCACGGTAAAAACAGACATAAATTCAGGGGTAATACAATAAGAGCTTGTGTTTATTCGGACAAACTTTCATTTTTAAACGAACGAAAGCTTTGTTGCTTGGTAATTGACGAGAGTAAATAATGTGGTAAAACCGCGACACCGAAGGTGCAGCGATCTTACCTTCTGTTATTTGTTCGAGTCGTATTACCTAAAAGCAACAAAGCTTGAGTTTTGTCTAAATGAAAGTTTGGCCCCCATGGAAATACATCAACATATAGTTTATTCACTTGCGAAGCATACCTACTAGCAGTTTATCCGATGTCAAAGTGATAAAACGTATAATAGAATGCTTTGTTTTTGACAGATGAATTAAATTGTCTCTGTACATTTCGGACACAGTTTCAATGTTATTTTTTTCGGCTATTTCTTGAACTGTAAAATTAGAAATTTCGTTATATTTAGATAACTGCACTTCTAACGTCTAAAGGAAGATGTTATTTTGGCTCTTTCTTGAAGAAAAGGATTCTCGCGGTTAGAGGTGTCTTATACACGAGCATTTATGGCAGACAGAAAAGAAGATCACTAGAGGCTAATGTTTTGCAGTTCGCTTTATTAAATAAGTCCAATACATTTGATCGGTGGTGTCTTTAGTTCCATTGAAATCTAGTATTATTGTGCGTCATGGATAGTAATAAAACAAATTTGTATTTCTTCGGGACGAATGATACAATCCTAACATTTTCTTGAAATCCAAAATTGGATTTGATTCCCCTATTTTTATTTGGAAGAAATTCAAGTGGCAACTCTCGCTTATTCTTTTTTAGTGTTCCAGTTGTTATTTGGTAATCTTTCAGTAATGTGTTCGTGAGAGGATGGCTCGTATATTTACTTTCGGCAGTAAAACTTCTCTTAGAACCCCTTCAGATGATCCACCAGTCCTTGAACAATTCCGGTAAGTTCATTATGGCTGGTTGCTTACCGTAATAAATTTCAAAATTTCTAGCAAGCTTTTTCATCGCACAGTATGAATATTTTAATGCCATGTTGATTAGGCTTGTTGGGAATGTACTGAATGAAATTACAAGGCCATCTAAATACTTCCAACTTTGTATCTAGGGTTATAATTTTCCACAAACTTTACGAGTTCTTGCAATTTGTTTTGGAAGTGCCAAACATTACTCCTTATCCCATATTTCTTCGACACTACCGTGGGTACATTCCTTTACTCTGATGAAATATAACAAACCTAGCAAACTTATTCTTTATGCATGTAGAATACGTGTAATTTCTATATATAAGATTTTATGTTATGGGAATGCCTAATTGATAAAAGAAACGCACACAAGATGATGTTATTAGTACAAAATGTTAGGTTATGTTGGACCATTTGCAACGGATGTGATAAAGTTAGGCTAAATAATAGTGAAAACTGATATAATGCCTTAAGGTGGGCGTTTAGTAATATCTTATTAATCCCCATTAAGTGTTGATACTTGGTGAGCAGTAGCAAATAAAAAAATATTTCTGTCAAAGTATTCTCATAATATTTTAACAAGAGTAGAGTAGGTTTGTACACCGATGTAAATTTTAGCCACACCTACATTTTTTTAGTTGTTTAGCGCAAGTTACGGATAACAATTTTATTTCTTGGCATAATCACGGTTTTAATTTATTATTTATTTACAAAAACGAATTATTTTCTTTTGAAACTGTTAAAGCCAGCTAATGTGTCCCAAAATTCATATAATTTGAATAATGCGCCTTTTGTGAGGTAAAGTGTTTCCCAGTTAAACCACAGCGTGACAGTTGACATTTCCGGATTATTAAAAATGGAGCACAACTCGTCTTCATTGTTGAGCAATATTTTTTGAAATAATGAAAATCATGAGTAATTTCCTTGTCAGTTAAACTATTGTTATGACCATCAGAATTGGCCATCCAGGTCATGCGATTCAACCCCGTTGGAGCAAGACTAAGACCACACACGCCCTAAAAGAGGAAATTGAGCGCTGTATAAACGAAATTTAGCCTCATTTATACAAAACAAAATGAGTGCGTATGTACTGGCAAAGTCATGAAGGAAATTTTCCCGATATGCTATTCTATGCGTAACTCTGTACTGCATACTTGATGGATAAAGGTTTTATCCCTCAATTACAACCGCTCTTTGCTCGCATGTTGTTACGGTATAAACCAGCAGTAAAACGAGATAACAGATAAGCTGGGATTTTGTTCGACTTGTAATAGGTTTTCGGTGGTGGCAAGTGACGTGTGCCCTCAACGAAGTCCAACACAAAAATTAAGACTCGTTTGGGAAAAAAAATTGTTCAAGGAAAATTATAAGTTGCCGTATTTGTTATTATGAAATACTCCTGGACGGTTGTGGACAGGGGCCCTTCGCTTCAGGGGTTAGAAAACGGATTCGGGCGCCACACAAAGATAAATTACTATTCAGGCGATCTTTGGGTACAGTCCAATCCTTATGGTAGAAGATGTAGCTAAAACTCAATTAATACGGACGAAAGGCGGATACGGCAGACAAAGGTCACAGGTCCCCTTGACAAACAAAATTCTTAATGTATGTGAACTCTATTAATTAGTCAGATTTCAATTATTACGGTTCAAGCAAAACGGTGCTCGGTAGCAAAGTAACTTTTTGCTACTTATCGAAACAAACTAACTAGGTTTCGAACTTAATCACAGAGCGAGTCTTTATTAAGTTTAATTAGATTAATCAATTGTTAAACCACTCTACCTCACACTAATTCGCACAATTTACTTTTCGTCTATACGTACGCAGTGAGAACGAAATCATTTTGGCGAAAGCACTTACCTATATAGAGTACGACATCTAAAAGTGGGAAACGGCTGTAAATTCCATAATTTGAACGATGAGGTGACAGCGCAACAATCTGTTTTAATTGATATTAAATCAATTACACAATTAACATTTCTTTCGTCGTACTAAAATTATTCTTTATGAAGTAACAGAACGGTTGATATAAAATTCGGCCAGTTTCCATTAACACAAAATACTTATTCTATCTAACGATTTAATTAGTAATTAATAACACTTAAATCAGTTCAAAATCACACAATTCCAGAAGCTAGTTACTGTTTGGCATATCTGTCGGTGTTCGCGTGATTTAAATGTACAAAATTTTATACAATAGTAAAAAGATTAGATAGGTACATTCTTTTCATTCCTAGAAAGTATTTCAGATTTAACTTTAATTACTTATATCGAAACTTATTTAACAATGCAAATTTTCACTAAATAAATTAACTACTTTATAAGGATGGTGTTATTTATTACTTGTATACATTAATTCAAAACTCTCTTAATTAGACTGATAGGATTTTAAAGTCTATTTGAATGCTTTGGTTTCTTATCATTCTCTAATATTAATATAAAAGGTTTTGAATGTAATTTCCATTTAACTTGTGCGTTTGAATATAAACTGAATTACTACTTATCAAGTTTTAATTTCGGAATAACAAAAAGAAAACTTGCATTTATATTAACGGTGTAATTATTTATAGTACTTGATAAGTTTTAATTTTGAAATAAAGAAAAATCTCTCTTTACAATTGACAGCTATCTTTTAATTTTACTCTTATCAATATTCAACGGTGCATAATTAATTAATTTACGGACTTAATTATTGTTTGTTATTAGTGAAGGAAAAGAAAGAAAAAATCTTCACAGACTAGACAGCGGCCGGGGTGAATTCGGTGTACTAAATTTTGCGCACAATAGGATAGTTTATTATATATAAGCCCAAGTAGAGGTTGAAACGGCATAAAACCGGAAAAGGGTGCCAGAGTATTTGAAATGTCACGATAGGGGTTGAAATGCCTAATTACGTCAGTTCACAGCTTGCTCAAAATACTCAAATAACTCGCTTACCTAAACGTAATCTTCGCAGGCGGCAGTAGGACCAGCAGATCTCGCCCTCAAAAATATTTGCACGCCTAACTAAAATAATTGCGTGCCACAAAAACCAATCAATAATTTGGTAAGAAAACAATCTATTGTTATGTTGCGTTACTGAAAAAATCCGAATCTTAAAGTAATTTCGCTTCAACAACAAAAAAAAACTTAATTCTATACACAATCACTTGAAATTAAATTCCTCAGGTCCCAATTAATTATGCTCAAATTATAAAAGAAAAGAATGCAGTAATTTATCGGCCTCTAAATGTTACGTTATAATTAAATAATTACTTGAAAAATACATATAGTGTGAATAAATGAATAAAAAACGGAACCATCGAAATGTCAACACAAATATTACAATCTTATCCCCTAGGTTATCTATTAGCGGGGAAACTAGCTAGTTCACGAAGACCTCTATTAAAATATACTATAAAATTAAAAATTATTATTAATTTTATTAAATACATAAATAAAAAGTTTACCTCGAGTAGGATTTGAACCTACAACCTGTACTTTGCTAGAGATTCAAGCCCCAATCGATGCAAATTTTGTGTTTATGTATGTAGAACTGATGTAAATTCTAAATATAATTCGCTCATAACAAAACTTATAATAAAATACTATAAAATTGATTCAAATGGCCAAAATAATAAATGGTTACTTTCCGTTTACTAATAAATGGTGCTCTTAAGACGCACTTCTCACATAATTTTTGATGTAAATTCATCAGTTTAAACAAAAATTAAAACAACCTTCAAAACATTTTGATCATAATGCGGATGGATAGGCCTGTAATAAAATTTGCACAACAAAAAAAAAACAACGAAAAGTAAATTTTTAAAGAAAAGGCGTATTCAACGTTTCTGCAAACGCATAACAAAATAATACAAATTACACACCATAAATCTTTTTAGCATTTGTCACCCACCACAATAATAAAAAACACAGAAATGTTACCTTAGGTAGAGGATGCCTTTTTGTTACACAGCATCTGGAATGGACCTGCAGAAGGACCTCGGTTCTATGGTTGATGTTGACCTGATGCTTGCAACTCCCCATACAATTCACCTAATGACTGCCTCTCTTTCGACTCACGTTTTGATTAAATTTTAATTGGTTGTATGTACACTGACAGTTATATTAACACGCTGATAGTTAACTTTACTTCACTATGACTTAGTTCTACTTCATACTTATTACTCTTATCTGTACAATTGCGGCACTATCATTTTTCTAATGTAATTCAATAGAAAATCATTGGCGTACGAACTTGATTAAAATGAAAGTGCTGTCACCATAGGCTGACACTCTGACATTAGTTTCAATAATTTATTGAAAAATGCCTCCAATTCATTTAAGTGAAGCGCAAAAATGTAGGGCTATGGCAAAATTAGAAGAAGGGTGGTCCTTACGAACAGTTGCGGCAGATCTGAATGTAAGCCATGTACGCATTTTGAAAATGAAGCGAAGATGGGACCAACTTCATTCCTTGAGGCGGTTGGATGGTTCAGGAGGTCATAAAGCATCCACCGAACAGGACGATGAGAATTTACTTAATTATCTCAGAGAAACTCCTTGTATTTGAACTGCACGTAGAAGAATCGAAGGAAGCGAAATTAATAATTATGCAGCTGCTAGAAAACCATTCTTAACGGAAGAACGCAAGCGAAGAAGAATTGCATTTGCGGAGGAGTTCATTAAACCGTGATGATGATTTATGGGGTAGAGTTATATTTTCTGACGAAAAGGCATTTGTCTTGTAACAATGGTCGAATAAGAGTTTATCGACCTAGAAATTGTAGGTTTGAAGAAAGATACGTTCATCATTTAAGAGAAAGTGGAAGATTTTCGGTTAATGTATGGGCGTGGATTTGTGCCAGCGGGCCAGGAGTTTTTTCTTTACAATCGAGGAACGTTTAACGGGAGCGTATTATACACGTATACTGGAAAATATAACGTTACCTTCAGTCACATAATTGTTTCTAAACAATTTCATATTTCAGCAAGTGGATACCAGCAGAATTGTAAGAGAGTGGATACAATAAAATGAAGATAATGTGATTCCTTGGCCTGGAAAGAGCCCAGACATTAATCCGATCGAAAATATCTGGGCCGATATGGTAAAAAAAGTTACTCGAAGAGACTTTCGCCGGCGTAATGCCAATGCGCTTTGGGAAGCAATAGAGGACGCTTGGGAATGTTATGAGAAACTTGGGAATGTTATGAGAAACTTGAAAATGAATCGAAGGTTACAAAACGTTATTGATATTAAGTATTAAATCAAATAGTATAATGTTAGTTAAAAGTTATTAAATTAATGTAGGATTTGTTCTTCTTGATTGTTTAATTTCTTTGCTGTGAATAATAAAAACATTTTTTAAATTATGAAGCATTTTCACATACTTGCATTTAAATGAACGTCATATTGACATAAAAAGTCCTGTTACTCTATTAAAAAATTTCAAAAAACGATTGTTAGATAAATGTAAGTGGTAACTTTTCCGTGGCCGCAACCGTACAAGTCCTGATTAACACTTATTACTTTTAACTTAAGGAAAAGCTGGTTTATTTACAGCAGGTTATCTGATTTACGACGCACTGTGAACTTTGCAACATTGGAACGAAAGTTGCATTTTTCCGCAAAAAGCAAAGACCTCTCCAGAGAACGACGAAAGCACTTGATAACTTTAAACACTAAACGACTTTCTGGATTACTACAAGTCCCTATGGACCAAACTGCACGTAACGATAAACTGGTCTCGTGAAGGTTGAACACATATGTTCCCGCTAATAATGGGCTGTGAGGGGATGAGAACCGTGCTACGATAGTTCCTTCGACACAGACCTTGGTCAACGTTGTTCGGAGGTAATCACTACGTCACCGTAACGAAAAACTGGACGCTTCTACGCCAAAACTATTATTGCCCTCGTGAATAATTTCACTTGTCGCCACATTGGTCTTAAAAACCCATTCCATTAAATTAGCCAATTATAGAAAAGGTACTCAAATTTTCTGAGTACGCGCATCCACGAGTTAAACTCAAGAATCGTCGGGAGAAATTGCACCGTCAACAGAACCTACCTGGTCTCGAAACCTTATCTAAGTAGTGGATATATGGTAAATTGAAATTTTGTAGCCTTTAATGCCATGTATTTAAAACCAAATTCTTTGTTTAAAACCAAACTCTTATCAACGGAAACGGCGCCGCAATGACGGCTAAATTTAACTTTTGCAAAAGGTGTAGGTATCGTACAATTGGATAATTTTTATGCGTTCTTTAATTTAATTTTATATAATGCAGTCTCAACTCTATTTAACGAAATTCATCTAATTTAAAATAACGAAACCGTTTATGTACACAAAAGTACTAGTAAGTATATGAGATATGAAAACGTTAACTTTCACCATTATTACACATAATTTAAAATACTTATCTTTTTGGGATTTTTTATGGTGTAGTTTTGTTATACAAATCAAAATTGTTTAAGATGTTGAAACAATTTTATGAAATTTGAAAAATTGTTTCAACATCTTAAACAATTTTGAAACATAGTATTTCTACTGACGAAGATAATTGTAAGTGTTATTGAAACGCATAGATTGGTATAACTTCAGTACAAAACTGCACCATAAAAAATCTCGATAAGGTAAATATTTTAAATAAAGTATATCAGAATTTATTGCAGTTATATTCAGTATAGAAAGTATAAATTAGTCACCTACATAGTGTCTTTGAGGCCTTCTTATAGTCATGCGTGTTCTAAACAATATTATTTTAGCACTCTCACTTCTACACTTGTGACAAACTGCAAATGAACCTAAATTCTAATTTTGGACATACCCTCGCTACTCACCTGCGTAGGGGCGTAAAAATGATTTATGTACGGCCAAAGTTATATTTAAATCGCTTTGAAAGTTATAGACGTAAATAGAAAAATTTGAGGGATTTGCTCATAGCGTGTGTAATGCAGGATTAATTAAAATTACTTCTTGTATGAATTTTGATATGCCTAATGTATGAAATGTAATTTCATATTAGTAAGCGATAGCTTGGTCTTAATAGATTAAATATTATAGTATATTACGAATCTAGTTTCATAAATGTTTTTATCGCACGAAATTTAAGTTTAGAGAACGATCTACCCATCGGCGAGTTTTCATCTGAATGACTGGGATAAAACGAGCTTTTTATATTATTTTTTCTATTTGGATTCGAGTGGTAGCGAACACGGCCTATTTTATTTTAGTAACGATAAACGGCGTGATCTATAATAGATGAAATATAATTAAACCATATAGGGTGTTCTGAAATGCCATTTTGAAGACTTCTAATGATTTTGTTACATGAAAAGCTCTGTAACTGTGTTATCAGAATTAGTTATAAATATTGTAGAAGACCATGTGATCGTAATCTCTATTCGTTAACGTAAGCAAACCAGGCAATAGTCCGTGTATGAGAAAGCAGAAAACCGACCAATGCCAGTCATCGATCAATTTTGTAGCTAGTTCAGCTTGTGCAAATTTATTTTTAATAATCTTGCTTTGCTGCACAACATTTATGTTCAGAACCAGCTTTAGCTATATGCTGTGCACCACTTTTTTTTAATCAGCTTTGTAATATTCGGAAATAAGAATTTTTGAGCATAATCGGTATCTGTGGAAAAAGATAGGGAGATTTAAACCTAATTATAGGAGAGAGTAGGTACTGTTGCAAATAGACAGAACTCTCACTTATCTAACGATAAGATTAAAAGTAATAAGACTTGATAAAAAATGCCATTGTGCTTGCAAATGCAAATAATAGAAAACTCTTGCATTTAACAGTATATAAGAACTGTACGTTATTGAGAGTTGCAATTTAGATGGTGATGTTATTTGGTTATGTGGTCGCAATCTCTATAAGTATTATAGTTCCACTAAGCTGGCATTTTTTCAGATGAGAATGGTGTTTTGGCCTTGTCTTAGGATTTATTGGTAACTAAGGTGAGCTAATCTTGCTAAAGCGTTATTTTCTGAATAGATAATATATTTTCATACTACTACCTGTTTTATTCATTATAGGTGCCTACTTAAGGTAATCTTATACACTGACCTATGCAAGAGTGTTTCATCATTACATTTACACAAATGTTCATATATATACCTTTGTTTTAAAATATATTTAGATGTTTTTAGAGGAATTGCTTCATAGTAAAATTATTATTTTTAGTGTATACCTATATGTACGGTAAATTTTGATTGAAACTTGATTGTTGTCAGACTAATTATTCATCTTTTATAGGTGGGTTTAAAACCAGCAGGCGGAATTAGAACAAGTAAAGATGCCTTGGCATGGTTAGTAATTGTAAAGGAAATATTAGGAGACTCTTGGTTAACACCTGATCTATTCCGTATTGGAGCATCAGGGTTGCTCACAGATATTGAGCAAAATCTTTATCAATATATAACAGGAGAATATAATGGATCTTATGAATTTACAATGGGTTAAAATTTAATTAATAAATACTATTTAAATAAGTTGTTTTGTTATTATAACAAATATTTACAAATAACAAAATTAACAATACAAACTACATAAAACTTATAAACTATGTTAACAACTGTCATTAGTTTTATTTATGTGTAACCGTTACTGCTGAGGCACCATTTGAGCATGTTAACAAATAATTGGTTTGGCATGAAAACTTAGTGATTTTCATCAATATTGAAGCCATGATGAGGATCAGCATTGTAATGAATCATTTGAAGTTTTCCATGTTTATCATAAAAACCATAATGTCCCTTTACATGCCCATGTTTGTCTTTTTCTTCAAACCTAAACTGTCTGCTGTGACTGTAATTTAAAAAAATATACTATTAGATTAGTTTATGATGTGTTTGGTTGTTGAGATCGTAATGAATATTTTTTAATGATAGGAAGGAATGTTTTTAATTGTAATAGCTAAATTAGGTATCATGATTTCCTTATTAAATATAAATATTTATTATAATTAGTTATCAAGGTTAATATGTACCTATGTAGGTACATAATACATATATGAAAATGTGAGGTAGGTACTTTTAATTAATGGTATGATTATTTATAACACAGACGCAGTTAGAAAATTTAATTGTATGAACAAGGAAATAAGCATTTTATGAAAATAAATACTTTCGGTAGCAAGTAATTAGTGGTCTTCAGGCAATAATCAAAACAAACAATAATGGTAATAATATTTTTAGTAATGTTTTTAATTGTAATAGCTAAATTAGGTATCATGATTTCCTTATTAAATATAAATGTTTATTATAATTAGCTATCAAGGTTAATATGTACCTATGTAGGTACATAATACATATATGAAGATGTGAGGTAGGTACTTTTAATTAATGGTATGATTATTTATAGCACAGGTGCAGTTAGAAAATTTAATTGTATGAATAAGGAAATAAGCATTTTATGAAAATAAATACTTTCCGTAGCAAATAATTAGTGGTCTTCAGGCAATAATCAAAACAAACAATAATGGTAGTAATAACAAGTAGAAGGTAGCCTAGGTAAAAAAAAAGCCATACAGAAAGTAAAGGTTGGAAAAATACATTTTCAAGGTAATAATCATTTGCATTAACTATCAATTCATAATGTGTTGTATTAATAGATGAAATTAAAAAAAAAAATGTATTATCTTAAAGACTTAATGTACAAATAACATGTTTAGTAAGATTGTGTGTAATTGATTATTTATAACAGGACATTCAAAGTGGCTGCCTCATGTTTCAATTTCTCACCAACTATGTGACAAAAATAATTAAATATCAAATCCAATGACCGGAAAATTCTATGAATCGTATGGTTACTTTAATCACTGTAGTTTGCTACTTTGATAAAGTTTGACTAATGTGGATGTGTATAATTTTGCTTGTTTTTGAGTAATATAATCTTATGTAGATACTTTTCTAAAATTTATACAACAATGTAATAGGGTCAAGTGGGGCAAATGCGTACCCGGGGCAAGAGCGTTCGCTTTTGATAGAATTTCCAAATAACTCTTAAATTGTTTGAAATCGATTTTAAAATTTCCGCCAACATTCAATGCAAACCGCACAATGTTACGTTGGCACTTCCGTTAATCGTATCACGTGGTAGACATGATGATTGCCAGTGCCTTTCATGATATTACATTGAGCTGGTGAGTATATTTTCAACAATTTTTTAAAGTGGTTTATTTTAATATTTCTAATTTTTTTTTCATTATTTGTTATTGTTGAATCAAATTTTAATTTATGGAACAGATCCTTTCTTTTATTGAATTATTTTACAGATATTAATGGGACGCACTTTCCCCAACATTTTTTCACATAGGGTAAGTGCGTTTTTAGGGGTGGGCAAGTGCGTGTATAAAGAGCGCATTTGCCCCATTACTGATGCAATTATACTTATTTTTAATACAATTTATTTATTTTAGATACGTTATGGTACGAAACTACACGAGAAAGATAACCAGGGGATCACAGCATAAGCCCTGGAAACTGCAATTAATGATACAAGTAACCAGAATGTAACCATCAATGCAGTATCTCGGGTTCATAATATCCCTGTGAGATTATTTACCCGGAAGAGGTTCCAAAGGATCGGTATATTCCTATGGTTGAAGAGAGGAAACTGGCAGGTGGTCTTCGGACGATGGAAGAATGGGGCTTCGGTCTATCGTGTAAGGAAGCGTTGGTTGTAACACAACAGTTTATATTAAACAATAAAATAAAAATTCGATCTAAAGATGGTAGGCCAGGTGAAGACTCGTTTCTGAATTTTAAAGAGCCATAGATTGTCGCCAAAGAAATCCGAACTATTAGAATTTGCAAGGAAAAAGGCAATGAAACCATTTGTGGTTACTGACTATTTCAAGATGTTGGGTGACGATATGAAGACATTGGACCTAGGGAACAATCCCGAGAGATATATAATATTGACGAAACAGGCTTTGCAAATGACCCATCGAAAACGAAAATTGTGAACAAGTAAGGTGCAACATGCACAAGGACTACCAGTAAGCCGGGGCGAGATAACACTGCTGTGGTGATGGCGCAAGTACAAATGGAAATAAAATTACTCCTTTAATCGTTTTTAAAGGCAAAAATATATGGGATGAGTAGATGGTAGACGAAAGTGTTGCTTTTCCGGGGACCGCATATGCTGTCACGAAGAACGGCTGGATAGAAGCGGAAGTATTCCGGAACAACTTTGAGCGCAAATTGGTTAAATATATTGGTCCCGATCGTCCAGTACTGTTTATATACGATGGCCATTCAACCTATTTAACGGTAGATTTGGTTAATTCTGTAAGATCAGAGGCCATTACGATTATAAACTTTTGAGCAGTGTTCAAGCCTCTAAAATCATGTGGGATGAAGGGCTAGTGAAGTGCCAGCGCCGGTCGTCGTATCCCAAAGAAAGTTTTTTCGAAACTCATTGGTAAAACCTGAACCACACTGAGCACTGATGTGATTAAAAATGGTTTCAAGAAAGGAGGTGTATACCCATTTGATGCTCAAGTCGTAGGAGATGATCGTTTCACGGCCAGCTCTTTAAAGCGGTGGCGGAATTTTTAAAACACTGGTTCTTCTTCCACCTGCAGTTCTTCCTCGCAACCAGCTGATACTTATATGGAAAAGAATATGTAAGTAATCGAATAACGGTGTTTCCTTATCAATATAACTGACAACAACCTGCTTATGCCTTCATTCTTGACTTGAAGTTTCGTTCGAGGAGGTATTACTGCCAACGGTAAATGATGGGACATCAACTCCCCTGAGATTTACTGCAGGTAGTGAGGTGATCACTGCTGTACCTTCTACTAGCAGGGAAGTTGACAAAGAAGGTGCCAGTGAGGAAGAAGAAGACCATGTCTCTACATGAATCCGACAATAACTTTTCTATGGCAGTCCTCCAAGAGCCAGGACCGAGAAAAAATGAAATTTTCTATGTCGGCTGTGTTACGGCCCTTACTAACATCGAAACTCAAATGAAGCTTCTCAGGAAAAAGAGGAAATATTTTCTTTCCCCGCCGAAGACTCTTTATTTGTGTCCCTGCAGAGCATTAGAAAAGTGCTAGCTACCCCCTCTGTCAGGAGAGGCATGCACAATTTTAAAATTAGGTTTCCTTTAATTTCAGATTCAAAGATTAGGTAGGCCTACATTTTTATTTAACATTAGGGGCGACCCCAGTGGTAACCAATTATCGGTCTATTAGTCTCTTAAATAATTTTGCTAAAGTCTTCGAAACAATATTATATCGTCGTATCTTTCTTGAGGTTAAGAGTTTTATATCTCCGTATCAACACGGTTACATGGAAAGCCGATCAACAGTACCAATTTAATGTGTCTTAGTCAATGTATAGCATCTGAGATTGATCGTCGTGGTTAAGTGGATGTTGTATATACCGACTTTGCTAAAGCCTTGGATTGCTTCTGCCACGATATTATTATTCTTAAATTAAGTAATTTTGGATTCTCTGAAACACATTTTTTTTTAAATCTTATTTAGAAGAACGTACCCAGTTTGTTACTTATAACAATTTCATTTCTAAGCTACAGTTACATCAGGTGCCTCTCAAGGATTTACATTAGGTCCTCTCCTATTCTCATTTTTTATAATGATATCTCATACGTTATAACATGTGGTAAGTTGTTTTTTGTTGACGATCTCAAGTATCTTCAATCACTGATTGTCACTTGATTCAAAAGCAACTCAGCTCTTTACATAATTGGTGTACCAACACTTGTCTTGCACTTACTCAAATGTAAGATTGTTTCGTATACAAGAACATTGCCAGTATGCTATGACTATTCTATCAACTCGCTCATCATTGCAAGATCTACTGGTATTAAAGACCTGGGTGTTTACTTCGATAACAAATTTACTGAACATCTAGATTTCATAAACCGTTCTTCTATGAAGTTACTCGGTTTCATAATTCGCAACTGCAAATCATTCAATAATATAACTCCACTAAAATCTTTAATTTTGTGTTTAATCAGAAGCAAAATAAAATATTGCTCGTTAATTTGCTTTCCGATGTATGATTATCAGATTCGTATTCTTGAAAACATCCAAAGAAAATTTTTAAAGTATTTTGCCTTTGAAGTTGATAAAGTATATCCACCTAGAGGGCTCAATCGTGACTGTTTACTAAAACGATTTTGTTTCCGTTCTTTAGAATATCGTCGATCTGAGATTGCGTTTACCTTTGTATTAACTTACTCCATAACAAAATCGAGTAGCATATCTCGAAATAACCTGACGTTTACATATCCGACACCTCGCACAAACATATTGCATAGATCTCCTTTATTTTATATTTAACAAATATATAACATTTATTATAAGTTTTGTTATGAACGAATAAGTTCAAAGGTAAATATGTAATTAAAAATTATTATTAATTTTATTAAATACATAAATAAATAGTTTACCTCGAGTAGGATTTGAACCTACGACCTGCACTTTGCTAGAGTACCGCTGTACCATCTGCGCCATCGAGATTCAAGCCCCAATCAATGCAAATTTTGTCTTTATGTATGTAGAACTGATGTAAATTCTAAATAGAATGAGATGCCGCAGATGGTTAGCGCGGTACTCTAGCAAAGTACAGGTCGTAGGTTCAAATCCTACTCGAGGTAAACTTTTTATTTATGTATTTAATAAAATTAATAATATTTTTTAAATATATAACACTCTACCAAATACTTTTTATATCAATAATTGTTCTGTAACTGAATTATTAAGTACTCTTTGTAACAGTATCAATTAATTTCCTGTTGCATATTATGTATGATATTGCTAAGTTTGTACACTACATTTATTTATTTATGTTGTCCTGTAATTGGATCTGTTGTATCTGTTGGACAATAAATCTATTATTATTATTATTATTATTATTTATTTCATGATTGTACATTTCTTGTGTTTTTGTATGAGCTTCAATTAAAAATAACACCTTCAAATTTTATGCTGTTTCATTATGCCACTCAAAAGTTATTTTACCCCCTGAGATGAAAAATTATTGTTAAAATAATTTTACCCTCGTGCGTAGAAAAGTCCGCTTATTCAACGCACTTGCCTCATAATTTAAATCAAGCATAAAATATAGAAGTAAACCTAGATAACGCACGTGGCCCAGGTTCTGGGGCAAGTGCGTTTCATGTGCCTTGTAAGGTTAGACCTGATGTGCCTCCTTACCATGAAACACTATAGATTTTCTTTCTTCTGATAATTTAAGCTTATGGACCAGGTAGTTCATATAGCCCAAAAACAATTAGGTGAAGTGAATGGTATCGCATAATTATGATCTAAAGATCAACTATGCGAAATAGAGTTGGTCGCGCTTGCCCCACGTTACCCTATACTATACGTACATGATTAATTTTCATTATCAATGCTTCGAGGGTTGTTTCGATAGAAATTTTTTGCAATTTTAAGGTAAAAATAACTTTACTGCCAACCAAGTCATAACAATATTTGCGACATTCTACAGAACATACTTATTCAAACTTGCCCTTTTTGTTTATTTATGTTTATAATATGGCGTTACTATCAACTTATAAGTGTTTTGACAAAAAAGTTGACAAAGGGCCAAGTAAGGTAAATTGAATACTTTACATGTATGAGCGGAACATGGCCACTTTAACTTTTACTTTTTTACGTCACAAGCCCAGCCCACTGGGGCACTTTGACTTTCACTTTTTTTTTATATGCCCACGTGGGGTTCGTATTTTCACCCCAATGGCTTCTTTTCGGAGGGCATTTTCAGCCCCTTGATGGAATTTTCACCCTAATTAGAGTCCTTTTGGTTGTGTTAAGAATCTTTTTTATGGCTCCCTTTCGGTGGTCTTTTTTAACCCTTTGATGGAATTTTCACCCTAATTAGGACACTTTTGGTTGTTTCGGGGCCCATTGCTGCACGAAGAACGGCTGGATAGAAGGGAATATCAAGTCCACTTTGGCCAAATTTGTACTATATGCCCAGATCGTCCAGTACTGGTTATTCGATGGCCATTCAACCCATTTAACGGCAGATTTGGTTAATTCTGAAGATCAGAGGCCATTACGATTATAATTAACCTGCGCCCTCTTTTGGCCAGCTTGGATTTGATTCAAGCCCTAAAATCAATGTGGGAGAAGAGCTAGTGAAGTGCCAGTCGCCGGTCGTCGTATCCAAAAAATTTTAAGACATTATAATTAGATATACATCAAACCTATTATTGTTAATGCACGATGTGTTTGGTTTTAGTACATAGTTGTAATGACACAACAATTAGGATTAAGTCGGTGTTAAAAGATGACGATAAAACGGAGCTCTTTAATAGCGGTGATTGCAGATTTTTTTCACCTAGTATTTTATTGAATAACGGAATACCTAATAGTAGGGAATCTGGTTAGTAAATCGTATTGTCGTTGATTTTCTAAAAATATCGAAACTGTCTGCGATACTTTTTGAAAAATTATCTGGTTTTACGGCGAATGCAGCTATTATTCAAAGAAATCTCAGTGGATTACAAAGATTACCTGATATGAGGAGTGGGTGATCACTGTACTTAATAACTAATGACGATTAATGCGTAGACAAACGGTTCGGTGGTTGATATTTTTACAAAGGGTTGTCATGCATAGAAATCTAAGCGTTTTCTTAACGCAAACATCATGATCAAGGACGTGGACAGCGATACATCTTTCTCAACTCATGGTGGGATTAAGAATCCACGTGACAGATGGCGTACAGCATTTAGCAAGGGTTTACGGAACAACCCCAAATTTTTAGAGCTGCGTACCAAGATGCTGCTTCAGTCCGCACGGACATTCATTGTCATTTAAACCCCAATAACCGTGCCTATAGAACGAAGAATTCGGGCATATTTCCAATATTAATGCAAAAAGGTTTAACCTCCGATACCAGCTCGTGGAAGTTGAAAGGAAGGTGCCTTAAAGAAGAAGACCACCTCTACATTAGCAGATAATAAATTTCAACGACGCCTTATTGCCAGGACGAGAAAAATGAAATTTTCTATGTCGGCTGTGTTACGCTTTACTAACATCGAAACTCAAATGAATTTCTCAGGAAAAGGAATTTTCTTCAAAGCACAACTTCTTGGTCCCGGAAGAGCATTAGAAAAGATTTTAAAATAGGTTTCCTAATTTTGGTCAATTTCTAGACCCTCTTTATTTAACATTAGGGATCGGTGATTTTCCAATTATCGGCCTATTAGTCTCTTAAATAATTTTGCTAAAGTCTTCGAAACAATATTATATCGTCGTATCTTTCTTGAGGTTAGTATCAACACGGTTACATGGAAAGGTCAACAGTACCAATTTAATGTGTCTTAGTCAATGTATAGCATCTGAGCTTGATCGTCGTGGTTAAGTGGATGTTGTATATACGACTTTGCTAAAGCCTTCGATTGCATCTGCCACGATATTATTATTCTTAAATTAAGTAATTTTGGATTCTCTGAAGCACATATCTTTTTTAAATCTTATTTAGAAGAACGTACCCAGTTTGTTACTTATAAGCAATTTCATTTCTAAGCTACAGTTACATCAGGTGCCTCTCAAGGATTTACATTAGGTCCTCTCCTATTATTATTTTATAATGATATCTCATACGTTATAACATGTGGTAAGTTGTTTTTGTGACGATCTCAAGATTTTTCTCAGTATCTTCAATCGCTGATTGTCACTTGATTCAAAAGCAACTCAACTCTTTACATAATTGGTGTACCAACAATTGTCTTGCACTTACTCAAATGTAAGATTGTTTCGTATATAAGAACATTGCCAGTATGCTATGACTATTCTATCAACTCGCTCATCATTGCAAGATCTACTGTATTAAAGACCTGGGTGTTTACTTCGATAACAAATTTACTGAACATCTAGATTTCATAAACCGTTCTTCTATGAAGTTACTCGGTTTCATAATTCGCAACTGCAAATCATTCAATAATATAACCACTAAAATCTTTAAAGTATTTTGCTTTTAAAGTTGATAAAGTATATCCACCTAGTGGGCTCAATCGTGACTGTTTACTAAAACGATTTTGTTTCCGTTCTTTAGAATATCGTAGATCTGAGATTGCGTTACCTTTGTATTAACTTACTCCATAACAAAATCGTGTAGCATGTCTCGAAACAACCTGACGTTTACATATCCGACACCTCGCACAAACATATTGCATAGATCTCCTTTATTTTATATTTAACAAATATATAACATTTATTAAATTTTTGAACGCAAAGTTCAAAGGTAAATATGTAATTAATTATTGTATTTATAATAACATGATGCTTGATACTATGATTAACGACCTGCATGGCTAGAGTACCGCGTTACCACTCCTAGTTAATTCAGCCCCAACATGAATTTGGTGTATTGAGAAAGCTGGAGTTCAAGAGAATGAGATGCGCAGATGTTAACCTGTCACTAAAAGTACAGGTCGAGTTAAATCAATAAATTGTTAATAAAATTACATGAGCTTTGAATGAATTACATACGCAATACTTTTTAAGTAAACACAATAGTGGATAAATTATTACTAACGGTTATTGATGTATTAATTAAATCCTGTTGCAGAGTTTTAAATGAAGACAGCATCATTTGTAATTGAACATTCACCGATATTTTAATGAAAGTGATAATATATCTGTAAATCTACAGACGGATAATTATTAAGGAGTTTGTGGGTCAGTTGTAACACTTTTAGCTTTGAATCGACGTCAAAAGCCAATTCACTGAACCTAATATCGATCGTTTTAGAAAATTTTGCATCATTTTTAGTGCAAAAAGTAATCGTTTAGTCCACTACGTGCAATAAAAAAATTATTGCACGCTACACATACGCATTAAGCAAATTTAACAGGTATAACATTGCAAATGTAAATGTAGAAACGTCAGTATATTATGAATTGACAAGAAAACTAAACCTCAGTTGAAATATATATCATTTAAAATAACAACATTGCTACCATTTGCGTTTAAACCGGAAATTAAATTAAATGAACAAATGACTCTAATTGATTCGCCATACATTTGTTTATAAAACTTCAGTTCAAATAACTTTAGTGGCGTTAAAGGTATTTTAATTTTCTTATGTGTAAAACTAATTACTTTTCACTACGTTATAGTTTACGCTATGTATGTATCAGCCTTTGTTTTACGATAGGTTTATATTTTTCGAGTCTTTAAAATTTATCACTTTCAAGAAAGTGCAGTGGGTTTGATTTTTGAATGATAAATGTGTGTAGAATTGAACAATAACAGCATATATGTTTTATGGTTGTAAAATACTCAAATGTATGTCATTTTGAAAGTAAAAATAAAAAAAATTGAACATAAAAAACGCGAACTAGCAGGTACTACCATTCTGCTCAAACTATGGAATGAAATTATTCCAAATAGCCCTACATTTCGTATCACTTCGGACGAATAATTGTTATTTATATATTAACCCATTAATGCATAACGTTTGTTTTATCGGCCGCCGCCATTTTTGCTGATATTACAGATTCCTGCCAAATCTTTCATGGCAGTGTAATGTCAGAGGCTTGTTGAACTGTCAGTGAACACAAATGACAATAAACAGTGATATACAAACGATTAAACAATCAGTCTTAAATTTTAAAAGTAATGGATCCGAGTTTATACAACAGCAGACACGGCGGGTAAGTTTATGTTCTATTTTCACTTGTTTTTGTTGGAATTTTTATTTGCAATTTTGGATACAGTAAGGTCATACAGTAAGAGTGCTATTATTACGCGAAATTTTTAATTTTTTGTTTTTGTAGGGATTAGCGAATTTATTTATGGTGTTTGATTTATCGAACATTATGCGTTATGAACACATTTTGTTGAAAAATAAAAAATACATTAGAGGTTATCGGAAATACAGTAAAATATGAATTTTATCATTTTAGATTATCACTTGCCGAACTATTCGATTGTATCGAACAACTTGATGTTGAAAGCGGCAGCATATACATCACGCCGCCGCAGGATGACCAAGATACCGATATCGATAGTGACCTTTCCGATAATGATCATGTAGGAAACGTCAATCACCTAGGACCTGGAATATTGAGAGCAATGAGTGAGTTTGTACTTAACAGGATCGATCTTTCTGCCGATGATGTTGCTGTTGACAAGGGATTTGCAACCAGAGAGGAATACGATTCCGAGGACGAAATACCCCTTGCAGATTTGATTGTAAACTCTAATAATGTTCCCAACAATCCTCCACCGTCAAAAAAACCAAAAAGAGCAGTTTGGAGGAAGCAGGAGCCGCAATTCAATATACAACAGATTTGTGATGTAAAAAATCCACCAGCTGAAGTTTACGAAAAAGCTACTGCGGTAGAATTTTTAAATCTATTCTTCGACGAAGATGTCATTGTAAATATACTGGAAGAGAGCAATTTGTACGCTTCTCAAAAAAATTAGAATTAAATTTAACTCGAGATGAGTTGTTTGTTGTGTTTGGAGGGCTTCTAATCTCTGGTTATGGGAAATATCCCAACAAGCGTATGTACTGGTCAAATGAGAACGATGTGCCAAAAATATTGGCAGAAAGTATTAGGCTAACTCGATTTGAAATGATTTTGAGACACTTGCATCTCAACGATAACACACAAATCGATCCTGAGAAGAGATTTTGTAAATTACAACCCCTAATTGATCAGTTAAACAAAAATTTTAAAAAGTATGGTGGTTTGGAGGAATATCTAAGCGTAGATGAAAGCATGATTCCATATTATGGAAAGCACTACGCAAAACAATTTATTAGGGGCAAGCCCATCCGCTTTGGATACAAAAATTGGGCTCTGCGTTCTAATAACGGTTATTTAATTTCATTTGGCATCTATACTGAAAAAAGAAAAATGACGATAACAGATCCGAATTATTTGGCTTGGGAGGTACTGTAGTATTAAATCTGATTGAAATGGCTCAAATTCCTCAACATCATGGTTATAAGGTCTTTATGGATAATTATTTCACTTCAATCAAACTTTTGAAACATCTCGCTACCCTAGGTTACTGTGCTACAGGCACTGTTAGAGAAAATAGATTAGAAGATTGCCCATTACGTAAGCAACAAAACACATTTAAAAAGGAGAAACGTGGTGCTTACGACTTTTCCAGTAACGAGGAAGTAATCGTATTTCTATGGAATGACAACAAAACTGTCACTCCAGCTTCCAATTTTGAAAGCACTGAAATCAAAAGTACCTCGCGATATTGGAGAACAGCAAAATCAAAAATCGCAGTACTTCAACCCAAGATATTTGCTGACTACAACAAAGGTATGGGAGGGGTTGATAAAATGGATGGAATGGTTGCAAATTATAGAACACGGATGAGACAACGTAAGTGGTGCTGGCCCATATTTGCCTACTTGCTTGACGTTTCGGTGGTTAACGCATGGTTACTTATGCGAAAAATTCATCCGTCACATGAAAATTCCAGTTGCTTATTGTCATTCAGGAGATATTTGGCATTAGCTTTTTTAAAATCTTATGGAACAAAATCCAGAAAAGGCAAAACTACAAGTGCACCTACACGTGACGTTCGGTGCGATAAGATGAACTATCTTCCCAAATATTCAAAAAAGGAAAGACGCTGTGCTGAATGTGGCAAAAACGCTAAATTTACTTGTATTAAGTGCCAGAGAACCTTACATCCTAAAACTTGCTTTTTGAAGTACCATTCCGTTTAGTTACACACTTTGAGTTACTTTTATGTTTTTTGTGTTAAAAGGTTATGTTCTGCATAGTGTTCGATAAAACGAACATACTGTATTTTGTTTATTAGTTAAACAAAAATTTTTTTTTCACTTAAAATGTCTTTCATTGGACCTGTACTTACCTATTCTAGCATCAAAACAAATAAAATATTAATTGCATAACCTTATGCACTAATGGGTTAAGTGAAAACGGTTAGTGTTTATCGCACGCGGCGACAAACCAGAATAACTTTTAATGAGACGAAATGTTATCCATATCAGATTTTCGGTAAAAAGAAACTAAAATATAGTGAAAGAGTGCAAATGAAATACCTTCGTACACTCGATCATAACAAAACGCAGTACTTTTGTAAAAATTTTAAAATAAATAAAAAATGTGAATGATTGAAATCTAACTATAATGGTTTATTAAGTATAAAATGACCTAATTACCTTTCATTTAATTAAAACATTAACTTATACAGTTAAAAATAATAACCTAAAATATTTTTCATGTGTTCAAATGAAGTTTAGTTCTCTTGTCAATGCATATTTTACTGTTTCTACATGTATTTGAAATGTTGCATTTTTTCAATTAGCGTGATATAAACATTTTATTGCACTGATCACTAAACGATAACATTTGACACTGAAAGTAATGTAAAAGTGTCCGTTTTTTGAATGAACGTAGAAAAGCGCTATACAAAATTTGTTAAAACATCTTAGATTGTTTATTATTATTTATATTAATATTGTAACTCAAAAATTAACAGGACTTATAAAATGTGTGGTTCCGTTAAAAGAACAAAAGACACGTGAAAAAGTAATCTTTTTAAATTTAATTTATTTCATTTGTAGTTTTAAAATTAATAAAAATTTAAACTATAGGTAGTTAAATAGCAAGTACAACTGCAGAAAATAGGGTATTGAAGAACGCTTGGGTCGAAAAATCATTGCCGCATGCAAAGCTCTTTTCGCACCATATTTACAATATCAGTTTGTCTGTCAAAAATCTGTGACTGTGGTCATACATCGAAAATTATGTTATATAACTTTAAATACGACATTATTAACGTCAATATCCCGCACAACAGCGTAAATACATCGATTTTTTCCCTTGGTATAAATGCGATTAAAAATGATTGTTTTAAATTGTATAAAATCATTAATATAAATAAAAACATTGAGTAAAAAAGTACTCAGATGAAGAAAAATCATTAGGGTGGACGTACCGTATGTCACCATTTTTTTTCAACAGTAATATATTAAGTGCATAGGGACTTGCCGATAATACTGGCTAACAGGATGCATGAGTGCATATTGCGACGAAGATTTACACGACTGAAAATTTTCTCAAGCAACAAGCTCGAATGCATTCTTAGTCAGTATTATGGAAGTAAAGGAACTATACACGAAATATATTTTACTTTACTATTGCATAAGCTTAATAATGAAAACAGTGTAAAAAATTAATCTTGTCTATAAAGTATACTTCAATAACTATATTTAATTTTAATAAATAATTCATTTTTGAAATTTTTGTTATTTCATTGATTGATGAGGTTAGGTTGACAAATCTATGCAATAGCCACCATAATTAACTTCAAATTGAAACAGTAAGGAACCCGATCACATGTATTAAATGGAATACAGCTCACATGCTACTAGCACTATGCAAATTGTGTCAAGAAATAGAAAGAACTATAATACTTCTCCCCTAACACACTCTACATATTGCAATCTTTGAATATTGAGTTCTTCTTAAAACAAAGCTGTAAAAACGTAACTAAGCAATGGTGTATTGACCATAAAGGATAAAGCTTGCAAAGGCGTGATTATCTCTTGGCACTTTGCAATACTTTATTTGAAAAATACTTCTTCTAAAACTATCGCTGCTGGCTTCAGGAAATGTGGACTAGTTCCATTTAATCCAAACGCAGTTAACTACAGCACATGAATGACTAAAATTCTCACCGATGAAGGATTTAGAGCGGAACTTCCTCGTGAAGGAAAACAGAGCAAGTCATTTGGTAGGTGTTTGGAGTCTCAAATATATGAAGTTGTTATACGTAAGTTTGAAGAAAATACACAAACACACGCACATACACACACACACACACTAACGACACACACCACACGAAAACAGACAGCAACGTACCAACATACATACACTAGTGCACAAGACAGAACACGACACACACACACACACACACACAGTACACACACGCGCACACAACAGACACAACACACACACACACACACACACACACACACACACACACACACACACACACACACACACACACACACACACACACACACACACACACACACACACACACACACACACACACACACACACACACACACACACACACACACACACACACACACACACACACACACACACACACCACACACACACACACACACACACACACACACACACACACACACACACACACACACACACACACACACACACACACACACACACACACACACACACAACACACACACACACACACACACACACACACACACACACACACACACACACACACACACATATAACATATATATATATATATATATATATATATATATATATATATATATATATATATATATATATATATATATATATATATATAATAACACACACCACACACACACACACACACACACACACACACATGTACGTACGCAGACACATACACTTTATTTTCACAAAAACAATACTTTACTTACGCGCGACGCGTAAGAGAGTAAAAACAATTTGTTTCAAAATGAATTAATAACACGAAAAACGGAGTAAATCTCACCCGTTTCAGACCTTTTATGATAAAAATTATATCTATACTTTCCCACAAGTTAAATACACCGACAAGCAAGATTGGAAAGGGTTCAGGAGCCCAATGGAGAATCGAGGGAAGTTTTACTATTTAATACTATTGGCGTGATAAAAACATGAATCTATTATGTGAATAATTTCATGTACCTACGTATCTAAGTACGACCACTGGCATAAAATAATTTTTGTCACAATAGTATATTAAGTATTAAGAACAGTAAGGGACTCTTACCGGTCAAAGACAATGTTTCGCTTCGCTCAGTCCCCAATATTGTCTGAGACCGGTAAAGCCCTTAATGTTCGTAATGCTTATAATGTTTTTGCACGATAGAAGCATTTTTTCTGAATACATTATCTTGAAAATATAAAAAGTGACGTTTTTATTATTATGCGGAATTTAATGACATTCTCAAACTAGTAGGCTTTACAGTAACTTTTCGAGGTGTTGTCACGATGTTACAAGTTATTTACTGACAATTGCCTCTGCTTATAATAGTGAATTTAAAAATAAATCCTTATAAAAATGAGTGATTTAGAGTTCGACGGTGTAGATGGTGAAATCGAGCAAGCTTGGAATATTGGTTGCTCTTCAATGGTACCAGAAAAGTCAAGACTTCGTTACGAGAATGTATATAAAGCGTTCAAGAACTGGTGTGAAGGGAAAAGCTGTCAAATGAATGAAAGAGTTTTGCTTGCTTATTTTGTTCGGCGAAATGAGAAACTACAGTCACCTGGAAGTCTTTGGTCTGAGTATTCTATGCTCAAAAGTACGATTTTTTTAAATCATGGAATCGATATATCCAAATTCGCAACCTTGACGGCATTCCTTAAAAGGAAAAACGTTGGCCACAAGAAGAATTGTACAATACGTGCGTGAAAGACGTGGAAGATCGGGAATCATTTTTGATCGTGAGAATTCCCAACACTAAAACCAATATTCAGCGAACATTTACGGTAATTGACAATAATGATGATATTCATTACCTGGAAATATGTAGAAAATACTTCAGTCTACGTCCACAAAATGCAAAGAGTGAGCATTTATCTATGAAACATCATAATGGAAAGTGCAGTAATCAAGTAGTAGGCAAAGGGACTATTGGAGGTTGGCCATCGAATATTGCAAATTTTTTAAGTTTAGAGCAGCCTGATGATACCTACACTGGCCATTCCTTTAGGCGTGCTTCAGCGACATTTTTAACTAACAAAGGAGTAGATGTATTAGGACTGAAGAGGCATTCTGTAGCAGAAAGATACGTCGAAGATTCACTTGAAAATAAACTCGATTTTGCTAAGAAAATTTTACATTCCAGTGTTAGTGAGGTGAAAGAAATTTTGAATTCAGAAACAGTTTCTGTAAACTCAAGTACTGCACAAGCCAGCGGGATTACATATAATTATATATTCAGATTTTTACTTACCGCGCTACATACACGCTAAGTAAATTACTTACCCGACTTGTGTATCCTAGTCACCAGTAAAAACAACCTTCTGATCTCGAAACAAACCCGGTAACTAACTAAAATCGTCCTATCGTGCAAAAAAATATTTAGAGCCTTACAAAAAATGACGAAAAATGGTGAAATATGTGTATATTACCTAAACGTATTTTTTTGTATGGTAAAGTATCAGGATAATAAAAGACGCATTGTTGAACATCTTTTCTGCTTGTCGACTAAGGGATTGTTTATTCCTTTCTTACAATCAAATGTGCAAGTTCATATTTCTCAAAGTTGGTGACAACTGATGCGTCTACCCTACAACAATTGTAGGTACCAGTTGTTGTTGTTGGACTGTAACTTTCTCTAGATCAATGTCAAACGTTACACATATATACGTAGTTTCTCATATATCACACTGCTTACGGTTGTTTGTTTCTTATTTAGTCATACCCTTTTTTATATTTAGCTAAATATGGCGTGTGTGTATGTGTTTGGGTATGTTTGAGTGTTGTGGGAGTGAGTGTGTGAGCGTGCGTGTATGTGTGTGTGTGCGTGTGTGTGTGTGTGTGTGTGTGTGTGTGTGTGTGTGTGTGCACGCGCGCGTGTGTGTAACCTTAGTGATATGCGGGTTAGGTGACTATGTATACATAGTAATTCTTGCTGCGTCCTAAATTAAAATAATACATTTGATTTAAATGTAATTCAGTTCAGTCTCTCGGTAGCACAGTTTATAGCGCACGTTATAACACGAGGTCGTGGGTCCGAATTCAACTTTGGTACTGAATATTCGTGAAAATAATTATCTTCATGCTAGTGTTTTTTTGTAGTGATTTTCGACAATCATTTCAAAGGACAATAAAATCCTAATTTCGACAGTAGGGCGCAACTTAAAATTTTTCTGAAATAAAATTATAATTATTTGATAGATCTTCGGGACCTTTTTTTATTAACGGAAGCGCTATTGCTATTAATTTTAATACAGGTCTTGTTTTCTTAGTTTTTTTTTATGTCTAAAGTGGTAGATTCGTTATATTTAAAATTATGCGTAGGATTTGGAACATGTGTCAGAGTACCTACTACTTTTTGCTTGTACACGTACATTAGATTTATGTTTGTCTTATTATTCTATTTTTTAAAGTTTGTATTGAGTGCTGATATAAAAAATTGAAAAATTCATACAAGGAATTATCAAATTGTCTAAATTAATAATGTGTAACTGTTAATGACGAGGTGAACAAGAACGTAAATTAATGAAAGTGTTGTAGCGTAGTAAACACGTTCATTATCGTTTTAAAATTATACAAACTTATATAAATGTACACCTATTTAATACTATACTTGACCTTTCTAAATATTTTTCTTTGTTGCACACCATTAATAAATTATTGTTATGGTAGTGTTTGGGTTTCATGAGCCTAATATTTAACTGTTGCAAGAAATGGTTTAGTAATGAAACCAGGCGACAAAAAATCTTGCCTTAGTTATAAACATTAACCTAGGTACGTATTTTTTTTTGTTTAGGTATGCTTGCAATCTTGCATTAATTATATCAAATTCTTTTTTTTTACGCCCTGTAAAATTTATTTAGAGGTACGATGTTTTGTTCGATTCCATTATCGCAAAAAAATAAAAAGTGTTTCAACAAATATGATTTAAGACGAAATACAATTAATAGTGAAAAATAGTAACCACCGTAAGAAGTTAAGATTTAGAACATTAGTTTTTTACAGTAAGTATTTGTAAAAAATTATGTCAAGAAAAAGGATGTCAGGTGTTAAAAGTGTTAAAGCAGTGTAAATTAAAGAAAAGCATAAAAGTTACCCTTTGCCAGTATCGAAACCCCATTTATAGCTATGAGGTCCATCATGGCCTTGCGTATGAAAATGATGACGATAAGGAGAAGAGTGATGTAATTCTGAGGAAGCAGAGTTAAGACCAAAATCACCGTTACTGTTAAAACCTTGAGAAAATCCAGTAGCAGCCGTTTCAGGTTCATTAGTTATTTTAGAATTAGTTTCGTAATTTTTTAAAGATTGTACCTTTTCAGCTTCAATCACTTTTTGGTTTTGTATTTTTTCCATGTTTAATAAAACTTTATTTATACTTTTTTGCTTATTTAAAAAATCTTCTTTGGTAATGGGTGTTAAATTAATTTCTTGTTTAGGTCTCCCCGCTAAAGGTTTTTCCTTTTCATAAACATCTTCATTATATTTTTTTGGGTAAAAATTGGTAGGTTGTTGCTGTTTCGTAATTACCGCTGGAAGCTCGTAATAAAATTTAGGATCGTTGTTAGGATTCCATGGTTCGATCGAGGGAAGTTGAAGTTCTTCTGATGGTATTGGGTATTCCTGGTTTATATTAGGAGTGAAATAACTCCTAGGAACTTCTAAAATTGAAATTTTTGGTTCAGCTGGAGAATAGAAAGGTTCGGGCGCTTCTTCTTTTGGTAGTCCATAACTTATAGGTACTGATGATTCATCTGGTACACGTAAAATTTCAAACAACGACGGGTTGGGCTGTTCTTCGGCTTTCGTTAGCGCAGCGATTATTAGAACGGCAATCTGAAAATGTTGTACACAATTACTTTACTTAAATAGTTAGGAAGTATATTAGATAAAATTAATTAACCAAATTAGAGAAAGTTGTTCAATTGATTGATACTTAAATCTGTTACAGTGTTTGAAAGTGAAAGGTATAAAAAAATGAAGATTAACATATGGTACTATACTTATATCTTAATTAGCACAATTAGCTATTGGAGTACCTACATGTGAAGTTAATAAAAAAAAGAAAATATTTACCTTAATTATGAAGTTAACATTTTCTAATTTTTATTTAAATCATCCATACAGTTCTTGTGGTTAAGCCAGTTTGCTAACACCATTTGGTTTAAAAGAAAGTAATTACTTATTTCCGTGAGAACAAATTTTAGGTTTATTATAAAGGATAATCAATGTTTATAATTAAATGCTTTGACGGACTGTTAAGTTTTCAGTATAGAACTGTTAATCATATAATTTAGAAATTCAAGTGTGTAAAAGTTGTTTGTTAATCGTTTTACAGGTCTTGATTTATTAACACTGAATAGTTTTAGGTAAACCTGGCAACCCTTGACATCCAAACTATGAATTTTTACACTTTAATTTCATTGTTGTATAAATAATTGCTATTTTAGTAGTTGTTTGGGTACGTACAAGTCTTTAGTTTTATAGATAAAATTGGTGTAACATAAATTGCTTAAAAAATATTAGTAAATGTCACTTTCTCCTACATGTTAAGAACTTGGGGTAAGGTATCAGGCAGCTATTATTGTTATGGTTTCCGGGTTTGACTTATAAATTATTATATTAGTGAGTCAAGAAGTCAAAGGTTACCAAGTGAGTGGTTTAGAAAAAGCAAATCTTGTATACCAACTGTAATGAGCACTTGAGAAAGTAATTGAAAAGTTACACAACCACAAAGCGCTAACAGAAGCACTTTCAGTGGTAAGTAATCATTATCAGCTTTCAGGTACAATATAGAGAATAATTTGAAATAAATTTCATTCTCCGGGTTTATAAACTGCAGGGAAAACTTCAAAGTGATTTACGGGAGAAAACTTCACTCTTAACACAGAATAAATTTACTACTGTTTATGGTGTGACGGTTTCCCATCATAATGATAAAGAACTTGAAAAAATAGACTTGCTCTTATTTTTCTTTACTCCACAATTTTTACAAACATGAAATGATAAGCATAAAATTCATTATAAATTATAATAAATCAAAACATTATATGTACAGGTCCGGAAGATGCAATCGTAAAAAAAGAGAAAACTCAGTTATTTAAGGTCATTGTTCAAGTTTGAGTTGGTCACTGTTATTACGTAAAAGAACTATAATAAAACCAACTTCATTTAAATAAAGATTTATAATACCTACAGATGTTTCGAGAAAAAGTAACCATATATTAGTTAGCGTTTAACTGTTACATAATAAGTGGATTTTTATGAAGAGAAAACTTGCTTACATGTCGATTTCTTTCTTCCTTATTAATCGTAATGAACGAACAAATTGTCATTTAAACTTTTAAGTAATTTTCAATGAAAATATACATTGTAATTTGTATTATACTGAGAGCAATGTTAATAATGTTAATTATTTCCGCTCATAACTCTTAAAAATTATGAAAAGGGTAAACATTTGTAAATGTTTCTCGAGTTTCTCCCACATATACACAAAACATATTAACAGAAATCGTAACTATAATTTTTTTACGTAGTGATTAATTATTTACATGACATAATGAAAGTAATTAAACGATGTTAGATGCTAATTAAAACGTAACCTTCAAAGAAACAAAGTAAACATTGTTCGTGTTAACAATAAGTAATCGCTGAAATATCATAACCATTAGGAATTTTATGTTAATTTTAGTAACTGTGACATTGGTTTCCATGTTAATAATTTGTGACCAGATCAGTAATATTCTTAATCAAAAAAGTGTACAGAACTCTACTTTTGTATTCAGTGAGTGATTTGGTCCTGTATATTGTTTAGCAGATATAGATTAATAATTTTTTTGGGTTGTTTCTTTGTCCAAACCAATTAGAACTCATATTTATTTGCTTAAAAAATATAAATCATTCATGCAATATGTATTAAATATTATTAAAAATGTTATTCTTGAGTAACCTATATCCTGCAATATGAAATTATGTAAACTAATTTTTTTTATAAATTCAAATTGTGAACATTTTTCTTCGAAATGTTAATTCGATGTGGAAATATGACTGAGGAATTTGAATGTTTTTTTGGAAATGAAACCGTCTAGTAGTAATGCAACTTAATTAATTTTAGACACTGCTTGACTAAACTAGTATATTATAATACAAGCGTGTAAGCAAGCCTTTAAAGCACGCGCAACGCGTGTCTTCTAACGGAACAATGTTTTAAACGCGCTTATACACGTGTACTATACGCCATTTTTTATTATACGTGCCATATTATAAAAACTAAAATAAAATGAAAAAAAAAATGTTTACAAAATTTAATCATTTTATTCTATTTCAGAGCTATAATCTTGTTTATAAACACTAAATGCGACTGTAAATTGGCCTTTATGACACAGATTAATCAGAAATTGCTAAGCAATGTTAACGGACATCATACATTGCTACATTTACAGAAATTAAAAGTACACAGTATCAGTAACAACATCAATGTAGCCAACTATCTACAGCATAAACTGTCACAAACTTGCTGGAAATACTAAATATTTTGTTTGAAAGTTTTATAAACTAAAATAGAATAAAACGTTGTATGTGCCACGGGCTCTAGGGAATTTGAAAGCCCTCCTTCGTCGGGCTTTAACTATTCCCTCGTGCCACAATCTCCTCGTTGTATCTGTAATACATAACTTACTATTATTGAAATGTTTAATCAAATAAACTGTGCCCTTGTTTGCCGTATGTATCATTGATATTGTAGGCAACTGTAACAAATTAAAACGCGCTGTGCCACAATAGTATATTGAAAAACAAGTTTCATAAGACCAGTCTTGTCAGGTCTTATGAAACACTTTTTATGCCGTTTTTAAACAAAATTTTGTTACTTCAGTTGATTTAGGGATTTTTGTGGCGGTTTGGTAATGTCTTGAATTTAAAAGTGAAAATTTGATCTAGTCACCATTTGTTTTATCCAAATTCTGTCACAATATACGAAAATGGAAGATAATCAAAATAATCTTGCATGTAGGCCCCCTGAAATACGTGACATTGCCAAAAATACCACCGCAAATTTGCTCACATCAAAGTTTTCCACTGGACGCATCATGTTTTTGACACATGTTGTAAGTTTTGCCAACATAAAAATTTTCGTAAAATGTTCAATGAATTAATGGCTATAATAACATCGGAGATGATGACGTCGCGTTTCTTAATATATGTATTAAAGAATCAAAATGGAAGCCAATTGCAAAAAAATTAGACATGGTTGTCAAAAAGTTTCAATTATGAGCTTGATTTAATGTTTTAATTAATAGTTATAATACAGGTATAATAAAAAAAATTAAGGATTATTACTTGAGAGTTAAAGATTAGGCCTTAAAAGCAAACAAACCACATTTAGGTAATGATCTTATTTCATTAAAAATGTTTCAATTGATCAACCTTTCCATTTAAATTAACTATTGCAATACACTATTGAACTCAAAATCCTAAAAGACTATACACAAAGAAAAAACGTCATTGAAACATGTGAACCTTGATTTTGAAATAAATTATAGTTTATTGGATTACCGATACAGACAATAATAAATATCTGGCGTGGAACAACACACTACCTTCCAACCTACAAAATGGAAATTAAAAGAAATGAAATAATTAGAATAATTATGCAACCTTTTTTATAATAAGTTCATTGTTTTAAAAACAAGCACAATAATATACGTCAAAGAGACGTTTAAAACTTCATGTCGGATAGAGGTTAATAGATATGTAGACACTAACTTAAAAAATTCAAGAGCGCCCCGCTTCTAGAAAAATACCGATTAAGCATTTTCAATCATATTTATTTAATTTTTCCACTTATTTCGCTTTATATTAAGAAAGGTTATGTAAATTTTTTTTTTAAAACATGTCTACACATTGTCTTATAAAATTAATCATTATACACATGCTGAAAAAATTTGAACTGACACTAATTACGCGTCGTATCAAAAAATTGCATAGAATATAATTTATCTATATAATTAAGGTCTACATATAGGTATTTTTATGTCTTTGAAATATACAGCTGTTTCAGAAATATTTGATAAACATCAAACGCAGTTTCTAATAAACCCCTCTCCGCCGATTCTAAAATCTGATCAGCTCCAGGAGAAATGAAAATAAGCTTAAATAAGTGCGTAGGTACGTGTTTTTGTTCTGAAGTTATCGTGTATGTTAACATACATCCACACACGCAGACGTCATGACCGATCTTAGCGAAACTTGGCCAAACGAGCTAATAAGTCGATTAAGCGATAGTGAAAAAAAGTCGATTGCATAACCTGCTATACCTACATATGTACATGTAGTTGGAATGTAAAAACGCTCATAGTAGCTTAAAATATATTGATCATTAATTGACTCATTCACATAACTTTATTGTCTTTGATGTTAAATACAATACCGCATTAGCACTTATTAAAAAATTTAATTTCAACAGGGACTATTTAATTACTAATTTTTCATAATAATTAAAATCTTAAAAATATAATTGAAACAATAAGAATAACTTAGTATAGAATTCCTTAATATACGAATAATAATGTGTGAATGAGAAAATTTTAACACGTGAACCTAATTTAATTGATAAACATTAATTTGCTTTTTTATAAATAATAATGTCCTGTTTGCCTTTTGCATATAAAAACTTCCCATCAGCCCAAATTCAATTAAAGAAATTGCATATTTTTTTTATATACAGACTTTCATCTTATAAGATTAAATATTTTCTTTAATTTAAAATTCAGAAATTAATTAGATCCTTTAAAGAACAAACGAATAATTTTCGAAAATAAAAAAAAAATTGGACAATATTAAGAAAAAAAAAGTATTCGTGCAGAAAATTAATTGAAAAAAAATATTTATATATAAATAAGGAGAAAGTAAATTTTTAAAAAAATTTTTCACTTATCAAAATTAATATGAAAGCGTGACAGTAATGACTTACGGTCCATTGTTTGCAAAAACATCTTAGCCAAATTAAGTGACAGTCACATTTATTTGTATCTGCGTTTGATCTTTTATACATTATTATTATTCATCTCCAGTTTTAATATTAATTATTATTCAACTATTTTAATTTATTAGGAGATTGCTTGATACGTACGTAACGTATTAATATTATTGTGGTGGCCTTCATGTATATAATATGAGGAAGTCGGTTGTAAGAGTAATTAATTATAATCGTATAAAAAATTGGCAATTAAACAGTAATTTCTGTATTTGAGATAAAACAAACAATTCTTACCAACTGAAAAATAGCCATTGTCCCTTATCACTAGAGTTCACTTAGATAAGTACTCACTTATAAAGTTGTTTAAACAATATCATTGCGTTTCCATTTCATGGCCTTTTAAACGTTTCCATTTCTCTTGTACCAACGATCGGTTAATTTCGGAATTTAAAAACATTTATAACTTCTTTATTAAATCTCAAATTGGTTTAAGAAAGTACTATTTATAAGGTGTGATAACAAATGTTCATTCATATAAAAATTTTGCACTTTTTTTCTATATGAATGTATGCAGATATTGCAAATACGGATAACTATGGTTAATTTATTTAGACTAATCAGATACACTTGCATGATTGAAGTAAGTATATACTTTTTAGAATTGTGTGAAAGTGAAAACGATTTTTCTTTTAAATAAATACGCCGGATTGAAAACGCATAAGAAACGGTAAACGTTCCGGTTAACAATTATTAAAACCACACTTCCGGTTTCTAATTACAACTTCTTTTACGTAGGTATAAATCGCATTACCAAAAAATTAGTATATATGTATATAATTTTTTAATTTGATTCTTATGTAATTTGAATTTGTTTAATTATATTTAAATGAGCTGTTAATTAACCTTCGAAATCTTAAAAGTAATATTAATTTGCTTATAGTACAAGAGATTGTTCAACAGGAGTACCCACAATTATAAACTATGTAAAGAGATCATTATTATTTATAGTTGAATGTTCAAGGTAGGTACTTTGAAGATTTTGAAGATTGCTTACCTAATTGTATGCTTAGTGAGAGCTAGATTAGTAGATTAAATTGTACTGCAGTTAATGCGGTTAACTACTTATTAATAAGTGTTCTGCAAACAATTTTGTAATTGCTGTTATCTCAATGGTTGTGAGATATTGTTAAAATTACATTGCGATAAATAATAAAAAATTTTAAGTGCTCTCATACCTTAATCATGAGCTTTCTTCATTTGAGAAATTTTCAAAAGCTTAATCCTTTTATTATTGCTCGTTTAGAGTAGGTACGCACCAGTAAATTATAACAGGAAATAAATGAAGATGTTTGATTTATATTTTTTAGCGAAACCTTTAAAATTTTGCATAATGGTAATAATTTACAAATGATTATAATCACTAAATAAATTTTGAGTTTTGAATGAAAGGATATTTAGATTGAATTGAATTGAATACTTTCCATTATGTGCAAAACAATTTTTTGATCGTGTAAAAGTGTATTAGAAATACAGGTTTCATGTGAAAATCTTTACTAAAGTATATTTCAAAAGTAGATTTAGCAATTTCTGAGAATAAGTTCAAATATGTTTTACAAAAGCGTCAATACAGCTGCCCATTAAAAACAAGGGTACTAAATCGTGGAACTTACTTTTCTAATATTCATGGACATGCAACCGGATAATGGTTGTAAACAGTAAAATATTGTTCGCCTTTGGTATGACGATAAAAATCAAATATTGATATTACATATATAATAGAAGGCTATAAATGATTCTATTCAAAAGTTTAATTTGAACCTTAAATAGGTACATTACTGTATGCTTAAAGTAATGCGGCACGGGATTTACTTGTAGATAAACTGTAATACTGCACCTAGTTTTGAACTAAAAAGTTTAAATGTTAAGGAATACAATTAATTTGGGATATCCTAATTCAATCCTTTTCACTAACCAACGTAACTTATAGTTTGTTAAATAAACAACGTAATTTTACCGTGGCACAAATGTGTAGAGTCATGAATTGGAACTGTGCCCTATCATTTTAGACAATATAAATTATAGTATATTCGTGAATATGAAATAACTGGTTTTTTAAATTATCCAATTCAGTAAAAGACTTGAGTGTCTCCACTGAACATTCCCGTACACATACCGGGTGAGTCAACGATAGAGTAAAGTAAACTGGTGCTTTATGGGCAAACTTTGCCAATAATATGTATTATAATATTAGCTAGTAAGAGTGCGCATTTTATAATTATTCTTGACTAGAGCCTTCCAAAAAAGCAGGGCAAGACAAAGTTAGTATTATTTAATGGAACACCCTGTATATCATTTGGTTTTTGGATTCTACATGCAATTATAAAACTTACTTATATAGGTTTCATACATGTAAAATTTACGTTTTTTGAAATAATTCGAACTTTATCCAAAAAATCGCATGTACAGTGCATCCCATTTTGGTTGAGACAGCCAAATATCTCGGTTGTTGTTGAAGATAGAACCTTGCGGTTTTCGCGGTCCTGTGCCACTTTTTTGTGAAACTCAAGATGTCCTGAACGGATTTTTCCTAACTTCTTTCGTTCATAAGTTACAGGGCGTTTTTGAAAATTCACACTTTTTGGACCCCCTCCATATCTACGAAGTTTCTCAGCGATAATGTCAAATTGAAAACTTATCCCATAGAGAATTTTATGTAGAATTCAGTGGCGCACTCAATTTTTTTTTTCGGGGTATGGTTATGGAGATACAACTCAAACTTATGATTTTTTCAATGGAACACCCTGTATTTTATCACCTCATTAAATTCCTTATTTTTTTCCTTCAAAATGATATATAATATATAAACATAAATTCTTCAAAAATGCTCCAAAATCACTAAAACATTGATTTTTAATAGTAGGCTATGGATTTTTCATACAAAAAAAGTTCAAATTGTAGAAATACTACTTGTGATTTTTTCATGAAAGGAACAAGAACAATACTAACACTAATTCACTAACAAAACACAAAACGTAGGTAACTAATAGCAACAAATAAATAGTAATAAAAAAGTTCATAATATAGAATAAGCAACTAATTAAATATTTACTCATACTATTTCATTTCGAAATTATTCGGTAACTTATTCATTGAATTGTTCAAATTGATGTCCATTTTCCCTAACACACAATTGACACAATTTTCTAATACGTCTTAATGCATTTAAAATTATGAAATGCCGATTTTGTAAATTCTGGAAAACTGCCTCTGTTGTTGCACGAAGTTCTTCAATATTATTGTGCCTCTTACCGTATATTTTATTTTTCAAAAAAGCCCACAAAAAGAATCCAACACTGACAAATCGGGTGACCTTGCAGGCCACCTAATGGGTCCATTTGTTCCAATCCAATGGTCTTGGAAAGTTTCTTCTAAAAACGGCACAATCGACCTCGAATTGTGAGCATCTTGTAGGAAGTAAATGGCATTAAGACAGGCGAGGGGAACATTCTCCAGGAATTCTGGTATTACTTCTTCTAACATTGCCAAGCACCTATTCGCGTTGAGAGCCCCTTCAAAAATGCGGTATTTTATTGATGTCACCAATAAGAAACAGGCTACATTAAAACCAAATCGACCCTGTTGTTGTTGCTCAAAAATTAGGTGTTGGTTTTCATCATACCAGTGCCTTGTATTTTGCCTGTTAAATAAACCGGCACTGCTTATATGGGCTTCGTCTGACCATATGACTTTACTCGCAAAATTATTGTCCCTTCGAGTTTGGTTCAAAAACCAATTACAGAAATTCACGCGCCTCGCTGCATCACTAGGATATAAATGCTGGACAATATTCACTTTGTAGGGTTTCAATTTGTGTTTTTTTAAAATCCTTTGTACCCGTGATCGGGGAACGCCAGTGTCATTTTCTAACTTCGTAGTCTGAGGAGAGACACGGACGCTGGCTAATACGATTATTTCATCCACTTCATTATTTTCCTTGTTATACGTCTTGGGTCGGGGTTTAGAATATGTACCATAATTTAGTAGATTATTCTTTAGTCGAAATATCGTTGCTCGACTAGGTTGACGCCTCTCTGGATATCTAACGTTTTAAAAACAATAAGTCATATAATCTCTTATTGTAAATTACTAGTTTACCTGTTTAAATATAATTTTCTAATTATGCATTGATTGAAACATTGTATGATATCATACTTTTCGTTGTTCTGAAAAAATCTTTCAGCCATTATAAAATTTAAAAAAATTAACAAAATCGCCAAACACAAACACAATAAAACGCATCATGACAGCAGATGTGTTGATTTCTCCACAGTCACTTGATAAAACAATCCTACAAAAGTCAATAACATTGTTTGTAGCATCCATGACCTACTATAAAAAAATCACAAACAATACTCCCTGTAGTAAAACTTTGAAATCCATGGCACTCTATTAAAATTCAATGTGTTAGTAATTTTGGAGCATTTTTTAAAACTTCATGTTTATATATCAATATCATTTCAAAGGAAAAAAAATAAGTAATTTAATGAGATAATAAAATACAGGGTGTTGCATTGAAAAAATCATAAGTTTGAGTCTTATTTCCATAACGAAACCCCGAAAAAAAAATTGAGTGCGCCCGTGGATTCTACGTAAAATTCTCTATGGGGCAAGTTTTCAATTTGACATTATCGTTGAGAAACTTCTTAGATGTGGAGGGGATCCAAAAAGTGTGGATTTTTAAAAACACCCTATAATTTATAAACGAAAGAAGTTAGGCAGAATCCGTTCAGGCCATCTTGAGTTTCACAAAAAAGTGGCACAGGACCGCGGAAACCGCAAGGTTCTATCTTCAACAACAACCGAGATACTTGGCTGTCTCAACCAAAATGGGATGCACTGCACAGGTATAACTTTATTATTATGTACCATCTTCTGTTTTGTTAGGAAAACCCTTATATTTGAAGCAAAGAGAGATGAAACGTAAGCCTATATTCTGAAGAAAAAATATTAGAGATAAATGCTGCAGGGTATTCAAAATATATAGCCAAACCTGCAAAAATTGAAGTGATAAAATATCACTTTTCTCAAATAGAACACCTTGTATATTTTTACGCTGTGTTAAAGATAATCAAAAACCACACAATTCTTCATAGGTATGTCTTATACCTATCTCTCACTGCTTTTTCTTGTGATTATTCGCAGTAGCCATGAAAACAATTTCCCACATGACAAATATTTAACCCGTCAAACTGTCGTTGCATTTTGGTAGCCATTTAAGATTGTGAAAGTTTTGTATGTTCGATAGTAAAAATAATGGCTTACTCTAAAAGTGAATTAATTGATATGGTTTATGTGTTAGGAGAGGCTCAAAAAAATGTCTTCTTGTATCCTGCTCGACGCCAACCCATTCGCCTCCCTTTTGAAAATTTGATGGAGGAATTCGATTCGACAGGCAGTGTGGTTTATGTAAAACGGAAAGCAGTGAATCGAAATGCTAATAACCAGGAAAAAGAACTTATGATTCTGCTTCATATTGAAGAAAACCCCCAAGTCAGTAGGCGTAAGATAGCAACATCATACGAAACGTCACAATCAACTGTCAATCCAACTAGAAAATATAAGTATCATCCTTACTGTATTGAATTACAATTAATAAAGTGCACAAAGGAAACCAAGGAGATACAATGTAAACGTGAACTTGCAGTAATGCTTATTAAGTAATGCAGGATTACCCACACGACGCTCTATGGACTATTAATCATTAATACCAATAATATAATTTTCTTATTTCGTTTTAATAACTTTAGGATTACATTTAATTTAAAAAAATTTCTCGTCTAACAAAATAACTGAACCTTTTGTTGGGGGGGAGGGGGTCCTATTAGGAGTTGTTGTTTATTTTTATGAAATATTTCTGAAACAACTGTATCTTTCAAAAATATAAAAATACCAACATACAGACATTTACGATATGCATTAATAAAGTTCTATGCAATGTTTTGATACGACGTGTAATTTAGAAGCAAAAAGTTCCTAAGATAGAATTTAAGTGTTCTTTCAATATGTGAATAATTTTATAAGAAAATGTGTAGACATATTTTTTAAAGAAAATTTAATTTTACATAACTTTTCTTTATACAGTTTTTTAATGTAAAACGAAATAAGTGTAAAAATGAAATAAATATGATTGAAAATGCTTAAACTGCATTATCGATATTTTTATAGAAACAAGTGACTTTGGAATGTTTTTTAAGTTAGCATCTATATGTCTGTTAACCTCTATCTGACATAAAGTTTTAAACGTCAGTCTGACCTAGATTATTGTTGCGGTTTTTGTAATATTACCTACCTTCGTAATCAACTTATAAAAGAGGTTGCACAGCTATCCTAAAAAAAAATTGTTATTAAAATTGTCTGTTGTTTCACACCACATATTTTCAGTTGAGTTGATCGTCCTATTTCCACAGTTTTTGTTTTTTGATCGCGACGTTTCGGTAGCGGACTCTGCTTTCATCATCAGGCTTAGTCCTGAGAAGGACTGTTTTCGCATCTGAGTCGAATTTATATGTTATGATTTTTTCCCAAACACTTGACTACACTCAGGTTCGAACTTGGTACCTTTAACTTAGTCTGACACATTTACCGGTGAGCCACTGAGTAATCAAATATATATATATATATATATATATATTATATATATATATATATATATATATATATATATATATATATATATATATAATTATATTGAATATGTATATAATGCAAGAGTTACGGTGCAACATGCGCAACCAAGAAAATGTTTAATGTATATATAAATTCTAAAAAATACATATTGGATTACTCAGTGGCTCAGCGGTAAAGGTGTCAGACTAGTAAGTGAGAGTTTTTCGAAACGTCGCGGTCAAAAATCAAAAACTGTAGAAATAGGCCGATCAATTCATCTAATATGAAACCACAGTTACAAAACACTTATAATACAGAACCAGATGTTTTATTTTGTTTCAAATGTGTGATTTCATGTTGTAACAATAATAAATTTTTTTTAAGAGCGTTTATATTTAAGAAATAAAATAAACACGAATTGGTTAGTGCTCGTATGTGACGGTTAAATTAATATTCTCCAAATATGAGAATGAGGATTTTCGAAACACGGTACTTAACTTAACCAAGCTTTGATTTATACAACTTTATGTACGCACTGGTGGTCCTGAAACTAATAGTTACTAAGAAAAACAATGTAATAAACAAGTAGCCACTAACGAAATAAAAACTCAGTACCGACACAGAATTTATTAAAAATAGAGTTGATGTACACTAACGTAAATGTTAAGTTCATATAAAAACAAGGTGCTTTTTAACATTTATTTAGAGTCATACAGAGAGTGATTAAAATACGTCCATACGAGCACTCCACGCCACGTTAAATCTGTTAAGAAACTAGTTCATACCGAAAGAAATTGCCGTGGCTATAGACTGTGGGAGTTTATTGCTGCTGATCATAAAGCCAGCTGGAGATTATTTATATCAAAACTCATGTCAAGTCATATAAGATATTTAGAGATCAAGGAGTGAAATGGCGCTCAGAGGATACACCTTACAACGATTTCGAATTCATGTTAGGTCTAGTAAAAAAAAGCAGTTTTTACATTTTCTCAACAAACTAATACTAAACCAGGATCAGCTTGGTTGTTCGTCAATTAAGAAAGAAAGGGGAAGCATGTCATTTTTAAACCATAACATTGATCCCCCTATGTACGCGCTGTAAAATGCATTACTCTTTCTGGACTGGACTTTCACCATCTCTAAAGATGTATGCAGTACAAGTGTTGTTATGTTTGAAATTGATACCCAGCCACAAGGAAGTGTTTCGATATGCGAGTGCTTCTAATCAGTTACCACGGCACCGACCCAATGAAAAAACCAGGCAAATTGAACACCTATCAACATTGATGGGAAGGTAACTGGGAGTATTTTTATTCCTCAGGATGACCTCCGCTAGGATATCATTTGCGCTTCCAGGAGAAGAATTATATATGGTGACGTTACAACGCAACGACACTACATGATTACAATTCGAATGTGTGTGGACTTTATACGATAGTGTTTCTGTATTTCAGATAAAACAATTTACCAATGACTGAATTTGTAAATAAGTCTTTCACTATATTTAACGTTTTAATCACGACTTGTGAATATCATACATGATGCTGACCTGTAAGCTGTTTCAGTCAGAGCGTCCTAGATACTGAAACAAGATGCAAGTCTAAGATGTTGATTTATAATCAGTTTCTGCCAAAAGGACCTTAGTTACAGAAACAAGACGCAAAATACACCAATCCAGGGGTGGTGGCCACTTGAGATACGGGTTCTAGGCTGAAAGATACCACTGACCTAGATACGGGTGCAGCCCTCACCAACACCCGCATGTTTCAAAAGTACCTAGATACGGACGCAACCTTCAATACTATATTCGGATCAATCTACATCCGACAATTTTTATCATTAATGTTTAATTAAACGTTACTCTGGGAATTTATCATAAAATACACAAATTTTAATAAGGACTAGTCATTAAGGGAAATTCCAACAGTCAATTGGATCATGGTCCTGGAAAAATCATATCGTTATGGAGAATCCAGGAATACTATTAAAATGGCAATTAAAGTCAAAAAGTAAAAAGTCAACTACAGGTGTTCTACTAAGGATATTTATGGATGTTATAAACCTGTTTTTAAGGGTAAAATTTTAGGGGAGTGTAAAATTGAACTGACTTTGATCTAAAACCTGCTGTGTAATATAAAAAAAGTTTCTTTATCATTTCATAAATTATTGAAACAAATTCGGAATAGTCTTGAGGTAATAGATGTTGTAGAAAAAGTTGATCACCTTACTGATTGGGTAAACAGACTAATGGTACTGGAAAGACTAAATAAAATTCAAATTGTGCATACATCCTAAAACTCTGAATAAATATATTAAACGATAATATGTAAGTGTTCCTACTAGTATATAATATAAAATAGTTAGCAAATTGTCAGGGAAGCAGCTGTTCGCGTAATTCATCCTCCAAAAAACAAACAAGAAGTTTTACGAATCCTTGGATTAGTAAAATTCTTCATAACTATTGCTCCTACTCTTCAAATTTTTGACCCAAAATTAGAAATGATTATACACTGTTACAGCTGAAGTGAAGGTATTGGGTGCTGTTTACTGCAAAACGATCATCCTATTACATGCATTTCAAAGTCCTTAACTAATGTAGAGATAAAGTATGCAAAAATTGAAACAGAGTTATAAGCGATTGTGTTTGAGTTTCAAAGGTTTCATTATTTTATATGGTACCTAGTAAAACCTGGTAATCTAGACGATTTAAAAGATTAAATTCGTGTTGATATACAACAAATTAGAGAACCCAGAGTTTATTAAAAGTTCAAAACGAAATTTTAAAACGATGTCAAATGTGTGTTCAAAATAATGGAGGGTATTTTGAAGCACTTCTATGCTTGTGTTATCTGTTTAGATTTTTTGCTGTTACTGTTCGTTGTAAGTTAAATTTATGTAGAACTTTTTTATTTTGATAATGTGGTACATTATATCTTGTTGTTTCCACAAATTTAGTAGTGGAATATGAGCTTATCTTGTTATTTAAATGTTCACGGCATACTTTAATTTGTTTAATAAATGTTATAATTACCTTTTTTTTTGAAAATTGTGAGTTAAGTAATAATATTAAACATACAAAGCTATACATTTTTGAAATGAAAAAATAAGCCATCGAATGAGTTCATAGCCACCTATAGTTACCATTTAAACAAATGTACGTTTGGGTTGTAGCTCGAAAAATACTTACTAAAAAAATTTTTTATTCACATTTTCCCATTTTGCGTAAAAAGAGCTATCAAAAGTCTCTCTTACAACTTTTTCGTATTTTGAATATTAAAAAACATATAGCCGATTGAAAATTTGGACTATTTTAAATTATTTTTGGATATCGTAAAAAGTTGGCAGCAATGTTGAATTTTCTTACCGGTACATTATCATGTAATTTTGCCTAATATACATAGATACATATGTTATTATTATTATTTTTTTACAGAAATGTTAAATTAGTTTTGAGAAAATTTGAAAATGCTATGTTTTGCGCTGTTATTTGTTTAGTCTACATGCAAAAAATTGGAATTTTTGGGTAAAGGACTAA